>JACEFZ010013749.1:0-32500 GCA_014155875.1 Cepaea nemoralis
AACCTAGTTTACTCCAAAGGAATGACAACACCAATACTAGACCAGATACCGACCAAAGCTTAGGGTATGGTCTGCCCTGCCATGACATTTAGCCGTTGGGTTGCATTTCCTGGCACCAGGATAAGGTCTGTACCCTCGGAGCCACTCTATGCGGTGACTGGTATAAACAAGATACAGGGTTCTTTTCCCCGCTATGAGGCATATTTGAATAATGGTGCTAGCCCCATATTATTGATTGACCAATCGGCACTCGACGGATAATGTCAATAGCATGCCCACCGACTTTACTTCCCACCACAATTCATGGTTTCAAGTTTATCACCATCATCATCTTCCACTTTTGCCGTCAAGCGTCGTGGGGAGGAATAGTTGGCGCTCCAGCGCCCGGAGGATGGCATTGGATAGTGTCATTCCGTGTGATTGTACAATATCTTTGATGTCGTCAATCCATTTTCTTCTTGAGCGTCCTCCTGGTCTCGGCGCGGATGATCTTTGATGTGCAGCCAGTGATGGTAGTTGCTGGTGTTGCATTCTAACGAGATGGCCAAACCACTTGATCTTCTGTCTTTCAATAAATGTGGCACAAGGTGTTGATCACACTGTCTGTCTGATAACATTTCTTACTCCGTCTCGGATTGTTAAGTTGGCAGCTCTCCTCAGGCATCTCATCTCGCAGGTGTTGATTTTGCGAAAGTGTGATTTGGATAAAGTCCAGGTTTGAGATTGGTAGCATAAGGTTGGTGTGAATATACCTGTCGTTTTGCGGACATGGGTATATTTGGATGTTTCAGTAAGGGTGACAGTTGATATGTAAGTGCACTTGCTCACTAACATTTGATATAGATTCCAGTTTCGATTCAAGTTTATGCTGGGCCGATTTGGGAACTCAAGTCAATTTTGTTTCTAAAATTCACATCCACGAGGATTCGAACACATAAAAATCGGACCTGTAGCCAAGCGGGTGAATTACTATTACCAGGCCAGCAACAACAACAACAGTGCAGGATTTACGTATAAGCTACACAAGCTATCTTCTATAGCTTGGGGCCCCAAGAAAGTGGGGGACCCCAAAAAATATTGTCCGAGTGAGCAATTGTCATATATGTATATATCATACGACATAGAATATCTGGACTTATAAAGGGCCCCATATTTCAAATAGCTTATGGCCTTATCAAGTCTAAATCCGGCCCTGAACAACACATACTAATTGCCTCTTCTACCAATCAAGTTTCAGTTACTCGAATATACACATACGACCACACACAAACACGATCGGGCCATACAATCACACCGGTACATAAAAACACGCGCGGACGTATACAAACACACAGGCACACGCAAACACACCCAGGACAAACAGTGGCGTGCACACAGTAGGGGCCAGCTTTCAGACATTCCGTGCGTGCGTCTATCGATCGTCCAGTGAAGAGTCGACTCCGCCGATGACGTCGGTAGGGGAGTCAACAGATGCTAATCTCTGGCAACGACAAGGGAATTAAGCCGATCTGCGGCTTCTAAGCGGAGAACAAACTTAGCACAACATCACTTGGTCATCGCAAATTAAAGTGCTTCTTGGATATGCTGCAGCCGAGACTGCACAGCTGCATGGCATCTTAAGTCTCTGTCTGCCTTTCTGTCTGTCTGTCTGTCTCGGTAGCCTAGTGGTATGGCACTTGTCTGCAGACCCGGTGGTCATGGTTTCGATCCGCAGCTCCATCCATTCATCCATCATGTGCAATGCCAATAAGCGTGGACGGTCATGTTTTGCCATCTCATTCTTCGATCACCAGAGTCGTGGATCAACTCAGTGTTCTTGTCTCGACCATGCCACGTCGCCAAGCCATCCAGGTATTTACTGCTCGGTCTTCCCCTTGGTCTCTTCCCCTCGATCTTGCCAGTTGTTACCAAGTTCTTCAAGTCATTTCTTCTCATAACATGCCCAATAAATTTTGTCTCTGATCAGTTTACGATCTTCATTTGTTTCTTGAAGGACTTGTTCATTGGTTTTGCTGTCTGTCCATGGTATTCTTTGCATTTTCCTCAGAAACCACATTTCCAATTAGATGTTTTTAAGCTTACCTGCTCATTGTCCACGCTTCACATCCATAAAAAAGTACAGGTTCTATGTAGCACCTCAACACTCTGTTTCTCGTTTCAATTGATATCTTTTTATTGGTCAGTATGTTTTTCATCATGCAAAAGGCAGCTGCGCCAATTCAAACTTTTATTGTTTATTTTCCTGGGCCCCCCAGGTCGGCCCAGCCTCAAAAAGTCTTGGGAAGTAAAGACAACCGGCGTGACCGCATCCTCCACGGCGTGACCGCATCATCCACGGCGCGACTGCATCCTCCACGGCGCGACCACATCCTCCACGGCGCGACCACATCCTCCACGGCGTGACCACATCCTCCACGGCGTGACCACATCCTCCAAGGCATGACCACATCCTCCACGGAGTGCCGTTTGATCTTTTAAACAAATATGGGTCAAACACCGTATGCCCGATGTATCTTATGGTGTGTAATAGTGTCTGTTACTTTACTTAATTTAACTTAACTTAACTATACTTTACTCTCTCTCTCAACTCTCTCCCCCCCCCCCCCCCCCCCCCCTCCTATATGCGCTTATGGCATTTAATCGAAACTTTGATCCGATCATCTAATTAATCAATCTATCTACACAACTACCTTTCTACCTACAAAGCAACCTACCAACTTACCCACCTATTCGTCTTACCCACCTATTCATCTTACCCACCTATCCATGCATCCATCCACGGTTTGGCGCGTGGGCTGCAAATTCTCTAATAGACCGGCTGTCAACATCTAATGCAATGACATTCAGGTCGCCCCGGAAAGGATTTTCATTGGGGTGAGGTTGATATAAACTTGTCTTTTCATTCGTTACCAAATTACTATCTTCACGAGGACTCTGTTACCGAGCTCTAGTTCCCGTCTCCAAGCTCATAAACCAGCGGGTGTGCCAGAGAGATGCTGGAACTTCACGTCTGCGAAGAGGCACATCAAATGTAACCAAGCTGCGGTACAACACTGCATAGACGGGGCTAGCCGGGTTGGTTCGTAGATGTGATGTATTTCAGTGTTTAGCTCCGTAGATGTGATGTATTTCAGTGTTTAGCTCCGTAGATGTGATGTATTTCAGTGTTTAGCTCCGTAGATGTGATGTATTTCAGTGTTTAGCTCCGTAGATGTGATGTATTTCAGTGTTTAGCTCCGTAGATGTGATGTATTTCAGTGTTTAGCTCCGTAGATACGATGTATTTCAGTGTTTAGCTCCGTAGATGTGATGTATTTCAGTGTTTAGCCCCGTAGATGTGATGTATTTCAGTATTTAGCTCCGTAGATGTGATGTATTTCAGTGTTTAGCCCCGTAGATGTGATGTATTTCAGTGTTTAGCTCCGTAGATGTGATGTATTTCAGTGTTTAGCCCCGTAGATGTGATGTATTTCAGTGTTTAGCTCCGTAGATGTGATGTATTTCAGTGTTTAGCTCCGTAGGTGTGATGTATTTCAGTGTTAGCAGGCTGAAACTCAATGTCCAGATCAAGGGGATCATCCACCCACACATCCATCGAATTATAGCTACCTATCTACCTGCCTAACTCACGCGCGTGTGTGTGTGTGCATGTACGGGCTAATATCCGATTATTGTATGTGTGTATGGTTTGCTTTATGTATAAATGAAGGGATGGGCGGGAGAGAGAGAGAGAGAGAGAGAGAGAGAGAGAGAGAGAGAGAGAGAGAGAGAGAGAGAGAGAGAGGAGAGAGAGGGAGAGAAGAAACAAATTGAAAGGGGGAGGGGGGAAGATGATGTATGTCTGAGTGAATGTTTGTTAGTGGATTTGTGAATGTGAATGGGCGCTAGCGACTCTCTCTCTGTGTGTGTGTGTGTGTGTGTGTGTGTGTGTGTGTGTGTGTGTGTGTGTGTGTGTGTGTGTGTGTGTGTGTGTGTGTGTGTGTGTGTGTGTGTGTCAGTCATTGTATGGGTGTATGATTGTGAGTGTTTGTGTAAATTCTGTATGCGTGTATGTATCAATGTATGTACAGGGGTCTCCTCATAAGTTTTTAGCCTGATCATGAAGGAGTAGGCGGAGAAAATTGAAATTTGGCACATGTATAGCTCATTCAATTTGTAATGGACACACGAATTACGAATTTCCCTCCTCAACTGGTTTTCCCGATATGGTGCATGGGACAACACACCATATGTATACTCATTATAAAACAAGTCTGTATGTATACTCATTATAAAACAAGAGTCTATATGTATACACATAATAAAACAAGAGTCTGTATGTATGTATACACATTATAAAACAAGAGTCTGTATGTATACACATTATAAAGTAAGAGTCTGTTTGTATACACATTATAAAACAAGTGTGTATGTGAGCTCATTATAAAACAAGAGTCTGTATGTATACACATTATAAAACAAGACATCGTCTGTACGTATGCTCATTATAAAACAAGACATCCTCTGTACGTATTCTCATTATAAAACAAGACATCATCTGTACGTATTCTCATTATAAAACAAGACATCCTCTGTACGTATGCTCATTATAAAACAAGACATCCTCTGTACGTATTCTCATTATAAAACAAGACATCATCTGTACGTATTCTCATTATAAAACAAGACATCCTCTGTACGTATTCTCATTATAAAACAAGACATCATCTGTACGTATTCTCATTATAAAACAAGACATCCTCTGTACGTATGCTCATTATAAAACAAGACATCATCTGTACGTATTCTCATTATAAAACAAGACATCCTCTGTACATATGCTCATTATAAAACAAGACATCATCTGTACGTATTCTCATTATAAAACAAGACATCCTCTGTACGTATGCTCATTATAAAACAAGACATCATCTGTACGTATGCTCATTATAAAACAAGACATCCTCTGTACGTATGCTCATTATAAAACAAGACATCCTCTGTACGTATGCTCATTATAAAACAAGACATCATCTGTACGTATTCTCATTATAAAACAAGACATCCTCTGTACGTATGCTCATTATAAAACAAGACATCCTCTGTACGTATGCTCATTATAAAACAAGACATCCTCTGTAAGTATGCTCATTATAAAACAAGACATCATCTGTACGTATGCTCATTATAAAACAAGACATCATCTGTACGTATTCTCATTATAAAACAAGACATCCTCTGTACGTATGCTCATTATAAAACAAGACATCATCTGTACGTATGCTCATTATAAAACAA
Source organism: Cepaea nemoralis (assembly GCA_014155875.1). Classification (NCBI taxonomy): domain Eukaryota; kingdom Metazoa; phylum Mollusca; class Gastropoda; order Stylommatophora; family Helicidae; genus Cepaea; species Cepaea nemoralis. Next base: position 5,278 of record JACEFZ010013749.1, read on the forward strand.
GACATCGTCTGTACGTATGCTCATTATAAAACAAGACATCCTCTGTAAGTATGCTCATTATAAAACAAGACATCGTTTGTACGTCTGTACGTATGCACATTATAAATTTATTGATATGCATGCAAACGATGTCTTGTTTTATAATGAGCATACGTACGGACGATGTCTTCATCGTCCGTACGTATGCTCATTATAAAACAAGACATCGTTTGCATTCATATCAATTACAAAATAACACACGGTATGTGTGCTCATTATAAAGCAGGACACAATATCATGTCACTATTACAGAATAAGACACTGTGTACAGGAAGAAAATACAACCCAAAAATAAGAGAGGAACGATATGTGTTCGTAGAAGGCAATGGTGCAGTAAATGCTGTGTCTACGCTGAGAACGCTAACTGAACGTTCTACAGAAGTAAATAAAGACCTACATCTATGCTTTATTGATTACACAAAGGCTTTCGATAAATTAAGACATGCCAACATGATGAAGATGTTTGCAGATCTACAAATTGATGGGAAAGACCTCAGACTTGTAAATAACATATATTGGAAACAACAAGCTGCCATAAAGATTGATAATGCAGTAGGTCAATATCAGCCTATTAAGGGAGCTGTGCGTCAGGGATGTGTAATGTCTCCAGATCTTTTTCCCTGAACAGTGAAAATATTTTCAGAAATTAGAAGATATAAGGGAAATCACCATTGGGGGACATAACATGAATAACATTAGATATTCAGATGATACAGTCTTGATTGCAGACAACGAGCAGCATCTGCAACATTTAGTACAGTGGTTCTCAACCGGTGGGGAATTCCCCCCGGGGAGGGGGGAGGGATTTTGGGGTTTCCGGGGGGGGGGGGGGGGGATGAAGATTATTTCAAGATCGTGTTAATACAAGAACCGATTACTTGATCTTGTTTTTCCCTTCATACTTTACGGTTCTGTACGTCTCACCCTTCTAAATTCATTTTATAAAGTAAGTAGACCCACAAATCACGTTTTATGTGGACGTCCTAGACTTGTTTTAGTATGTGCTTCCATTATTACGTATACTGTGTAGGGGCGGGAGGGGGAAATTTTAGGTAGGATATACGAGGGGGGGGGGGATGACGTTCTGAAAATATGGTGAAGGGGGGCACGGGCCGAATTTTTAGGTAGGAAATACGATAAGGGGGGGGGGGGGATGACGTTCTGAAAATATGGTGAAGGGGTGGCACGGGCCAAAAAAGGTTGAGAACCACTGATTTAGTAGATGCGGTTGTTGCACAACTAGAACAACTAGGACTATAATTAAATTGTAAGAAGACACAGATTATGGTCGCCACTGGGAAGACATAAACCCCACAATTAAATAAATAAGTAAATGGGAATATTCTCAAACAGGTCAATCGGTACAATTATCTCGGAACAGTCATAACATCTGATAGCAGATGCCTTGAAGAGATTAGAACAAGAATCGCCATGGCGAAGGTTAGAATGTGTGTATTGCAAGATGGACAACATATTGACCAATGACAAGAATGTCAACTGCAGCGAGAAAAACAGTGTTGAAGTGGTACATAGAAACTGTACTTTTGTATAGATGTGAAGCGTTGACAATGAGCCGACATGCTGAAAAACATCTGATCGCTGTGGAAATGTGGTTTCTGCGGAGAATGCAAAGAACACAATGGACAGACAGAAAAACCAATGACCGAGTTCGACAACAAACAAATGAAAACCGTAAACTGATAGAGATATTAGACGTAGACAGTCAAAAATTTTTGGACACATAATGAGAAGAAATAATTTGGAGAACTTGGTAACAGCTGGCAAGATCGAGGAGAAGAGGGCAAGGGAAAGACAGAGGAGTTAGTTAGTTAGTCGCAGTTCCAACTTCACAGCAACGGGTCGTCCCCATTATGCTCCGTTCCTGTGCCAGTGAATAGCACACAAAACACTCCCCACTGCCCAATGTGAAAAGTGGAAAAGACAGGAGTCTTGACAAACAACAGCCCGCACAGATACACTGTGCATAATGCCGCCGCCAGAATGTCAACACACCAGTCCCCCACGAAACACCCAATTCATCTCTGATGAAATCGGCAGTCATTTTTCTATCTGGATGTTTCCTAGATGTTCATCTACACAGTCCACGAAAATACAGTTCATCACCGACGGCAGTGGCAGTCAACCAGAAGCCCAGCAGCCACGCATTTCTGCATAAGGCAAAAACTGGTCAACTCTGGGACATAGCCACCTGCCATCGCTCCGAACATGCAGTCACGTTCCAAAAATAAAAACTTGGGCAGATTCAAAAGCACTTCACACGAAACTCACAGCTCACAGTGTCGCGCCACGCACTCACTCAGTAACAGGGCGATGGAACCATCAAGCCTCCTTAGTCGCCTCTTACGACATGCGTGGTAGGCTACAGTGTTGCTATTCTTTGCTTCCCTTATGGGACCTGGCAACACACGGGGCCACACGGTAGACAGAGAAGTAAATACCTGGATGTCTTAGCCACGTGGTATGGTCGAGACAAGAATATAGAGCTGATCCACGACTCTGGTGATTGTGTGAGATGGCGAAAACATGACCGTCCACGCTTATCGGCACGGCACATAATGATAATGTATGTTTTTTGCATATCCTTTACAGGACATCGCTGTCAACATCAGCATCTTTCAGCTGTATGTTGATTTCTTGGCAAGATTACGCTCAGTAGTTTGCCATTGCTTTCTGAGCGGCCGGCTCAGTTATCCCGCAAGTCACCATCGGGGGTCGAACCGCTCCCAGCTCTCACCCTGCTACGAGACTCTGCGTGATAAACGGGATTAAGGAGAAAGTGTTGTAACCCCTCGGCCAGAGAGACCGGCCTAATGTTGTATACTCATCATAAAACAAGGCACCGTTTGCATGTTATTATTATTCAAAATAAGACACTATCCGTATGCTCGTTATAAAACCACACATCGTTTCTGTGCATGCTATTTACAAAAATAAGACACCGCTTGCGTGTATGACTATTACAAAAAATAAGACAACTTTCGCTTACTATAAAAGGGTTACAGAAGCAGTTCGTAATCCCGTATACCGCGTTCGAAACACAGCTGTGTTGGCTTTGTATGAATTGGTATGGTTGCCGGTCGTTCACAACACATCTGTCGGTGTCAAATCATCCTCACACCACAGCTACCGGGGTGGACTCTTCCTCACAACACAGCTACCGAGGTCGACTCATCCTCACAGCACAACTACCGAGGTCGACTCATCCTCACAGCACAGCTACCGAGGTCGACTCATCCTCACAACACATCTGTCGGTGTCAAATCATCCTCACAACACAGCTACCGAAGTCGACTCATCCTCACAGCACAACTACCGAGGTCGACTCATCCTCACAGCACAGCTACCGAGGTCGACTCATCCTCACAACACAGCTACCGAGGTCGACTCATCCTCACAGCACAACTACCGAGGTCGACTCATCCTCACAGCACAGCTACCGAGGTCGACTCATCCTCACAACACAGCTACCGAGGTCGACTCATCCTCACAGCACAACTACCGAGGTCGACTCATCCTCACAGCACAGCTACCGAGGTCGACTCATCCTCACAACACAGCTACCGAGGTCGACTCATCCTCACAACACATCTGTCGGTGTCAAATCATCCTCACAACACAGCTACCGGGGTGGACTCTTCCTCACAACACAGCTACCGAGGTCGACTCATCCTCACAACACAGCTACCGAGGTCGACTCATCCTCACAACACAGCTACCGAGGTCGACTCATCCTCACAACACAGCTACCGAGGTCGACTCATCCTCACAGCACAACTACCGAGGTCGACTCATCCTCACAGCACAGCTACCGAGGTCGACTCATCCTCACAACACAGCTACCGAGGTCGACTCATCCTCACAGCACAACTACCGAGGTCGACTCATCCTCACAGCACAGCTACCGAGGTCGACTCATCCTCACAACACAGCTATCGGTGCCAAATCATCCTCACAACACAGCTACCGGGGTGGACTCTTCCTCACAACACAGCTACCGTTGTGAACTCTTCCTCACAACACAGCTACCGAGGTCGACTCATCCTCACAACACAGCTACCGAGGTCGACTCATCCTCACAACACAGCTACCGGTCGACTCATCCTCACAACACAGCTACCGAGGTCGACTCATCCTCACAACACAGCTACCGAGGTCGACTCATCCTCACAACACAGCTACCGGTCGACTAATCCTCACAACACAGCTACCGAGGTCGACTCATCCTCACAACACAGCTATCGGTGTCAAATCATCCTCACAACACAGCTACCGGGGTGGACTCAACCTCACAACACAGCTACCGAGGTCGACTCATCCTCACAACACAGCTACCGAGGTCAACTCATCCTCACAACACAGCTACCGAGGTCGACTCATCCTCACAACACAGCTACCGAGGTCGACTCATCCTCACAACACAGCTACCGAGGTCGACTCATCCTCACAGCACAACTAACGAGGTCAACTCATCCTCACAGCACAGCTACCGAGGTCGACTCATCCTCACAACACAGCTACCGAGGTCGACTCATCCTCACAGCACAACTACCGAGGTCGACTCATCCTCACAGCACAGCTACCGAGGTCGACTCATCCTCACAACACAGCTATCGGTGCCAAATCATCCTCACAACACAGCTACCGGGGTGGACTCTTCCTCACAACACAGCTACCGTTGTGAACTCTTCCTCACAACACAGCTACCGAGGTCGACTCATCCTCACAACACAGCTACCGAGGTCGACTCATCCTCACAACACAGCTACCGGTCGACTCATCCTCACAACACAGCTACCGAGGTCGACTCATCCTCACAACACAGCTACCGAGGTCGACTCATCCTCACAACATAGCTACCGGTCGACTCATCCTCACAACACAGCTACCGAGGTCGACTCATCCTCACAACACAGCTATCGGTGTCAAATCATCCGCACAACACAGCTACCGGGGTGGACTCAACCTCACAACACAGCTACCGAGGTCGACTCATCCTCACAACACAGCTACCGAGGTAAACTCATCCTCACAACACAGCTACCGAGGTCGACTCATCCTCACAACACAGCTACCGAGGTCGACTCATCCTCACAACACAGCTACCGAGGTCGACTCATCCTCACAGCACAACTACCGAGGTCGACTCATCCTCACAGCACAGCTACCGAGGTCGACTCATCCTCACAACACAGCTACCGAGGTCGACTCATCCTCACAGCACAACTACCGAGGTCGACTCATCCTCACAGCACAGCTACCGAGGTCGACTCATCCTCACAACACAGCTATCGGTGTCAAATCATCCTCACAACACAGCTACCGGGGTGGACTCTTCCTCACAACACAGCTACCGTTGTGAACTCTTCCTCACAACACAGCTACCGTTGTGAACTCTTCCTCACAACACAGCTACCGAGGTCGACTCATCCTCACAACACAGCTACCGAGGTCGACTCATCCTCACAACACAGCTACCGGTCGACTCATCCTCACAACACAGCTACCGAGGTCGACTCATCCTCACAACACAGCTACCGAGGTCGACTCATCCTCACAACACAGCTACCGGTCGACTCATCCTCACAACACAGCTACCGAGGTCGACTCATCCTCACAACACAGCTATCGGTGTCAAATCATCCTCACAACACAGCTACCGGGGTGGACTCAACCTCACAACACAGCTACCGAGGTCGACTCATCCTCACAACACAGCTACCGAGGTCGACTCATCCTCACAACACAGCTACCGAGGTCGACTCATCCTCACAACACAGCTACCGGTCGACTCATCCTCACAACACAGCTACCGAGGTCGACTCATCCTCACAACACAGCTATCGGTGTCAAATCATCCTCACAACACAGCTACCGGGGTGGACTCAACCTCACAACACAGCTACCGGTCGACTCATCCTCACAACACAGCTACCGAGGTCGACTCATCCTCACAACACAGCTATCGGTGTCAAATCATCCTCACAACACAGCTACCGGGGTGGACTCAACCTCACAACACAGCTACCGGATAAGTATTAGCAATTTCTCTAGGAAGGCACCGGCTCTGTGGCGAAGTGGTTACAGGCGCACTTCATAATCCTGCATACGGCGTTCGAAGCTCAGCTGTGGGAGATTTGGCAGCAGACCGCCTTGCTTTGATTTTCATGCAGTGATATGACTTTGATCGTTCAGAAAGCAATGCAAACTTTTTTTTCCGCATATCCTTTACAGGTCATCGCAGTCAACACCAGCAATTTTCAGCTGCTGTTGATGTCTTGGCAAGTTTTACGTTCAGTAGTTTGCCATTGCTTTCTGAACGACCGACTCACATACCCTCCGTAAGTAAACAACGCGACGCGATCCACTGCCGAATCTTGTACAGCTGTGTTTCTTATGAGAGTATACGGGATTACAAACAGCGTCATAAACCCCTTCGCCACGGAGACCGGCAATGGCAAACTACTGAATGTAAAATGGCCAAATCACAAACAACCAAAACTTCTGGGGTTGACTGCGAAGTCCTGTACGGGATATGTTAAAAACAAACAAACAAACAAACAAACAAACTAGGAAGACAAGGGTGGTGGGGAAGTTAACTGAGCACTTTTCTCATTCTCCAGTGATTTAACATATGCTAGAACCTATCATCTCACACCCAGACAGCACTATCGGCCAGGGCATACTGTCCCTACCGCAGCTATCGGTCCGCCAATCAGAATGTGGGCTGGTAACTTAATATTCCACTTCTGTAATTAAAACGCCGCTGCTCATTAAGTTGGACCTCTGTACTAGCACTCCAGAACTCGCCTAATAGGATATCAAATGGCAAGAAGGTTGAAGCGTGTTATTTACCGGCAGCGTTGGCGTGGTCTATCAGGGTTTTAAAGTCATTAATTCCGTTCGTGTGTAGGCTCACAGGCATTCAAGAAGATCAATTTTACATTCTTTTGTAACCGTTGTTGGTGTGTTAAATAACAGTTGTTTCTAGCCAAGTCTGTAGGTTTTGAAATGGCCTTCCCTCATTCCTTTTATTCTTCTTTCTCTGCTGCTTCTTCTCCTTCTTCCTTTTCACCTATTCTCTTAATCTTTTCTTCCTCACCCACTTCTTTGTTTTCTTCATCTCTTCTTTCCTTTTTATCTCAAACGGAACATAAACCAACAACTTCAGGCCAAACCCTCCGATCTTTAGCTATTTCCGCTCCAAGAACCGCATAATATGCAAATCGCTCTTCCACGGGAATTCCAGCCATGGAATGACACGCTGTCCAACGTTTTATGTTTAGTCGGAACATACTAAAGAAATCCGGATTCCTCAATTGCCACATTCATTTAAGTCATATATAAGGTGCTTGTTCTTTGAAAGTAATGCATTCGTGATTTTTCCAAATGTATTACATGCGTTCCCTACTTGTCTGCATTCCAACACCCCTTAGCATCTGCTGTTAAACATTCTACGAATCCCAATCATCAAACAATGCGTTATCTTACGTTTTACGTTTGGTCGCACATACTAAAGAAATCTGGCTTTCCCTGCGGCTACATAAATCTATGTTGTATATACGATGCTTATTCCTTGAAAGTAATGTAAACTAAAATGTCAGATGTGTTCTATACCTTTCTTCTGCACGTCAACATCAATGAGCGTCTGCAGAGAAACATCACAGAATTGAACGAGACAACCATGTCTTCGAGACACAACCAGGAGACAGGACATCCGAGAAATAAATACAGTATATAAACGTGCAAGAAAATCAGTCGGGAGCGTTAATGTAGCTGATAGACAGAGCAACACATATCATGGTATGAGAACGGTCTGACAAAGGTTCGACTACTGAATTCGTCGTCCGTTAATCGAGGAAAAGGCCGGCCACCTAATCCTGCGTGGATTGAGGCCTACATATGGTGATGGCCAGATCACACCACAGAACCACGGCAGGACATGTTTGTTTGTTTTTTTAAATTTAATGCAAAAATATAAGGATTCGGTCTAATACAGGGCTGAACCACGGAGATCAAGGATCGCTAGTGGTTGAGGGAGGGGATGGTGTGTGAGAGAGAGAAAGTGAAAGCGTGAGTGAGTGAATGAGAGAGAGAGAGAGAGAGAGAGAGAGAGAGAGAGAGAGAGAGAGAGAGAGAGAGAGAGAGAGAGAGAGAGAGAGAGATGATCAGACTTCACCGCGTCTGCGGACGGAACACATGAAGTAGAGAGTTGGAAATGAAGATTAATATCAGATATCAGAGAACCCGGGAAGGTTAACTCGGTCAACAAATGCCCGCAGAAGTCGGGTGTGTCGGCCTAACGGCGCAAGAACGCAGCTCTGCTGTAAACAGGCACAACGCAGTCACATCCGAAAAAAAAAAAAAATCCGGATGAACGCAGAAGAAGAAGATATCAGAGAACAGCTTCTTCTTCCTCTTTTTGTGACCCGTGGTTTCCAAAGGGCCCTCTAGCTCAGTGGTTCTCAACCGGTAGGGAATTCTCCCCCTCCCCGAGGGAGAAATTTTTGGGTTTCGGGAGGGGGGGGGGGGTGGGGGGGGGGGGGGGTAAGATTTTTTCAAGATCACGTTACCACAAGACCAGATTACTTGATATTGTTTTTGCCTCCATACTTTACGATTCTGTAGTTCTTGCCCGTCTGAAATTCGTTTTATAACGTAGGTAGACTCGCAAATCACGTTTTATGTAGACGTCTAGACTTGTTCTTTTGTTCGTATATCCTTTACAGGACATCGCTGACAACATCAGCATCTTTCAGCTGATTGTTGATTTCTTGGCAAGATTACGCTCAGTAGTTTGCTACTGCTTTCTGGGCGACCGGCTCACATACCCCGTAAGTAACCAACGCGGAGAGGACCGCTACCGATTCTCGCGCACGTCACGTTACTCACGAGAGTAAACGGGATTACGGAGAAAGTCGTGTAACCCCTAGACCAGCAGACTTGTTCTAGTATATGTTATTAAATTTAGCTTCCATTTTTACATATACTGTGTTTAAAAAAAAAGGGGGGGGGGGGATTTATACGGAGGAAATACGAAAGGGTGGGGGAAGGGAATGACGTTCTGAACATATGGTGAAGGGGTGCATGGGGCAACAATGGTTGAGAACCACTGCTTTAGCTAAACTATTCTCAAACTTCGAACCCACGGAACTGAACAGTATGGTATACGCTAAAAGGCGGGTTGTTTATTGGCACGATCATTGCTACCAGTCACAGTTAGAGTGTTTATGTATGCATGCCGCGAAGAGAAAGGGTGAGGTGGTGGGTAGAGGTCACTCGAGTATGTACATGCCAACGATCTAAATAAAGGCACATTGATCGCCTGATCCCAACTGTTCAATGTGTTGACTGCCTATCGATCCGTCTTCGTGCTGGCTCGCCATTCTACCAGAGCTCGTTGTTGGTAACGTGTCGTCCTTCGCAACACCCACCTCCTTTTTCAACATAGACTGCGATAACTGACATGGGGAGGAACAAGAGAAGGCAGAGAAAGGTGAGTGTAGAGAGCTTAGACAGCTGAACAACAAATACTAATAGTAGCTTCGATAAAATAGCAGATGCCAGAGAAGTGTTATTCCTCTGGTTCGTCTTCTTCTGCAGCTTTTCCTTCTTCCATTTACCCGTATCCCTGTTGAAGCAAGGACGCTCAATCACCTCACTACAAGCCCACCCCCTCTCCCTTCATATCTTTAGCTATTTTCCGGAACTTCGGCCATGTCCTCTTTACGCTATTCACCTCCGTCTCCAACTCTCCTAGCCAGGTCTATTTCTACTCCGCGCGCCTCCGGGTACCAGACAAACAATCCTCTAACTATCCAACTCTCAGGTTTTCTCAGTATGTGTACCACCCGGTGCCAGTGCCCCTTGCTTACACTCCCCCTCCCCACATACACATTTAGGAGTGTCTGTCCAGCTCTCTCTATGAGCTTCACATCGGTGGTCCCGCCATATCATTCCAGCCCCTCCAATCTGCGCAGGCAACAAGCAATGAACGTTTACACTTTACCAGCAACTGATTCAGACGTTCTCCACGCGTCTGATCCAACGTAATAAACAAACACTCACAGCTTGGTGCTAAGTTTAATCTCTTTCTGGCGGCCACAAACCTCCCTTTAACTCGAAAGCTCCTCATTCAGGCTGCATTCCCATTTTAATATCTCAATCCGTTTCAGAGACGGGCTGAAGAGTCGAAATGTGTCAGAGTTCGACATCCATCACCAATACAAGAACACTAGGGACATATCCATACGTGCTCCGCCTCCCTCACAAGAGTCTAGCAATATGGGTACTTGTGGTTACGGTGGCCATTTTGGTTCCGCACGGCTTTGTTTCGTCCTCTGCCACGATCCTTCCTGCTAGTGCTGAATGTGGGAGACTCGTGGTAGCCAATGTCTGCCACATATAGGCATCCGAAGAAGACAAAGATGAAGGTGGTGGTGGGGTGTGATGGTGGTGGAAGAGGAGAAGGTGGAGGTGATGGTGGTGGATGAGAAGATGGAGGTGATGGTGGTGGTGGAGGAGAAGGTGGTGGTGGTGGTGGTGGAGGAGGAGGAGGAGGAGGAGGAGAAGATGGTGGTAGAGGAGGAGAATGTGATGGAGGAGGAGGAAGACGAGGAGGAGAAGGATGGGGACGAGGAGGAGAAGGATGGGGATGAGGAGGAGAAGGATGGGGAGGAGGAGTAGGAGGAAGAGGAGGAAGAAGAAGAAGAAGAAGAAGAAGAAGAAGAAGAAGAAGAAGAAGAAGAAGAAGAAGAAGAAGAAGAAGAAGAAGAAGAAGAAATAATAATTACAGTAATAAATACACGGGGCAAAAGGAGTTGGAGCAACAACAACAACATAAAGGTGTGAAGTAACAACCAGGTCACAAGTAATGGTCCTTTAGCACGCCTTGACCCGTACTGGATATATGGTGCTAGCCCCGCCTGTTTATTGACCAATAGTCACTGGGTGGGTGATGTAAGTAGTTAATGCTGGTCGCCTTTACTCCCCGTAATATTTTCAGGTACGCAATTTAGACAGTCAACACAGAGTCGAAGTCAATTTGTTTCAACCACCTTGAAGGGCACTGGAATATTTGGGTATATTTTCATGGAGAGTTGATTATGCAGTCGTATCACTGTATGTTTGTTGTTGTGTGTGTGCTGAAGAAAGCTTAAGCCGCAATGTTCACTCCATCACTTGTGACTTACCGACTGTTCTTATTTCTGTTGGTTCACTCACTGAAGAACATTGTAACGCTTAAACACCGGGCCAGTATGCAAGGGCGATAACTACTGCAGTCCTATACCCCATCCCCTCATTCCTGGCCTTTTTCTTTAAATGTTGCATATCTCTTGCAGGACGTTGCAGTCAACACCAGCATTTTTCAGCTGCTGTTGATGTACTAGGCAAGTTTTTACGTTTGCCATTGATTTCTGAACGACCGGCTCCCATACCAACATGTCATAACGCAACGCGACACGGTCTGCTGCACAAATCGGTCGCGGCTGCGTTTTGAATGCCCGGTTCACGAACAGCGTTCGCAAGGCTTTGGCCGCGGAGGTCGGCTACCTGTCCAATAACTCAAAGTTTAACAAAACGTAGGTATGGGCCACACACGGTGCACAATTAAATGAAACAAGTATTATAATGTAACTTTCCGTTCACTGAGTACTGCAAATGCGGAAGATAACAAGAAACACAACAAGTAACACGATGACAACAGTACGGCGAAATATCGTCCTTCTGTTCAAATGAGAGTTCAGATTTGGCGATATAGTATCCTTCGGCGTTTAATAAGTTAAGAAAACTAGTTACTCACTGACCTTCCCCCTCTCCTCACCTAGAATATTACACGAATAATGACATAGTCTGCGCGGCCATTGACGTATGATGCACTGCCAGATAATTACATTGTGAAAGCAATTTTTATATTCCCCTTCTCTCGCTAGAAGTTAATTAAATATTCTCATTTAGTAACGTGTTACGTTTGTTCTTTTGTTTGTATCTTATTATTACTATTGTTATTAAAATCATTACTACTGATGCTAATATTACTGTTATTATTATAATCCTCTAAAAGTACTGGAGAGTTTTGGTCAGAGACCATAACTTTATGAAGGGAAAATCCCAACTGCACCTCCCCGCGGTAGAGGATGGAAACACACTACGGTGTGGCTAACACAGCTCTGGGGACCGAGTATCCACCGGAATAAGTGGACAACTCTGCAGCTGAGCAGAGCAGGGCACTCACTTGTCCTTGCAGTCGGAAATGGCTGTCAAAAGCAGAGGTAAAAAGACCACCATGTGAATGTGGAAGGCAAGGGGAAACCACCACATTATCTTCCCAAGACTTCATGGCAAAACATAAATCATACATTACGGACACTAATAGAAAGGTCAATAGAGAAACAGAGAGACATATATTTGTGCTTCATAGATTATACTAAGGCATTTGATAAAGTAAAACATGATGAACTGATTAAAATGTTGGACGATATCAACACTGATGGAAAAGATTTAAGAATAATAAAGAATGTTTACTGGAACCAAGTAGCAGCAATTAAAATAGGAAATAAAGAGGGTAGTTACGAACAGATAAAGCTAGGAGTACGACAAGGGTGTGTCTTGTCACCAGATCTTTTCTCCCTGTATAGCGAAGTAATAATGAGAGAGATCAAAGAGATGCCAGGAATACTAGTTGGAGGTTATAATATAAATAATATACGCTATGCAGATGACACAGTATTGGTGGCGGATAATTCAACAGACCTACAACAATTATTAGACGTTGTAGTAACAGAGAGTGCAAGGAAAGGACTCAACTTGAATATCAAGAAAACAGTAACAATGGTAATATCAAAGAAAATGGTGACACCAAAATGTGACATAGAAATAGAAGGGAAAATCCTTAACCAAGTTGATAATTTTAGATACCTAGGGGCATTTATAACATCAGATGGAAGATGTACAACAGAGATTAGGAGCAGAATAGGGCAGGCAAAAGCTGCATTTCAGAAAATGAAGAGTATCTTATGCAATAAGTCACTATCACTGAATGTAAGAAAGAGAGTGCTGAAATGCTATGTAGAACCAGTTTTGCTGTATGGCAGTGAATCTTGGAATCTAAATGAACAAATTAGGAAGAAATTAGAAGCAACAGAGATGTGGTTTCTGAGACGAATGTTGCGAATTCCTTGGACTGCCAGAGTAACTAACGACGACTGCCTGAAACAGGCTAATGAAACTAGAACATTATATACAACAATAAGACAGAGACAAACAGCTTTCCTCGGTCATGTGATGAGAAGAGAGGCATTGGAGAACATCGTAACAACTGGAAAGATCGAGGGGAAGAGAGGCAGAGGTAGACCAAGAGAAGTGATGCTGGATGGATTGAGACGGTGGCATGGAGGAATATCAGCAGCAGAGTTGATCCAGAAAACCAAAGACCGAGATCTATGGAGAGCCATGAACGCCTACGCCAGCCGGCACGGCACTTGATGATGATGATTATAATCATTGATACTGTTGTTAATATCATCGTTAACATTATTATTAGTATAACACTAATTATTACCCTTGTTATTATTATATTATTATCTGTTACTGCTTCTGCTAATACTAGCACTACTGCTGCTGCTGTAACTGCTGCTACTACTACAACTGTTTCTACCGCTGTAGCTATTACTATTACTACTCTCTCACACTGTCTCTCCTCTATCTGTCTGTCTCTCTTCTTACTGGGTCTCTCATCTATTGCTCTTCCTGATTCCCCTCCTGTATCTCTTCCTTGATCGGTACCGTACAAACATTCTGGAACCTTTTTTAGAACAGCGGAATGAACGCGAAATTGAAGAAGCGTGGTTCCAGCGAGATGTTGTAACTGCACAAACAGCCAGAGCATCACTGCCTTTTCATGGAAGAAATGTTCGCAAATCGCATAATTCTTCTTCCTTTTCTTCAGCGTTCCCAGCCACTGAGGTTCTTTGCTGCAGATACAATCCGCCTGGCTGGCTGAGTGGCTAGAATGCCGGACTCTCCTTCGGGAGACCCGGGTTCGATCCCTCGGTAAGGTTTGGGATTTTTTTTCTGTCGGGGGCAAAAAGAAATTCCTAACCTGCACAGTTCGCAGCGACTGCACTAGCCAGGCGGCCTTTATTCCTCAGGCTCAAAGATCCCTCTGCCATACACTGCAAGGTACTATATTGGCAGTAAATGACAGTTTTTTGACAATCCGTCTCCATTCGTCTCTCTGGTTGACCTTCTCTTGCCAGTCGTTGATTCCAAATCGCATAATATCACGTGGAATTTGGCCTGCTCGTTCTCCAGATCTAACTCCATTAGATTATTATCTATGGGGTTTCTTGAAAGAAAATATTTACAAAAATAATGTACACACAATTGAGAACCCAAATGAAGCAATCATAATTACTATTCAAGAAATAACAGATACGTTGCAGAAGGTATTTGAAAATATAAAGAGACGTGTACGGTCATAACTGAAGCCGGTGGTGGATATTTTCAACAACTGTTACAATGAATACTTCATTGGTAATTTCCAGCTTCCCCATAACCACGTTAGATCACAGTAGTGACAACTGTAACCAATTTAATGCATTTTTAGCATATTTTTATGACGTCATGTACTACATATTAAAAGTTTGTTCTACATATAAAGTGTAGTGAGACTATACAAACATGTTATGAGATACATCCCCCCACCCACCCACCCCCCATCCACCACACACACACCCCCAGGCACACATACATTCCCCCACCCATCTCCCCACTCACACATCTCCCACTCACGACACACCCCCGCATACACACACACTCAGGCACACATACATGCACCCACCCACCCACCACCCACATCTCCCCACACACACACACATCCTCCACCCACCAATACTCACCCACCCACATATCCTTCACCGCCCACCCTCACACCCCCAACCACCCAGCCAAACACACACCCCCACCCACACATATTCCCACCAACCCACACATCCCACACACAAAACCCGCACCCACCCACTTTTCCACCACTTGCACACATCCCCACCCACATAATCTCCCCCAAACCACCCACACATCCCGAACCAACACACACATCCTCCACCCATCCTCCAACCTACACACACTCACCCACTAACACATCCTCCACCCACCCCCCAGAGAGAGGGAGAGAGAGAGAGAGATGGTCGGTTCCCCCCCCCCCCTCCAAGCCTGTTGGCACACACACCTTAAAGCGCACTGGGCACAGGCAGCTAGACGCCTATTTTACAGATGGCGCGACATTCGGTGTATTATGTGATCAGTATCATTGCTTCTAGAGACATTACCTGGTGTCCATTTGAAAGTGCACCGAGCTGGGGTACCCAGGTGAATTATAAAGGTTTGCTACGATGCAGGGTTGAACTCATGATCACTGGCCGGCAGGCCAGTATCTAGCCACTAGGCTACCACGGGTCCCGGGCTGATGTTTTTACATACCAATCGGCCCTAGAGGTGATGTGATCAATATAATGCAGCCCACCTTTACTGCCCAGACATTTTCTGGTACGCAGTCGAATTATTTGGTGCCAGCTCCACATTTTAGACCGATCGGTATTCATTTTTTCGGTTTTCTGTCTGTCCGTGGTATTCTTTGCATTTTCCTTAGAAACCACCCAAGCTTCACATTCATATAAAAGTACAGGCTCTTTGTAGCACCTCAACACTCCTTTTCTCGTTGCAAATGACATCTTTTTAACTGGTCAGTATGTTTTTCATCTTGCTAAAGGCTACTTTTGCCATGGCGATTCTTGTTCTAATCTCTTCAAGGCATCTCCCGTCAGATGTTATTACTGTTCCGAGATAACTGTACCTATTCACTTGTTGAAGAATACTCCCATTTACTTGTATATTACATTGTGGTATTTCGTTCTAGTGACGACCATAATCTGTGTATTTTTACAATTTAATTCTAACCCTAGTTGTTTACTGTGTGCAACAACCGCATCTACTAATTATTGCAGATCCTTATCAGTATCACGTCTCCCTCTTTACCACCAAGGACTCTTTTTGAAACCCACTTGATTCTGGATCGACTTAGGGCCAGTGAAAACCCACAAGAAAGATAAGCACACAATCACCATCACATAAATTAAAACATCCTTGGTCTTTAATGAACACCAACGAAGCAAGCGGGGGCTCAGAAGAAAGACATATCGGAGAAACAAAAGACAAATCTGGCGCTCACAAACATCGTCAACTACTTACTGTGCTCAAGATAATTCTCGAGAAGGTTAGTTTAATGGCCTCCCGCAGTTCATCAAGGTCGCCGGCGTCCAACACAGGCATCAACGCCTCCTGGGGAAGATGAATATCAATAAAATAATCATTGTATCGATTATACTCTCAACATTATAAGATTATGTCCTCTTGGAGGTAATGCATTATTAAACACGGGCGGCTAATATCTCTGGCGAATTCAAAAGGGAGGTTTTCTGTAGAGGATATACAGAATATCATCCAGGATTTCATGAGATGAATGCATGACGTCAATGGCCGGTCGAAGAAGTACTGAGTTTGTGATGTGAGAGTTGAAGGGAGAGAATAAATAATGGACAGGCAGACAATACACAAAAGGATAGGGGAAGATAAACAGTAGAGAGCGAGATGAGAAATAACGAGTAGAAATGGGGGAAGTGAACAGGCAGAAAGAGAGAAAGAGGATTAAAATTAAAAGTGGAGAAACAACGTTAAACCAAGAGAGGGTTAGGGGAAGAGCTAAGTAAAATGATGATCGAGAAAGGGGGAGAAAATACAGAATAAAACAAGTTTGACAGGTGGGGAAAGAAAAATGTAACACAAGAAGACGAGAATGTAATAGTTAACAAGAGGACACAATGACGAAGCGAAATGAGGAAAAAGGTGAAGACTATATAACGGGAGAATAAGAAGAGAGAACACAAATTAAAACTATGTTAAGCTAACAAAAAAGGAAGAAACAGAAGGTAGATAGGGAAAATTGGAAGAATAAACAAAGGGAAAGGTAATGAACAGGAAGCTAGGAAAATACAGGTAAGAAAGCGCACCAAAAATGGAATGTCCTGGACAGAACTTTGCACTAATAAGTCTTTGTCAATACATAATGTCTTTGACTGTAGTTATTTTCAAAGCACCTGTAAAGAAGGTAGTCTATCATTTCTTTCTTTCTTGGAAGAGACCAGTACGATCATCAAGTCGCGAACTTTAGACAATAAAAAAAAAGTTAGATGTATACCCTTTACAGGACGTCATAGTCAACCCCAGCATTTTTGACTGTGATTTCTAAGCAAATTTACGATGAATAGTTTGCTAGTGCTTTCTGAACGACCGGCACTTATACTACTTGTATTAAGACCAACGCAAGGCGATCTGCTTCCAAATCGCCCGCAGCTGTGTTTCAAGCGCGGTATGAGGGGTTAAGAATTGCGTTCGTAACAATTTCACCACAGGGCCGGCCATAACGAACAATTACCTGCCGACTATTCTCAAGCTCAATCCGCCTTCCAGGATGTCACGTCACCCTGGGTTACGGCACTAAACGGGTATTCCACCTTGTCTAAACGGGTATTCCACCTTGCCTAAAGGTATCCCGAAGACTAGCGCGCTGAAAGGAGGGGAGGGGGGGGGGGGGTGTCGTGGTTGAACTATTTCACTTTTGGTAGGGAATACCCTGTACCCCGCCAACAGTACATATGAAGAAAAACCATAAATGCATTATAGTCAAGACAATGAAGTGTAGACAGGACAGGCTAGACACACACACACACACACACACACACACACACACACACACACACACAGAGAGAGAGAGAGAGAGAGAGAGAGGGTGAGGGAGAGGGAGGGACGGACGGACGGACGGACAGACGGACGGACGGACGGACGGACGGACGGACGGACGGACGGACGGACGGACGGACGGACGGACGGACGGACGGACGGACGGACGGACGGACGGACAGACAGACAGACAGACAGACAGACAGACAGACAGACAGACAGACAGACAGACAGACAGACAGACAGACAGACAGACAGACAGACAGACAGACAGACAGACAGACAGACAGACAGACAGACAGACAGACAGACAGACAGACAGACAGAGATTGAGAGAGATTAAGACTGCAAAGACAAAGCAAAGAGAATATAACAATTGTAAGCTGTCGCTAGGGACGTGAAAACTAGGCGGACAGGCAGAAATACACAAGAAACTGTCAAATAAAACAAAATAATGGACATAAATCAAATGCAAAGAATTAAAGGTATGGCAAAGCAATTAGCGGTGATGGAAAACACAATCACGATTACAAAACACCCATGAAACTGAAGCTGGGGATAGAAAACTAAGACGAAACAAGAAGCAAGTGAAAGGTTATGTCCTAGATGAAAGTATTCATGGAGATGGCAAGTACGGCCATCGACAGTCTAATTTCTCCTAACCTATTAACCCGTCCTCTGACTACTGGACCCGAAACTGAACTCAATGAGGCGCGCCAACAGTCTTTCAAATGTTCTATATACAATCACGCATTTCATGGCTCTCGGATCGAACAACAACAACAACAAAAACTTGCCAATCAATAACCAACACGAGGAATAGTTTACCTGTGATTTCTATACTGGGATGTGGGAGCAGGGCCCGGATGAACGGCACGTGTTAGTTAGTTAGTTGCGGTTCCAACTTCACAGCAAACGGGTCGTCCACATTATGCCCCGTTCCTGTGCCAGTGAATATGACATAAAATGCTCCTCACTGCCCCATGTGAAAAGTGGAAAAGACAGGAGTCTCGACAACGGCACATGTCTTTAAATACACCGGTTCCTAGTCGCGCTGATTCTGCGTGGGTTCCAGTGCGCTTCCTCTGGCGTGTGGCACCAGGACAATACTGTTTGCGAGCTACCGTCAAGCATTCTTGCTGGGCCAGGCAGTTGTTACTGCTACCCTCCCCCAAGAGGAGCAGTCTACACTGACACCACTTTTGGGTCAGACAGACTGATCATTAAGATGCGAGTCACACTGGGAGACAAGTAACAACTGGGGCAGAACGGTCTCACGTAGCAGTTTTCATGAAACAGGGGAAGTTCACCTAGCATTTATTTCATCGCCGTTTTGTAACACACGCAGACAGACAGACAGACAGACAGACAGACAGACAGACAGACAGACAGACAGACAGACAGACAGACAGACAGACAGACAGATAGAGAGAGCGAGAGAGAGATTCATACATGCATCACCTGTTGTTCTTTGATTGTTCCTGCTTCACCTGTTGCCCTTTGATTGTTCCGTTCCTGCTTCACCCGTTGCCCATTTACCCTTCCTGCTTCACGTGTTGCCCTTTGATTGTTCCTGCTTGACCGGTTGCCCTTTGATTGTTCTTGCTTTACCTGTTGCCCTTTTATTCTTCCTGCTTCAACAGGTGGCCTTTGATTGTTTCCGCTTCACCTGGTCCCCTTTGATTGTTCCTGCTTCACCTGGTACCATATGATTCTTCCAGCTTCAACTGCTGCCCACTGCTTCTTCCTCTTCCTGGTGAATCTCCCGCCACGTGATTCTTTGCGCTTCCCCTGCTGCCCGCTAACTATTCCTGGTCCACCTCCTGGCCTTCCATTCTTCCTGCTCCATCTAGTTCGCTTGGCTTCCTCCTGATTCATACCTCACCCTTAGACGGCACACTCTTGGGAACCCTCTACGCTCATACATTTCCACAACACAGAATCCATATTGGAAACACACCTTGTAACTATTGGAGGTAACTGGAGGGGGGGGGGGGGGGGAGAGAAATATCTTACCCAGAACAATACCCACTCCAGCATTGTATGCCCACCGCTGAATGTCCACCAGAGATTATGCTAATTCAATTCACTGACCGTAAAATCAAGCACATACCATTCTGTACGGCAGGGAACCTCACTTGCCTCATCCCTCGGCCTCTCTTCCAGTTTGAGAATGTCTTGGCGCCACACTGATATTAGTGTGATAAGAAATGCTTGAAAGTTGCACACCGAATTTAAGACAGTGTCAACAAAACAGACTGTGCCATTGAGGTTTAGCTCCGTGGTTCCCCAACCCGTGGTTCGTGAAATCACACGGGGCTGCGGCGGTTATCTTAACTGCAATAGTTTTACTGGGCATTTCATCACGAAAATGTCCAGCTGATTTGTATTGCACTGGAGGTGTGAGAGGTCGGAGTGCCCGAGAGGTTTAACGCAGCCGCGCTTAAACTGTCTCTGATGACGGCCGCGTAGTGGGTTCATTTCCCACACCGGTCAGCTGAACATAAATAGTGACTTCTCCTTCAGAAAGAGCAGATATACTACTAAACATAAATAGTGACTTCTCCTTCAGAAAGAGCAGTTAGTCTACTGAACATAAATACTGACTTCTCCTTCAGAAAGATCAGATAGACTACTGAACATAAATATTGACCTCTCTTTCAGAAAGAGCAGAAAGACTACTGAACATAAATATTGACCTCTCTTTCAGAAAGAGCAGAAAGACTACTGAACATAAATACTGACCTCTCCTTCAGAAAGAGAAGGTAGACTACTGAACATAAATACTGACCTCTCCTTCGGAAAGAGAAGATAGACTACTGAACATAAATACTGACATTTGCTTCAGAAAGAGCAGATGGGCTACTGAACATAAATACTGACCTCTCCTTTAGAAAGAGCAGACAGACTACTGAACATAAATACAGACTTCTTCAAAAAGAGAACATAGATTACTGAACTAAATGCTGACATTTGCTTCAGAAAGAGTAGATTGGCTACTGAACATAAATACTTACCTCTCCTTTAGAAAGAGCAGATAGACTACTGAACATAAATACTGATCTCTTCTTCAGAAAGAGCAGATAGACTACTGAACATAAATACTGACCTCTTCTTCAGAAAGAGCAGATAGACTACTGAACATAAATACTGATCTCTTCTTCAGAAAGAGCAGATAGACTACTGAACATAAATACTGACCTCTTCTTCAGAAAGAGCAGATAGACTACTGAACATAAATACTGACATTTGCTTCAGAAAGAGCTGATAGACTACTGAACATAAATAATGACCTCTTCTTTAGAAAGAGCAGATAGACTACTGAACATAAATACTGACCTCTTCTTCAGAAAGAGCAGATAGACTACTGAACATAAATACTGGCCTCTTCTTCAGAAAGAGCAGATAGACTACTGAACATAAATACTGACATTTGCTTCAGAAAGAGCTGATAGACTACTGAACATAAATACTGACCTCTTCTTCAGAAAGAGCTGTTAGACTACTGAATATAAATACTGACCTCTCCTTCAGAAAGAGCAGATAGACTACTGAACATAAATACTGACCTCTTCTTCGGAAAGAGCTGATAGACTACTGAACATAAATACTGACCTCTTCTTCAGAAAGAGCTGATAGACTACTGAACATAAATACTGACCTCTTCTTCAGAAAGAGCTGATAGGCTACTGAACATAAATACTGACCTCTTCTTCAGAAAGAGCTGATAGACTACTGAACATAAATACTGACCTCTCCTTCAGAAAGAGCAGATAGACTACTGAACATAAATACTGACATTTGCTTCAGAAAGAGCTGATAGACTACCGAACATAAATACTGACCTCTTCTTCAGAAATAGCTGATAGACTACTGAACATAAATACTGACCTCTTCTTCAGAAAGAGCAGATAGACTACTGAACATAAATACTGACCTCTTCTTCAGAAAGAGCTGATAGACTACTGAACATAAAATTGCCTTGTAAATTTCGAACAGCCAATAAAGGCTGGAGTTAATTGCAACGTCCTGTAATAAGACATGGACTATTTTACTTATTTCACTATATGAATGATCCTTTTCCACGCCTTCGCGGCGCACTGGGTATATAGTTCTAGGCAAATAAGGGTATATTTATAATGACAGTGCAGTGTTTGAAAATATTGCCTGTCCAAGTTTTGCTTTTACCCTCTGTAAAGTTCATGCAACATAATAGGTAAATACAAAACTTGGACCGGCAATATTTTCAAACACTGCAGTCATTAAAAATACACCCTGTATTTTACAGACCAATCGGAGCACGGCGGGTGGTGTTGGCAGTATCGTGCCGGCCGCCTTGACTGTCAAAGACACTTCCAGGGACCCATCTGAGGCTCGGTTGTTCTGGGAGTCCCGGTCAATTTTAAAACCCATCCTCGATGCGGGTTCGAACCCATGGCCACCGGAGACCGGTAGACGTTTGTCTAGCCACAACACTACCGCGGTTTACCTATGTCACCATGACAACACTGCAAGGGTCTATTAATGGTTCAAATCCAGTTAAGGTATGTCTCGTGTTTTTGTCAACGACCTCGGGGGATTCGTTAATAATTTGATTATATTATATTGAGGGAGTGTGGAGTGAAGTAGGGAGTTGAGAGAGTATATGTGTAGTAGAAAGAGGCAGAGAGTTGAGACAGAAAGAAAGAGGGGAGTGAGACATGGAACTAAGAGGTAGGGAGAGACAGAGGGAGGGACAGAGGGAGGGACAGAGAGAGAGAGAGAGAGAGAGAGAGAGAGAGAGAGAGAGAGAGAGAGAGAGAGAGAGAGAGAGGGTGTGGGGTAGAAAGCTGAGAGAGAGAGAGAGAGAGAGAGTGGGGGAGAGAAAGAGAGTGGGGGAGAAAATGGAGTGGGGGAGAGAATGGAGTGGGGAGAGGGTTGAGAGAGAGACATATTGTGTGATTTGGGACACAGATAGAGGCACAGAGACAGAAAGAATGTGATGAGAGACAGTGAATGGTGTGTGTGAGAGAGAGAGAGAGAGAGAGAGAGAGAGAGAGAGAGAGAGAGAGAGAGAGAGAGAGAGAGAGAGAGAGAGAGAGAGAGGGGGGAGGAGGATGAGTAAGCGGTGGTATTCTGTTCAACTGTTCTAGCTTATAACTGAGATGTATAACGTCTTCTATTATTAGAGACGCTGGATTTTCCATGTGTTTTTCATATCTTTACAGCAGTTATAATATTCACATTGCGCTCTCCATCTTCATCACATGGATGTCAGGTGACGTTAGCCACTATACCGCCGGACTGTGAAACTGGTAAGACAGTGAAGGAATGCGCAATGGTGGTGCATTGTGGAGAAAAGTACAGTCTTACATATGGGGTGGGGATTGGGGGGTTACAGTAAAGCAATTGACTACTGATCAGGTATTCTCAACGTGTATCCCGTCCAGCATCAACATCGCCCCCCCCCCCCCCCCCGGTTGATTCCCTGGAATCTGTCTAGTTCTCACATCCGGACCGCGTGTCTTTAAATAAACCAGCCACAGATATCTTTAGAAGAGAAGCGGCTCCTGATGAAGCTGATAATTTTAACACGGCCTCTTCTCCAAACAACAAAGACCTGGTTCTACAGACAACAATGGCTACTCTGTCCTCTCCTCACAGAGACCGTCTGTGGCAGCCAAAAATACAACATACCTGCCGTAAAGTCAGTGACGTCGGTGTGTGGGTGAGGTGTTCGTCAATGGAACATTCTGGGCTGAGTCTATGAACGAGATATCGGATGCCCTGGTGTGGTGGTTAGAACGATACGCTGGCAATGGCGTGAGCGCGGGTTCGATGCCTGCACTCATCGTTCACTAATAGAGGGAACGACTGGCCACCTATTCCCCCGTGCACTCAGGCCGTGCAATGAGATGGTCTTAGCATTTGACATGGCCACGGCAGCTTCCTGCCACGGGTCTTGTTTTATTTTCTAAGAAGCTGAGGCTGGATCCACTCGGGCACCGGACTGAATCCACGCAGAGGTCCACAAGGAGTCGAGTTAACGTAGAGATAAAGGCGCTTGCTAACCAAGACAGTGGTCAAAGTTCAATCATCAGCTGTGCGGAACTTTTTTGCTTTTCATTGACCAGAACGGCTCATAAAAAAAGTACCCGATAACTTTTTTAAAACGAGTGTTATGAAAATTGGTGGTAAAGAAAGTAATACTTGGGGAGGAAAGGAGGGGCGGGCGGAGGCGAGAGGGAGGAGGGGAGTTGGGAATTGGGGGAAAAAAAGTTCTACTGATTAGCAGATAAAGAACGGTAGCGAGGAAGGAAACCGAACAGCTGATGTCATTACGGTTTAGGTTCTGTACAAGATGTTCATCTCCAAGCAGACATAAATAGGCTACCACAGTGTAACATCCAAGTAAATAAGAAACCTATAAAACATTGTACAACCATCTTGGAATAGTCATAACATCTGACGAAAGATGCTTTGCTGAGATTAGAACAAGAATCACTATGCCAAAGCAGGCTTTTCAAGATGAACCTTATACCAATACATAGCTGTCAATGATAGTGATAAGCAGAGTGTCAACACGATATACGGAATCTATGCTGTTGTATAAAAGTGAAACATGGACAATAAGAATACAAGCTGAGAGACATTTAATGGCAATGAAAATGTGGTTTCTAGGGGAAAATGCAAAAATCACAATTGGCGAACAGAAAAACGAACGAAGCAATCCATCAAAAAACAAAGGTAGCAGGTTCGAATCCCGGTCTGGCCACCTTAAGGCCTTCAATTTTTATATTTTCTCTAATACCTCCTTTATTCCTCTGCTTTTTCAAGTGCCGATCAATATCTGTTAATTTATGCCTCATATTATTTCCACGTTGTTGATGGCGGGGAATTTAATGCATTGTAAGCTGCCATAACGATTGATAATTAAGTAGGTCAATATCAGCCAATTAAGAGAGATATGCGACAGGAATGTGTGATCTTTTTTTTCCTCATGCAGTAAAAATATTTTCAGAAATTTAGAAGATATGAGAGTAATCACCCTTGGGGGACGTAACATCAGTAACGTTAGATATGTGGATGGTACGGAATTGATTACGGACAATGAGCAAGATCTGCAACAGAAGGGAACAAAGGAAGGGCAAAGAAGTAAATAAATGGATGGCATGGCCACGTGGTAAGACAAGAACACAGTCCTGATCCACGACTCTGGTGATGGTGTGAGATGGCGAAACATAACCGCCCACGCGTATCGGCAAGGCATATGATGATGCTGAAGAAACTGTAACAACAACATCCACAGAGGACAAGATATGTATTTGCCGAACCTGTTGAAACAACGAGAATTTACCACCCTGCCAGTGAATAAGATATACAGAATGCGGGACGACAAATGTAGTTAGGAAAATTGGGATCAAAGGTCGTTAAAAAAAGGCCAACATAACAACTTTCGGAGATGAATATAAGAGTGGGGTGAAAGATTGCAGCAAATGGAAAGAGTAGAAATTGGAAATAAAAGATGCGATGAAAGATGACACCGAAAACTAGCCAGCTAATAATGGGATGACATTTCACAGACAAAAAAGCAATGCGAGGATGGCGTGTTGTATCGTCCTAACAGATAGCTAAGGATGGAATGAACGTCACTCAAACTGGTATAAAGAAAAACAAACTACAATCTCGAAACAGACACATGAAACCGGCCTAACAAAATCATCTTACGAATTCAGTTATATATTTTAGGGCATGGTAGATTGGGACAAACTTGCTGTGTGGAGTTGGATTACAAGCGAAAGATTTGGCACATGTAGGCTCCGAGACCTCCTCTTCCTCCTCCTCCTTCTTCTTCTTCTTCGATCAAGGTTTACGATGCATCTATTTATTCCGGCATGGGACACAAACAGGGGTTTGGTTTGAGGTCTCCATCTCTATGTCAGTGTCCGTCTGTAGGGTCAGTGGAATGAAGGAAAATGTGTAGTGATGCAGTGAATGCAATGAGTTAATCAAATTAAAATCAAATCAAATCAACTTTATTTTAAAAGGGTCACAAATTGGGCACGCAGGCCCGCCTTACATTCGGCCCTTCCAATCGCTCATCTTTCGTTCCTCAATGGTGCATTATACATTTACATAGGAAGAAAAAAAACATTGTCAAATGAATGTTGTAAACATAAACAATGCAAATTACCATGTTATGAGGCACATCTCCCACCCACCCACACATCACCCCCACCCCCACACACACACCCAGGGACACATAATACCCCACCAACTGACCCATCCCCCTCCCACAATAACCCACCCACACACACTGCCCTCACCCGTTCCCCCAACCCACGCACACTCACTCACCCACACAAACATCCCCCACCAACCCACACATCCCGCACCCACTCACATACATATCCTAACCCACTCACACATCCTCTACCCACCCACCCACACCCCAACCACCCATCCCCTAACCACACCTCCATCTACCACACATTCCCCACCCACACACACATCCCCCACCAACCCACACATCACGCACCCACTCGCATATCCCCAACCCACACATCCCCACTAATAGACATCTCCCTACTTACAAACACACATCTCCCTACCCACCTATATCCCCAATCCACTCGCACACACCCCAACACTCACACATACATCCACACCCACCCACACATGCACTAACTCACATCCCCCACCACACACATATCCCCCACCCATACCACACACATTCCCCACCCACCCAATATTCCCACCCACACACCACACACAGGTATCCCCCACCCACACATCCCCCACCTCCACGCCACACACATATCCGTCACCCACATACCACACAATATCCCCACCCACATATCCCCCACCTCCACGCCACACACATATCCGTCACCCACATACCACACAATATCCCCACCCACACATATATCCCCCATCCAGAGAGCGAGAGAGAGAGAGAGAGAGAGAGAGAGAAGAGAGAGAGAGAGATAGAGATAGAGAGAGAGAAGAGAGATAGACAGAGGGGGGGGGGGTGAGCCAGTGATTTGAATTAGCAACAGAGTGGAGTCAGGGATAGACTGACACGTCTGTGAGTGGATTGGTGAAGTGGAATGATTGAGTTAGTGGCGTGACTGAGTGAGTGGTGTGGCTGAATGAATGGAAGGAGTAAATTACTCCAGTGATTGTGTGAGTGGAATGCCTAAACGGCGGCAGAGTAACTGGGTTGAATAAGAGAGAGACAGGGATGAGTCTGTGATTGGAGTAAGTAAATGAGTGGAATCGGTTTTAGAATGAAGTGAGTTAATTAAATAAATCAGACTACCTTGACTAGAGTGAGTGAGTGAGTGAGTGAGTGAGTGAGTGAAGTGAGTGAGTGAGTGAGTGAGTGAGT
>JACEFZ010013749.1:35000-123002 GCA_014155875.1 Cepaea nemoralis
TTTGAAGGCCGGATATTCACACCATTACAACAGGTATATATATATTTGATTTATTTTCTTGTTTCCGGGTTTGAATTTTAAAGATTGAGCACAACCCACTACTGGCAACGCTGGTCGTATTCCGGAACGAACCTTAAGCCTTGTCCACGTCAGATTGGAAGCACTAGACTCGAGTTTCGCTCTCGTTTGAACTCGTCAGTAGTGCATATCCCTGACTGGACCTGGGGTCGAATTCCGGATCACTGGAATGTGAGGCGGGTGTGCATCTGAAGGTCGGATATTCACACCATTACAACAGTTATTTATTTAAAGGTCGGATATTAACACCGTTACATGAGTTATATATTTTGAAGGCCGGATACTCACACCATTAAAGCAGTTATATATTTAAAGGCAGCATACTTCATTCATATTCTTACCGCAGTTATCTCCCATAGGATTATCTTTCCCTTGTTCCCATCTGGCTTCCGTTTTCAAGACTGGGACGCTTCTGTATAAATATTTACCATAAATATTTCAAAACTACCCAGCCTAGTTCTCACCACAGGTGATTCTGAAACAGCGTGAGCAGCACAAGGTGGTGTGGAAAGGAGGAACAGAAACTCTCAGACCGGAGTTCAGCGTGGACGAATGGATAACAGCACTCGCGCTTAAACTTCCAGTGTGCTGATGCCGAAGTAGCAACTCCTACACTGATTAGCTGGACTAAAATATTGATTTCTCGTCTTCGACTTTGGGAATAAAATTACAAGTACCTCAGAAGTCGGAGCGAGTTCACCTGATGGTGAGGGACACTGGTAATAGCGACACAAATTCACCCGCACAAATCAGTCCAGTGCACTAGAAGTAGTAACACGTGTATGGACTAAGCTTGAGTTAAAAGCCAGTGGGGAATAAAAAAAAAACACTCGAGGCCAGCAGAAACGTCATCTGGAGATGCTGGCCGACCGACTGTTTCATTATCATCCCCATCGTCGGCACCACCCTCAACTCCCCCCCCCCCCCACATATGCATCATTTTTTAATATTCAAAAATTGAAATGTTCACTAAAGAAACTTGAATTTTTTTTAGAAGGGCTCACGGTTTCCAGATGGGCCAGAGCCCCCCCCCCCCATCCCACCAGGTCCCGCGTCCCTGTGTGTCGGTTGAATTTATTTATTTTTGGTTTTTTTTTTGTTTTGTTTGGCGGTTACCCCAGATAAGCTGGTTCCCCCGCCTCCCTCTTTTTTGTGTGGACCCTTAGTCTTACTATGAGCTATTGCCCACAGTGGTCCACCAGGCCCACATCTAAGGTGAAGATATGTGATGGGTTTTTATTTGATCATCCCGACCCCCGACCAGACCAGGCGCACTACTGGGGGGAGAGCAGCAAATGCACCCGATCCTAGCCAAAGGACCGATATAGGTTTTAGGAAGAAATCACTAGGAAATTATTGAGCAAACATAGTAAGTAAATTTTCAAAACATATAATGGAGAACTGAAATTCAAGTACTCACTCAGTAAATATCGTCACATTACATTGTAATGAGTAAATCAGTAAACTATCGTCACATTACATTGTAATGAAGAAACTAGCAAACTATCGTTACATTACATTGTAATGAGTAAATCAGCAAAGCCAGAGAGTGGACATGATCGGCTTTAAAACAACACAACCATACACGACAGACTGGACGTTGTTGCTAAAAAGCTTTCGTTGGCAAGGAACATTACAACTACATTTAAAACGCTACTCAGATGGAAAGCGTGACTGCTCAAGAGAAACTATGATTACCACATTTCTCCTCAGAGCACACAAATCAAAGTGTGCTGTCAGAGCTGGAGGTTATATTACCGAAAGTGGCACAGTGAAGGGGTGTCTAACAAAGCTAGAAGGAGGCAAACAAGAAGACACATACAGGGTAAATAAAGACGGTGAAGGAGTCTGGTGTTGTCCTGCCAGTACGGTGGTCAGGGTTAAATCCCACTAATGGCGGTCAAAGCCCCCCCCCCCCCCCCCCCGACAGTTGGCGTTCAAATCCTTCCCGACTAGTTGGCGGTCAATTCCTTCCCGACTAGTTGGCGGTCAAATCCTTCCCGACTAGTTGGCGGTCAAATCCTTCCCGACTAGTTGGCGGTAAAATCCTTCCCGACTAGTTGGCGGTCAAATCCCTCCCGACTAGTTGGCGGTCAAATCCTTCCCGGCTAGTTGGCGGTAAAATCCTTCCCGACTAGTTGGCGGTCAGATCCTCCCAGATTAGTTGGCGGTCAAATCCTTCCCGACTAGTTGGCGGTTGGCGGTCAAATCCTCCCAGACTAGTTTGCGATCAAATCCTCCCAGACTAGATGACGGTCAAATCCTTCCCGACTAGTTGGCGGTCAAACCCTCCCAGACTAGATGGCGGTCAAATCCTCCCAGACTAGTTGGCGGTCAAATCCTCCCCGACTAGTTGGCGGTCAAATCCTCACCGACTAGTTGGCGGTCAAGTTCCTCCCGACTAGTTGGCGGTCAAATCCCTCCCGACTAGAAGGCGGTCAAATCCTCCCCGACTAGTTGGCGGGCACTCTAGCGATGTAGATAGCGAACTGCCCTGGTAATATCATAAGCTCGTCGCTTACCAACATGAGGACAAGATTGGTCGCATATATCTCATTGCTGCCTACAAAATGTAATGGCGCAATATCACATGTCAGACCACTATCAGGAAACTACTTTGGGACCTAAATAAAAAATACGGCTCTGGGGTCGATCCAGCCTCTTAAAATGACAACCAATGTTCAGAACTTTCTGGAACTTGGTTAGAAAGGGCGGTGAGGGAAGGAAACCAGACACCCCACCTCACTGTGCCATGACCTAGAATGTGTGAAGAGATAACATTTCGCACCACAATGGCTATACCTGCACGGCAATACCTGTAGTTTTGATAACGTTTACAGCAGCAAAATATGATCATCACATAGCTGAGCCTTTGCAGAACGTCGCACTCATCACGACCCGACAGATATACTATCTTTTGTCAGGTATATACTATCACACCTCTTGCATTTTCATGTCCAATGTCTATTTAATGTCACATGTCCATTTTGGGACTGGTGGACTGCCCGTTCTTTCTGGAACCATGGCTTCCATTACTGTTCTAAGTCTCATGTGTCATTAACTGATTAAGTTAAGTTGCCTTGGGATGATTAATCGCCTTACGCGACTTCCCGTTTCTGCCACGAGCTTATATATCGCCGAAATGTTGACATTGAAAAATGTTGTCTCAGCTAACATATAACATATAAATAAAGTAGTTTTCAATAAGCAGCCCCTTAATTTGATATATAATGCAACATGTCTGCTACCTTATTAACGATTTTTAGGTCATAACTGTAACACGCCTCATTTCCCGCATCCATTTGTGTTGGTCCAAACGGACTGATTGTTTGGCACTGAAGCTGTTACAGACGGCCCAGGTATTTCAGTGTCGAGACACCATGTTGCTTTATAAGCCTTTTACCTCCCATCTTCACATGGTTTAAACAATGGTGAACCGATTGACGTCATTGCACCGGGTTTTATCACATATGGCTCGTTCTTTTATTTTTCGCGGGCGGTCCTGCTTTAAGCGTCGAACAAAGCACAGACTCCGAAGCTCCAGCAACGATCCCCTGGGATCTCGAAGATAATCTAACTCGTGAATGAAATGATGGTGTTCGGTTATCGAACACAACTGTCTTCACATGGTGTAGGATGTCAGTATTTGGGCTTCTTCTTGGTCCGCAGTATTCTGCAACGTGTAAGCTCAAGAGGTCCGATTGTATTCTTTAGTGATTGTTTGCGGCTGGCCGAGTGGCTAGAACGCCGGACTCTTATTCGGGAGACCCAGGTTCGATCCCTCCTAAGGTGTGGGTTTTTTTTGTCAGGGGCAAAAAGAAAATTTCTAACCTGCACAGTTCGCGGCGACTGCACTAGCCAGGCGGCCATAATTCCTCAGGCTCAAAGACCCCTCTACCATACACCGCAGTAAATGACAGTGAGTTTTTTTTTGTTTTTTTTTGCGCTCGCTTGTTTTGAACTCAAGCGTAGTCCACAAACACTACTTCTAGTAGTGCTGGACTGAATTTTGCGTGTGGTTAGCTTGCCTACTAACAGTGTCCCATCAGGCGAATCAACTCCGACTTCAGGGGTACTTGTAATTAACGTCCCCAAGTCAAAGACGATAGGTCAACATTTTTGTCCAACTGTCTGGTGTAGGGGGTGAACCCCTTACCTCGGCATCAGCACATCGGATGTTTAAGAACACACGTCCTTATCCATTCAACCATGCTGACCTACTCTTTGGTGATTACGAAATAGTTCATGTAATAACAGATGATGGCAGAAGTGAAAGAGGAATCTAAAAAGAGAATAGGAATGGTCAAACATGCGTTCAACAGCATTAAATCAGTATTAACATCCAGAGAGATTAACAATGCATTAAAAATGAGAATTGTTAAATGTGATGTGTAATCAAAACTATTGTATGGCGAGGAAGCTTGGACATTGAACAAGCAATTAGACAATCGAATAGAGGCCCTGGAGATGTGGATATACAGAAGGATATGTCACATTTTAGGGAAACAAAAACAATCAAATACAGAAATTCTAGAAAAACTGGGAATGAAAAGAGAGTTGATGTAAGAAATAAAAAAAGTGGCAAGTGAAACATTTCAGCCACGTTAAAAGACTTTATAAAAACCATACTGGAGGGCAAGATTGAAGGCAAGCGAGCAAGAGGTAGACAACGATACAAGTGGGAAGATAACATCAAGAGATGGACGAACATCAATCTGACAGAATGTACCCTCAGGGCGAGAGACAGACAGTGTTGGAGATCCATTGCAGCCAAGCTTCATTGTCGAGACGGCACCTGATTGATTGATTGAATAGTTCCGTATGCCGCCACAGGGAAGATGCGTGTTTGCTGGTGTTGTTCCATGGGCTCTTAATGTTAAAAACATTGACAGGACGTTGCGATCAACAGCAATTTTACGCTCAGAAGTTTGCCACAGCTTTCTAAACCAGAATTCTACGTTGCAGGCCAACTGTCCGGTGTGTGGAACGAACCCAACATCGGCGCACGGGAAGTTTAAGCACGAGCTCTGTTTAATCTCAGCCTTGACATGGTCAGTCTCCTTCTGAATTCTTTTTTTAACAACGGGGTCATCAACCTCAATTGTCTTGCCGACTGGCGTGGGCGATCGTACTTCTTCACATCTTGCGATCCCCAACAGCATGTAAGAATTCGTGTGCGGAGTCCCTTACATGCCATGACACAAGAACTCAAGAATGTTCCCTCCCTGCCTTTCTCTATCTATCTTCCCACAAATCTTTCCTGTTCTCACACCATGTTTCAGTGTTTTCTTCTTCTTGTAGTGTGGCCAAATAATGAACAATGCCTCTTTCTGATGTCTGTGAAAAGTTGTCTTTGCGACTTAACCACCATCCTGAAAAAGTCCAGACTGTTCGTTTTGGCAGGGGATCTTTATACTGCTCGTAGAAAAACTAAGAACCATAAAACAAGCAATTATGTACAGACCAGATGGAAACAGAGGAAGAGGCCGACCACGTAAACGTTGGACGGAGGGAATAGCAGAGTCCATGGGAATATCGATACATGAAGCCCATAATCGGGCACTCTCACGATGTTTATACTTCACCTCGACACTGCAAGGTACAAGAGGAACATGTTGAGATGAGAGGAGAAGGAATTTTCATCATTCTTCTATAAAACCACATCTCCAAAGCCTCCATGAATAGGCGACAATCGCATTTAATTATGAAGCCAAGGCATTAACGCAAACACATGAAATTCTGAAAAACAGACACAACTGATAAATGATAGACACTTTCTATGACAACACAATCTGACACAAACTACAGTTCTGACAACACCCCGGCAAACGCCAGGCCACTTCTGCAGGGCGAGCAGGCAGGCAGGCGCGTCTAAGCGCCAATTGTGAATGAAGTTACAGCGAAGATAACATCTGTTAGCACCTGTCGGTTAACGGCGTCCCTGGAGGGCCAACAATGTAAACACTGTCAGATAATCACAGGGCCGGGCGTTAATGCCCTGATTCCGTGCATCAAGTGATGGAGCCAACAGCGCCTGCTCGCCGTCAGATAAACAGCCTGTGTTACACTATATTTGTAACCAGCCTGTTGTTGTCAATTACATCTTTTATTAAAGCTATGCCCAGACATTTTGTGTGTTTAAATTGCAACTTGTACAGTCTGCATGTCATTCACTGCCAATATAGTAAGTACCCTGCGGTGTATGGAAGGGGGGTCTTGAGCCTGAGGAATTAAGGACGCCTGGCTAGTGCAGTCGCCGCAAACTGTGCAGGTTAGGATTTTCTTTTTGCCCCTGACAGAAAAAACCCCCACACCTTACGAGGGATCGAACCTGAGCTAGTTTTCTTTTCTTTTTTTTTCCCCGACAGAAACTACACACCTTACCGATGATTTGAACCCGCGTGTCCCGAGGGAGAATCCGACATACTAGTCACTCGGCCAGAGCGAATATTCTTAAATAAGTGAATAGGTATCAGTATCCTGGAAGGAACAGTTGTAACATTTCTTCTTCGTTCATCCGGAGTTTTTTTTTTCGGACGTGATTGCGTTGTGCCTGTTTACAGCAGAGCTGCGTTCTTGCGCCGTTAGGCCGACACATCCGACTTCTGCGGGCATTTGTTGACCGGGTTAACCTTCCCGGGGGTTATAACATTTGATGGGAGGTGCCTTGAAGAGATTAAAACAAGAATCGCTATGGCAAAAGTATCCTTTAAAAGATGGAAAACATACTAACCAATAAAAATGATGTCAATTGCAAGGAGAAAAAGAGTGATGAGGTGCTACGTATAACCTATCTATACTTTTGTATGAATGTGAAACGTTGAAACGTTGACAATGAGCAGACAAGCTGAAAAAAACATCTAACACTAACAGCAGTGAAAATGTAGTTTCTGGGGCAAGTACAAAGCATATCAAGGACAGACAGAAAAATCAATGAGCAAGTCTTATAAGAAGCAAATTAAAACCTCAAACTATTGTATTCGCCCTTTGGGTTCCAGACAAGAAGTATCTACATATAATCTACATATTACCCTGAGGTTTTCTCAGCGTGTGTCCTATCCAGTGCCAACATCTTGTCCTTACCTCTCGATTCACGGGAACTTGTTTAGTTCATATGTTCCACATTGGCGAGTTTGTCATGCCGTTTCAGTTCCACTATTGTGTGCAGGCACCAATAAATGAACATCTGCAGTTTACGGTCGTGATTAGTCTTTCCGTCCTTAACAATGATTTTACTTCACGCTTCATCTGCTATGGGAACACTTTTTATTGAGTTGAGTTGAGTTGAGTTGAGTTGAGTTGAGTTAAGAACTGACATCACTGCACTCAGGACATTCCCATATGCACTCTGTCCCCTCGTTTAACAGCCAGCGAAGAGTCACACTACTAATCATTCCTACCGCTATCTGATTGAAAGTTCTCCTGGTCTTCCCTCTCAGTTTTGAGATTCTACCAGAACCCATACCAATCCCGCGCAAACTCATTCTTTCCACATACGGGTTCTTAATCTGTTCACCCACCTTCACCACCTCTCCCTTGTCCATAAGTAATCTACAACCAAGAGGTACATTCCCTGCCAGCCTATCAGCCTGTTCATTCTCCCATACGCCCGCATGGTCAGGGGAAAAAAAAATCCATACAATGACACCCCCCCCCCCCTGCATATCCTATTTACAGGACATCGCTGTCAACACCAGCATTTTACCGCTGTTGTTTATGTCTTGGCAAGATTACACTCAGTAGTTTGCCACTGCTTCCTGGGCGACAGCCTCACATACCCCCGTAAGTAACTAACATGACGCGATTCACAATCGTATCTCGCGCAGCTATGTTCCCCTACGTGGATATACGGGAATACGGAAGGGAGACGGCATACAATGACTACATTTTATTATTATTAGTCGCTGTTTACACCCGTTTGTCTGCCGGCCTGATGGCTGTGTGTTCGAATCCCCGTCGAGGTGGGGACATTTTTAATGAATGTGGCTTCCAGGTCGACCCAATCTAATACGGGCCTCAGGCAAAATTCTGGGAAGTAAAAATGATAGCCGTTATACTGACCACATCAATCAATCAATCATGTGCCATGCCGGAAAGCGTGGGCGGTCATGACTCGCCATTTCACTCGATCACCAGAGTCGTGGATCAGCTCAGTGTTCCTGTCTCGTCCATGCCATGTGGCCAAGCCATCCAGGTATTTTCCTCTCGGCCTTCCTCGTGGTCTGTTCCCTTCGATCTTGCCAGTTGTCACCAAGTTCTCCAATCCATTTCTTCTCATAACATGTCCAAAAAATTTTGACTGTCTACGTCTAATTTCTCTAATCAATTTACGATTTTCATTTGTCTCCTGTAGTACTTGGTCATTGGTTTTTCGGTCTGGCCATGGTATTCTTTGCATTTTCCTCAGAAACCACATTTCTGCAGCCATCAGATGTTTTTCAGCTTGACTGCTCATTGTCCAAGTTTCACATCCATACAAAAGAACAGGCTCTATGTATCCCCTCAACACTCTTTTTCTCGTTTCAATTGACTATCTTTTTATTGGTCAAAATGTTTTTCATCTTGCTTAAAGCTACTTTAGCCATGGCGATTCTTGTTCTAATCTCTTCAAGGCATCTCCCATCAGATGTTATGACTGTTCCGAGATAATTGTACCGATTCACTCGTTGAAGAATATTTCCATT
Source organism: Cepaea nemoralis (assembly GCA_014155875.1). Lineage (NCBI taxonomy): Eukaryota > Metazoa > Mollusca > Gastropoda > Stylommatophora > Helicidae > Cepaea > Cepaea nemoralis. The sequence continues at coordinate 43,763 of JACEFZ010013749.1, forward strand.
TACTTGTATATTACATTGTGGCACTTCGTTCTTCCTAGTGACGACCATAACCTGTGTATTTTTACAATTTAATTCTAACCCCAGTTGTTCACTGTGTACATTGTCTGCAATTAATACTGTATCAACTGCATACCTAATGTTATTGATGTTTCGTCCTCCAATGCTGATTCCATTTATATCCTCTACATTTCTGAAAATATTTTCACTATATAGGGAAAAAAGATCTGGAGACATTACACATCCCTGCCTAACACCTCTCTTAATAGGCTGATATTGTCCCACTTCATTATCAATCCTTATTGCAGCTTGTTGTTTCCAATATATGTTTTTTATAAGTCTAATGTCTTTCCCATCAATTTGTAGATCTGCAAGCATTTCCACCATGTTGACATATCTAACTCTATCAAAAGCCTTTGTCATCACACATCGAGTATTAACGGCGGAAGGTTAATCACCGCCGTGACGAATTCTATGGTGCCAGGACAAGTGAGGACCCTTGCTATGCTCCTACACTGAGCTTCCCAGGTGCTGAGGCAGAGTTCAGGCGCACATTGTGCTAAAGAGAATTGCTGAGAAAAGGGAGTTTCATTGCGACATGATCAGACGACTTCTACACCAGTATTTTGGCTGACTAATTGGAAGATGATAGTGTTGATGAAGTGGGTTATGATGACAACGACGTCGATGGTGATGAGGTATAGGCCCTCAGCGAACTCACTCCAAGTCCTCCTATCCTTAACCTTAACTAGCCCATACAGCTCCGTCCATGTCCTTCCCATATTATTCATCCTCGTCTCTACTTCCCCTCTCCGTGTGTTCTTATGCCTTCCTCTTTTCGCTTGCCCCCGTGGCATCCAGACTCAGGTTTTTTTTCTAATTATACTAGCCTCAGATTGTCTCAATGTTTGTCCTACCTTGCGCCAGCGTCTTCCCCTTCTCCCCACTCCATCTATTGATTCACTAGTGTTTCTCTAGTTATCCCTCCATTAGTTCCACACTGGTGATTCTGTCGTAACATTTCAGTCCTTCCATTAAACATATTAACGTCCCATGAAATGGTACATGGGAATGCAAGCCGGCGAAATATATTAGAAATGCCCAGGTATTTCACATCAACATAACAATTGGTGTGGTGCTCGCACATTTTCATTCGTAATGTGCTATCGAAGAAGAAGAAGAAGAAGAAGAAGAAGAGAAGAAGAAGTAGAAGACGAAGAAGAAGAAGAAGAAGAAGAAGAAGAAGAAGAAGAAGAAGAAGAAGAAGAAGAAGAAGAAGAAGAAGAAGAAGAAGAAGAAGAAGAAGAAGCAGCAGCAGAAGCAGAAGCAGAAGCAGAAGCAGCACGGGAGGAGCAACATCAGAAAAAGAAGTAAGGGGAAAACTGTTTGGCAATACCAAAAGTAACAGGATTAAAATTGTCCATCCACTCCACTTCCCCAGAATCAATGCAAGACGGACACGCCCATTCTCAGCTGAAGGGAATCAATTCCCCATCTCAAACAAGCCACAGCTATATACACATCCTGTGGAAGCAGTGCGTGCTGACTCCAATTTCCCTGAGTCAGAGACACCGTGGGTAGACTCTTGGCTTGCTTCAACAGGCACTTGGTAATACCGCCCGTGTGTACTGTCAACAGCCCTGTCTCTTCTACTGTTCATTGGATCAATATTTCAGTTCCTTGAGTTCCCGTTTTTTTTTTTTTTCATCATCCCACCGTGTCAAAGCTCTCGTATTGAGCTACCTCTTTCCGCTGTTTCTGATTAGTTGTCTACTTGCCTTAGCCTCAAACATTTTGATTATAATTTCGGTTGTCTGCGGTATTTACATAATTTTTTCTGTATTACAACATTTCTGTGGCTTCAATCATCATTACCGTCATGTGCACTGCCAACTGGCGTGGACGATGATGTCTATCCACAGATCTCGGTCTAGTAGTGACATAGTCGCGGTTCCAACTTCACGGCAACGGAACTCCCCCACTATAATCCGTTCCTGTGCCAGTGAAAAATCACACAAAATGTCCAATGTGAAAAGTGGAACAGACAGGAGTCTCGACAAACCAACAGCCCGCACAGGTACACTGTTCATAATCCAGCCGCTCTGCTCCCACATCGCCTAGGACTGACTTTGAACCCGGAATGCCGGGATTGTAAAACCGAGTTCTACTTTTTTTTGCGCTCGCTCGCTTTGAACTCAAGCGTAGTCCATACACACTTTTCCCAGTAGTGCTCGGCTGAATTGTGCGTGTGGATTAGCTTTTACCTATACATAGCGTCCCTCGTCATCAGGCCAACAGACTCCGACTTCAGAGGTATTTGCAATTTACGTCTTCAATGTGATAAAATTTCCCCTGGTCTCTGGGTAGTGAGATCGGACACCCGTGTGTATTGTTGCGCACGTCAAAAAGTCCCTTGGCAGTTGGAAATCGAAAAAGAGTAGCCTAACGGCGCTGCCCGGGCAAAATTTCGAGTTTAAAATCTACCCACAGTATGTCAGGATCCTCGCCGATGCAACGGAGTTCGTGCATTGAGCTGAGTTTCTCCAGACTCAGGTTTGGGTTAGGAGGAAACGGAGCACTTATGGGTTAAACCGTGTACCGTGATGTTGATCCAACGACTAAACTAAACTAAACTACGTCTCAAGTCAAGGACGACAGGTCAACATTTTAGCCCAACTGTCCCCGTGTAGGGGTTGAACCCCTACACTTGGCTTCAGCATATCGGATGTTTAAGAACACGCGTTCTTATCCATTCCACCATGTTGACCTGCGGGTTCTACTCTTAAGCTACAGACGCCAACTAACGGCCAGGGTGGATTAAAAAACTAGTACCCACCTATTCCCAGACACATAGACCTCATTTACCAGGCTGGCACGACTTCTCGGCCAACGGAAGTAACCCTGGCCAATCAATGTACCGGGGCTCCAGTCTGCTACTCACTAAGCCTGTGAGTTTCTCGGTATAATATAACAAGTTGTATCAGAATGTTAGCTAGCCTCTGTGACGAAGGTGTAGCCAAGGCGATTCGCTACCCCGCAATCGAAATCAGCTGCAGGCGATTTGGTAGCAGGCAACCTTGTGTTGATTGTTAACAATGGTATGAGTGTCGGTCGTACTGAAAGCAATAGCAAATTATTGAACGTAAACTTGCCTAGTAAATTACAAACAGCCAATAAATGCTGGGACTGGCTGCGGTGTTGTATAAAGGGCATGAGACTAACTTTTGTGTGCGTGTGTTTTTTTAAATCAGAATGTTCGACAGACAACTGTAGAGCAAGTATATTATTTGCTCTAATGGCGCGGGAAAGAGGCGGGCAGTATGCATGCCAATTATTCCCCCCCCCCCCCCCCGCTTCTGCTAATATGCAGGTGCATTATGCTAGATCCACCAGGGTCCACAAATATCAACTAATGATTGGTTGTTTAACAAGCGTTTCCATGGAAACATAATCTCGGGGTCGACAGCTTACGTAATAAACTGCTCCCAGCCTTCCAGTCTAGGGGCTGTTTCTTTTCAAAATGCAATATGGAAGAAAATAAATTGAGCTGCGGGATTTAAACGGCTAATACATTTTTATGCCATAATAATCGCCAAAACCTATTTAAAAATCGATAAACAGCCATTAATTCTGCTCTAGTATAATTACCTCCTATAAATGCGACTGTGGGAGGGTTTTCGTGTCGTGAATTCGTGACCCAGGATGGCTGCCGGGGATCAGATTAAGTCACAGACAGGCCAGGTCGGAAAATTAGGTATCTGGCTTGGCGATGAGTTAGACGAAAAGGAGGTGTTGAAGAAATATTGTTTTCTCTTTCTAACGTACTATACACTGGCCTAATATATGTGACACTCTCAACATTTCTTCCACTTATGCATCTTCTCTTCTCTCCCCCCTCCCCCACAAATAACCAAACACGTGTATATTACTCCGCAAATCGAATCAGACGGAGACCTAGAAACACATACAGAGAAGAGATAAGTGAAAGATAATATGAGGAACACACCGAGGGACTGAAAGAGATAGCGAAGGAAAGGCCGGTTCGGTGCGTGTTGGTTGAGGGCTTATCCTCCAGTGGAAGAAGAAGAAGAAGAATTAGAGGAGGAGAAGAAGGAGGAGGAGAAGAAGGAGGAGGAGGATGGGGAAGAAGAAGAAGAAGAAGAAGAAGAAGAAGAAGAAGAAGAAGAAGAAGAAGAAGAAGAAGAAGAAGAAGAAGAAGAAGAAGAAGAAGAAGAAGAAGAAGAAGGCTATTCAAAAACTAAACTTGACAGCTTCTCACATCTTAACAGCCAAGTTACGATAAAATATTCCAGGACCAGCCGCTGAGAGCGCCATACTTCATGCACATGCAACATCACTTGAAATGCGCTTTAACTCAAAAATTCTCCTTATAAAATTAGAAGAAATGTGTTTCACGTGTGAGAAACTACAGCCATAATTATAGACATAACATCAAGGGAAAAACGTAAATAAACAACATTTGTTATAGGGTGTTTGTTTTAAAATCTGGTGCTTCAGTTGGACTGATTGGCGTTATACAAAATCAATTGCCGTCGTCTGTAGCTAATGAGTAGTGAACGCTATTTCTCAATCCCGACATACCCGGTTCGAAGTCAGGCGATTTCTGAGAAGACCGCACTACGCTTATTTTCACAACAGTATGATCGACGGCTATTCAGAAAGCAATGACAGACTCAACATCAGCATGTGACATGCCGGTAAGCGTGGGCGGTCATGATACGCCATCTTAAACTATCACCAGAGTCGTGGATCAGCGCTGTGTTCTTGTCTCGACCATGCCATGTGGTCAAACAATCCATATATTTACTTATCTGTCTTCCCTTTGTTCTTTTTCCCTCAATCTTGCCAGTTGTCATCAACTTCTCTAGTGTATTTCATAACGTGCCGAACAAATCGTGACTATCTACGTCTAATTTCTCTAATCAGTTTGCGGTTTTCATTTGCCTCTTATAGGACTTGCTCGTTGATTTTCCTGTCTGTCCATGATATTGTTTGCATATTCCTAGGAAACCACATTTCCACTGCCAATGGATGTTTTCAGCTTGTCTGCGCATTGTCCACGTTTCACATCCATACAAAAATACAGGTTCCACGTAGCACTTCACCACAATGACAAACTATTATAGAACATCCCATACAGCTAACAAATACTGGGGCTGAAGTGTAAAGGGACATACAACAAACATATTTTTTTTAAAACTTAATAAGTTACGATTGTTGCATTTACCTTTCATGTTTGCATAGTTGTGACAACAGGAAAGATTTGCGGAAAGAGAGATAAAGGAAGGCAGTGTGAGAAGATTCTTGACAGTCTTGTGTCATGGCACAGAAGGAAGTCAACACACGAAGTGATTCCTAATTTTTGGAGAGGCATGATCGCCCACGCCAGCCGGCAAGGCACTGGATGATGATGATTGATGGTGCAGAAACAAGAACAATGTAAGAAAAGAAAAAAAATCAATGTGATGGCAAAACCTAAGAACCTTTCAAAATATGGTTATACGGACAAACATGAGTTATCTCATGGCAGAAGAAAACCCGTGGTAGTGAGTTCGCTCGGACGGCCGGTCAATTAGACTTATATGTTGACCTCTAGTCCTTGACTTGGGGATGTAAATTAGCTCAGAAGTCAGAGTGGGTTCGCCTGATGGCGGAGGACACTGGTAATAGGGAAAGCTAACCCACGAGCAGAAATCAGTCCAGTGCACATTAGTTGCATATCCCTTACAGGACGTTCCAGTCAACACCGGCATTTTTCAGTTGATATTCTTGGCGAGATTACGCTCAGTAGTTTGCTACTGCTTTCTGAGCCACCGGCTCACATACCTCGTAAGAAACCAACGCGACGCGATCCGCTGCCGAATCTCGCACAGCTGTGTTGCTCGCGTGGATATACGGGATTACGGAGAAAGTCAACATACTTCAATACTAGTCAATATACCAGTGCACATACTAGTAGTAAAAACTAATAACAGCAGTAGCCCGTGTGGGTTACGTTTGAGTAAGAGATTACAAGAGATCACAGTTCGGCAGTTCAAGTACATCGGGTATATAAAGAGGCACAACATGGTGAAAAGGATGTACTGGAGGGAAAAGCTGAAAGGATAAGCACAAGATGAAGACAACGATACATGCGAGTAAACTGAAAGAAACCGGCATAAAAGTTCAGTGAAGACGTTAGACAGGGGTGAGGGTCTATGGGACTCAGATCTCACCTTTCATTTGAAGACGGAACTTGCTGATAACAACGAACCCAGATATTGGTTCATCAGAGCAACAATGACCTAAACAGAAGCCGTTAAAACAAGCTAGAAATTCGATGCAGAGTGCTATAGTTACCATAGTTTTTAATCAATCAATCAACCAATAAATCAATCAGGTGCCTCCACAATGAAGGTTGGCTGCAATGGATCTCCAACACTGTCTGTCTCTCACCCTGACTGTACATTTTGTCAGGTTAATGTTAGTCCATCTCTTGATGCTATCTTCCCACTTGTATCGTTGTCTACCTCTTGCTGGCTTGCCTTCAACCTAGCCATCCAGTATGGTTTTTATAAGAGTGTTATGTCTTTTAACGTGGCCGAAATATTTCACTCGCCTCTTTTTTATTTCATTAATCAACTCTTTTCATTCCCAGTATTTCTAGAACCTCTGTATTTGACAGTTTATGTTTCCATGAAATACAACATATTCTTCTGTATATCCACATCTCCAGCACTTCTATTCGATTTTCTAGTTGCTTGTTCAATGTCCAGGCTTTCGCGCCATACAGTAGTGTTGAATATACATAAATTTGACAATAACTTAGGTTCAAATCAGCACTGAAGCCGGTTTTCAGAATATCCCTGGACTCCCACGTCGATCCAGACTTAAATGTATACCAGGAAATGACTTGCGAGATGTAGGAACCCGCGTGCTATTGACATTACCAACCGAGTACCGACTGCACCAGTGTTTTGAAACTATTGCTGGTTTGTCGTTCCTGTGCTCATGAGGTCACAACCCTAGCGCCCACACATTACACTCATCCAAATACATATCTGTTTCCTTGATGTCAACATCAGTATTTGAAAATCTTACCGCCTCCGGGATCTCTTCATCCACCTTCTCTGGATCCATCCGATACCCAATGGATACATACGCCGATACAATCTCGATTTGTCCTCCTTCCACTTGATCTGTCCATCTCGCCGTAATACTGCTGCCCTCTCCGCTTCCAAGATTTGTTCACCTCCCTCTACCCATAGATCTATCTGTTCACTTCCCCTTAGATCTGTTCAACTCTCTTTATATAAGTCCACCGTCCCACGGATCTCTCTACTTCCCCCTAAATCTGCTCAATTCATTCTAGATTTGTCCAACTCCCTCTAGATCTGCCCCCCACCCCCCAACCTCCTCAATGATTTACCCATCTCCCTCAAGATCTGCCCAGCCCTCCAAGGAACGCCCACTTTCGGAACCGCTGCTGTAGATGCGCTAATCCTATCACTTTGTTGGCACCGGGGCTTCCTAAAAAACACCTTTCCCGTCACAGCAGCAGACAGCCTCCCGCGGCGCACACACGGAGAGCTGAATTACACTGCTGATAAACAAGAGTTCCTTCACCGAGGTTGGCAATAAAAACACAGTGTATCCGATAACAATATGACAGGCTGCAGATATAAAAGTAATGTATTCATGTCTTCGGTTGAATTTGCTTTAATTTCCGCATTCACAAGCTACAATTTCTTAACGCTGTGCGTGGATGTTTCTTACGGGTTTCAATTTGCGAAAAGTTGCTAGCATAGTGTCTTCATTTCCCAAACTACGCCCGGACAGATTTTTGATGATGTTGTTTCGTCCGGATTTCCAAAAAAGCTCATAAACAAATTCACAAGTAGTGAAGGGCATTCATAAACGTAGAAGCAAGAATAGAGAATAAAGGGTAAGTTAGACAACATAACAATTGAAAGCTAGAGTAACTTTGTAGGGATTCGAACTTTTCACCAAGAAATGATGGCAGCGCTTTGCTGCAGGAAAAAGTATACTTCAAAGCATGACCAACTAGATACCCTTCTCGGCAGACGTGGAGCTGTAGTATCCATCTTGCATGCCCCGTTGGTTTAAGGGGCGTCTAGTTGGTCATGCTTCGAAGTACACTTGCTCCTGCAGCGAGGCTCTGTCGTTATTTGGAGGTGACGGGTTCGAATCCCAGCACAGTAACTATAACTTTCAATTGTTATGTTGTCTAGTGCGTCGCCTATTCTCTACTTCTTTCTTCTATTTCTATGAATGCCACTCAATACTGGTAAATTTTTTATGAGCGTCTTACTGGGCTCAAAGGGCTCCCAAACTGACATTTCTGAGCTGTTATCTATGGAGACAGGTGTTAGTGTAGAGACTGATCCTCTTTTTCGCACATTTCCCCATCCCGTCTCTCGTCACGCCTCAATGTAGTTACCAGAGGGTCTTCTCCGTGACTATATGTTGTTTTTCGTGTATGTATTTGTTTGCTTATGAAGGCTAGTCGCCGCAACGTCCTGTATGTATCGTAATTCTGTTATGTGAAGCTTCATTACTTTGTGTTATTTTATATTGTTTACATTTTCACAGCTTGACCGCAGTTCCACCAAATTTTATTCATACCGTCTCTATGCTCAGACATCAGTGGGGTATGCAAGGTCGGTACTGGAACTACCCATCCGTGGAGAAGCATATGAGTATGTAACCTGGTTATGACGATTCAGCACATCACAGACTGGAATTAAGTGTAAGTCGGTAATGTTTAAATAATAATTTTAAAACATGTAAAGGACCTTATAAAACATCTTAAGGTGATTTGAGCATATGATGAGTGCCATGTTTATATACCAACGGGCACTCGGTTATTGACGTGGTCAGAATGACATCGGTCGCTTTTACTTCCCAAATCATTTCCTAGCACTCATTTTAAGCTGGGCTGACCTGGAAGAACACGTCAATTAAAAAAAAAAGTCCTTATGCAGATCCGAACCCATTATCACATTTCCGACAGGCGAACGTCTAGCCACTACGCGACAGTGGCTCCCGTAGTAACGTTGCTGCGGTTAAAATATGCAATGAACACAACGTAGACCGGGAAATCAAACTGCCTTTATCTCCTGCCGGTCACCGATCCTTTAGTATCGGTTGTGGCCTGGTTCGTGAGTCTTGGTTCGCTCCAGAAACTTGTCTCCATCAGATAAGTTCCATCCCACGTTTTCTGGTTTTCAAAGACATGTAGACACACCACAGCGTGGTTCCCGGGAATATATCCCGGTCAACAAATGCCTGATAAAATCAGATGTGTCGGCCGAATGGTGAAAATATCGCAGCTCTGCTGTAAACATGCACAACGCAATTAAAACAACATTCCGGACGAACGCAGAAGAATAAGAAGTTTATATCAGGGCGCGGACAGTATGATTGTTTTGTTACTTTGTTTGTTTATTTATTTGGTTTCATTTTTGCCGGTTTATCTTTTTGTTTCTGCTTTGCTTATTTATTATTTGTGTGTGTGTGTGTGTGTGTGTGTGTGTGTGTGTGTGTGATGGTGTGTGTGTGTGTGTGTGTGTGTGTGTGTGATGGTGTGTGTGTGTGTGTGTGTGTGTGTGTGTGTGTGTGTGTGGTGGGGGGGGGGGGTTGCCTGTTTGTCTTTTATGGTTCCGTGGCGAAGGTCATGGACGCAGTTCGTAATCTTGCATACCCGCGTTCGAAACAGCTGCATGCGATTTCGCAGCAGACCGTCTAGCGTTGGTATTTTACTGAAAATTGTATGGGTGCCTGTCGCTTAGAAATAAATGGCAAACTACTGAACGCAAACTTGCCAAGACATCACGAACAGCCAACAATTGCTGAGGTTGACTGCGACGTCATGTAAAGGATATGCAACTATCTTTTACTTTGCTTGTTTATGTACTCGTTTGCCTATGTTTGCTTTGTATGTCTGTTTGTTTGTGTGTTTGTTTCTTTGTTTATTTGTTTATCTGTTTGTTTCTGTGGTTTGTGTGAGTGTCTGTTTTCTCGTTTATTTGTTTATCTGTTTGTTTCTGTTTTTGTTTTTTTCTCTTTGTTTGCTTGTTTCCAAATAAGGAACCCGAAGACTGCATACTTCGATTCAAGGCGAGGACAGTATGCTGTCTTTGTTTTCTCTCTTGTTTATTTGTTTGTTTGTTTCAAAATTTGACACCCGGGGAGTGTATACTTGCCCCTGGTTGTCGGGTCAAGTAAAGGACTCTTAAACAACTTAAAAGTCGCTTAAATATCTCCAGCGACGACCCTCAGGAGTCTCAGAAAAAATGCTTTCGTGTACAGACGGACGCCGCCCGGAATCGAACAACTTAAGGCGCACTGATCGTATGGTTTCTCTGAAAGTAGTTTATCGCGATAGGTATGTGATGTGATAGTTCGATCAATTGTATAGGCCTGAATGCGCAACGGAAAAGCTGGTCAGTCTTTTCCTCACTTTCGCAGGCGACATACCCCAACCTCCGACCGTGCTCATGACATTATTAACGCAGTCCGCTATCAACTAACGCGCCCGCATTGGGTAAATGATGGTAGACAATAGTTTCTATACACACATGGAAACTTGGAGAGTGATGTGGTCACAATCACGCCTGCCGCCCTTATTTCCAAAGAATTTCATGGTACATATCACATGTATAACCCTCTCAGATAATGGCCAAGAAATAAAGGAAGGTCCGTGTAAATATTGAACTCCGTCAGCAGTAGAGAAATCGAATTGAGCAATCCGAATCAGCAGTCGCGCAAGTTAAATTTCCAAATTTGAAAATCTATCTACAAGAAGAAACGTATAAAATGTGTTATCCTGGTACTACGGTGTCCGGGTACTGTTTTATGAACCTCTTTGTGCGGATCGATAGAACTGGAGCATGTATGGAGGTTATCGGTGCGCAATGAATGTGATTGTTTACAAACCAAACCTTCACACGGGGAGCCTTGAAAATGTGATAGTTCTAACACCTCACATAGCCACAACAGGCCCCCGCTAAAGAACGTGTTTTTGTTAGCGCAATCTTCCAAGGGATTTTACAACCAACCAACTAATCAGTCAACCAACAAATGTATCAATCAACTAACCAATTAATTAATCAACCAACCACAGATAACGGTAAGTATGTGGCAACATTTCAACAGCGCCTTTCATCCCAACGGACAAGCGCGACTTATTCTGACTACAACATATTGAGCGTATCAGGCAACGGGAAGGAAGTAAATGTACAAGGACATACCAGAGAAATGGTGTAAAACAAAGGTCAGCAACCTTCTGATGGTATTGTGCCTAACTAATGTTCCAAAATCAGTCATTGTGCCAATCTAAGTCAAGCATGGTCTAATCCATTTTCATTTGTCTAAGTCTTTAATCGGGCGTGTATCGAGTTTCTGCCTTTTTTTTCTGAGTCTTTTAACGGCACTGTATTACTAAATAACAAAACCAACTTGTAATACGGTCATCGGACCATACTGACATGAGCAAGCGACAGCCGAGAGAACTATAGAGTTGGTGATGAATGTGGTTGGGAGAGAAGGGAAGGAAAAGACGGAAATGGAACTTTGTAAATGTCAGTTATTGTTGTTTCACACTCAGTTTGTATGTGATCGAACAATCTTATCTACAATGTCTAACGAATTCGCTGTGAAGGGATGCAAACAAAGATATAGCTTTAAAATAATTATATGCGTCTGTTCAATCGAGCGGCTGGCCGAGTGGCTAAGAACACCGGTTTCTCCTTCGAGAGACCAGGGTTCGAATCCTCGGTAAGGTGTGGAATTTTTTTTTTTTCTGTCGGGGGGAAAACGAAAATCCCAACCTGCACAGTTCGCAGCGACTGCAGTAGCCAGGCGGCCCTAATTCTTCAGGCTCAAGACCCCCCTCCCACTCCCTCAGCTCTACACTGCAATGTAAAATTAGTTTTTTTTTTTTTGGACAGTTCAATTAAAACGTCAAAAACGTCATTGCTGTAACGAGGGGAAGTCAACAAGTAAGTCACAAATGGCTGTAGAAAATAAGTATATACGATAACAACTTGAAACCAGTTTATTTTTATACATATATTGTCCCTTTATTTCTCAACATAATTTCCACCAACATTGATGCACTTATCCCATCGTTTTATCAGTCCCCCCGAACCGGCTGCATAGAACTGCGTGCTGTTTTCTAAACCACGTTTTCATTTCACATTCAACTTCGGCGTCATTCGTGAAATATCTCCCGCCAAGGTGGGTTTTAAGTAGACCAAAAAAAAAAAAAAGATAGAAATCGCTAGAAGCTAAGTCGGGGCTGTAAAGTGGATGTTCCAGAATTCCCGACCTTAGTTGGTTAATTTTCTCCTGAGTTAATCGAGCCGTATGTAGCCTGGCATTGTCATGAAGAAGAAACACGCCTCTAGTCAGCAGTCCTGGAAATTTCAAATCGATCATGTATTATGCTGTATGCTGAACCATGTGAGCACCCTATTGCAGATGCTACAGAGTCTATTGTTACTCGTCTGTCACCTCTAATCATCTCCTCTACCCGCTGCACGGATGCCTCTGTTACAATCTCAACAGGACGACCAGATCGGATTTCCTCAACAATCTTAGAGCTTTCTTGAGAAAAATTTTCTACCCAGCTATGCACTGCTTTACGGGAAAAACATTTGTCAGCATAAACATTAAGCATTTCCTTTGAATGCCCTTTGCAGGCAGTCATTTTGCCCACAAAAAACGCATAACAGCTCGTTGCTCTTTGGTTGTACACTCCGTATGTACAATCGCCATTTTGTTTATGCGCTGCTGCATGCGTATGAGACACCTAGCGCCACCTGACGAACGGGAAAATAAAGTTCGATGTTGCTGTCCCCTAATGACACATGAAGAAAATACCAACTACATTTACCTGCCATCCCACAGAACTGTGTGACTTACTTATTGACTCGCCCTCGTATAATATAAACAATATTAGAATTCTCTCAGCGTGCCATTGAAAATCGTTGCACGTCAAACGCTTTGCATGCGTGCCATAGGTTGCCGACGCCTAGCTTAATATCAAGGTAGTGTCAAAAAGCTCAGGATTTCACATATGCTCAGAACGGCTGTATGAGGTGAGGTGACAAGATTATCTTATGCACGACTTTGCTTCTCCCACGTAGGAATACACTCTGGTACCTATGTTACAACTGGGTGTTGAAAGCTACAGAGTGACCAGATGTAATAAGCATAGGAGTCGCCGCATGCCTTACATATACGAAGCCGTAAACATCACCACACACAACCGACAACCCTGTATATGCGCTTAACCACACATAGTCACATAACGCTATTACATCCCTTCACATAACCACCCACACAAGCACGTACGTGTCACTGAAATAGAAGTTACAGGACATCGTGCTCAACCCCAGCATTTTTGAAAATTCATGATTTAGTAGCTAAAGTTTACGTTCAGTAGTTTGCCACTGCCTTCTAACGACAGACGCTCGTACCATCTGCGCAAGGCGGTCTGCTTCCAAATCGTCTACGGCTGATTTTAAACCCTCGATTTAGTGTGTCGGGGAATTGTGAAACGCGTTCCCTGCCTCTATGCCACGGCGCTAACACGTACTACTAGACGCTTAAACCCCCACAATCGTGCAACCACCTACACATGCACGAACACTCGCAACGACACACATACCAACATAACCATAAACGCAACCTAGCCGTAGTGCCTGGCTGAGAGAGTGAAGACATAAACGCGGTGAAGCGTGCGCTATGGGAAAATAAAACAATACAAACCATATGAAACATCGCAAACATCCGCGCGTCATTACAACAAAAATAATCAAAGATAGAAGGCTATACGTTCATCCAGGCAAGATGATTTGTGCAGAGATGCAACATTAAAACAAGAAAACACATTAAAAACAGCGTAATGAAATGCCGGTCTCCGTGTCCTAGGTGTTAACGTCTTTCTCCGTATTCCCGTATATTCTCGTGAGTAACGTAATGTGCTCGAGAAACGGTAGCGGTTCTCGCCGCGTTGGTAACTAACGGAGATATGTGAGCCGGTCGCTCAGAAAGCAATGGCAAACTACTTAGTGTAATCTTGCCTAGTACACCAACAGCAGCTGAAAATGCTGATGTTGACAGCGACGTCCTGTAAGGGATATGCCAAAAAAAAAAAAAAAAAAAAAAAAAATTCATTAGTTGCGGTTCCAATTTCACGGCAAAGGGTCACCTCATCATGCTCCATTCCTGTGCCAGTGAATATCACACAAAATGCTCCTCATTGCCCCATGTGAAAAGTGGAACGGGAGTCTCGACAAGCCAACAGCCCGCACAGGTATACTATGCATAATGCCGCCATCAGAATACCACCACAAAAGTCCGCCACGAAAATTACAGTTCATCGTCGATGGAAGCGGCAGTCACTAGAAAACCAGCAGCCACACATTACTGCATAAGGCAACTCAGTTCAGCGACCATGTTTCTGAGCATGCAGTTCACGCTACAGACAACAGCGGACAGAGTTAAAAGCACTTCATGCGAAATTCACGGCTGAAAGTGTCGCTCCACGCACTCAACTTAGGTCGACGGAACCATATACTTATCTCTGTAAATGTTTCTTCTGCGTAATCAATGCTTTCGTCCTATTATCACCCCTATCATAAAGCAAAGTATAGTATAGCCCAGTGGTTCTCAACCGGTGGGGAATTACCCCAGGGGTGAATATTAGGGTTTCCGGGGGAAAGGGGGGAATAATTAAAATTATTTCAAGATCGCATTAATACAAGAACCGATTACTTGATATTGTTTTTCCCTTCATACTGTACGGTTCTGTATGTTTCACCCTTCTAAAATTCATTTTATAAAGTAAGTAGACCCACAAATCATGTTTTATGTGGACGTCTAGACTTGTTTTAGTATGTGCTATTAAATTTAGCTTCCATTATTACGTATACTGTGTAGGGGTGGGGCGGGATTTTTAGGCAGGAAATACGAAAGGGGGGAATGACCTTCTGAAAATATGGTGAAGGGAGTCACGGACAAAAAAAGGTTGAGAACCACTGGTATAGCTGTTCTCTGCTGCCTTCTGGCCAGCTAATTAGGTCAGTTTTTTTTTCTCCTTTATTAAAATTCTATGCAATATATCATTGGCAATCGAGGTGGAAACAGAGTAATTAATAGACATATTGAGCCAATCTTCATGAACGGAAGTGAATCGTGGACAATCAACAGATCAGTGAGGAATTAGAAGCTGCAGAGATGCAGTTTTATGGAAGAATAATGAGAGAACCATGGACGGATAAAAGAAAATAATTGAGACATCTTGAAAAATGTTAACTCACAAAGAGAAGTGGTTACTCGCGTCAGAAGTAAACAATCCACATTCTTGAGGAAGTAACAGCTGGAGTGCTGGAAAGTTGGAGGGCGCAGAGAGAGAGAGAGAGAGAGAGAGAGAGAGAGAGAGAGAGAGAGAGAGAGAGAGAGAGAGAGAGAGAGAGAGAGAGAGAGAGAGAGAGAGAGAGAGAGAGCGGCAGAGGGAGACCACAAGAGATGATATTAGACAGTTTGATATCATGAAAAGGAGGAGCATCAGTATTAGAAATGATTGGCAGTGCACGAGACAGAAGGGATGCATCATGCTGTGGACAAGCATGATGACCAACGGCGTACAGTATGAACGTTAAAAAGAATGGCATTGCCAAGGATATCTGCTTGTTGTGTGATGACTATTTTCAATGCCTAGTTTTTTTTTTTAGATCGTCAATACACAGTGGGGAGGGGAGGGGGGAGAGAGAGAGAGAGAGAGAGAGAGAGAGAGAGAGAGAGAGAGAGAGAGAGAGAGAGAGAGAGAGAGAGAGAGGAGAGGGCGCGAGAACGGATGTAGAAAAGTAAAAATAGTGAAACAAATTAGTGACAGAAGAAACGAACTTTACTTTTGAAAGGGCTTTGAGACTGTGGTGACAACGATGATTGTGGTGATAGCGATGATTGTGATGATCGTGGTGATGTCTATGATTGTGGTGATGGCGATGATGGTTGTGATGAGTATGACTGTGGTGATGGCGATGATGACTATGAATGTGGTGATGGTGATGACAACGATGGAGGTGATGGTGATGACAACGATGGAGGTGATGGTGATGATGATGACTATCACTGTCGTGATCACCATAATTGTGGTGATGACGATGATGGCAATGATGGTGAAGATGATGATGATGGCGATGTTTACAGTTGATGGCAGTGACAACTGTGATAATGGTGGTGATGGTGATGATTGTGGTACTGACGTTTATGACGATGACGACGATGATAGTATTAAAGACCATACATAGTCAACAACTGGCTCAGGCACAATGGGTTAAACACTGGAAAGTTCTTGAATGTCCTTCTGAGAATACTTTTCTGTTGTGTTTCTTTCATATATATTGTCTCACTTTTAGTTGGCGCACTTTGTGTCATACAATTTGCTAGAAGCAAATCCACATTAATCCCCAGTGAATCCCTTTTTTTTTTGTTACACATATCCGGCCTGGTGTGATAAATGGATACACACGTTGACTTGTGCGTGTATTGAGGACAGGGCATCCCGCACAATCCCGCTTTCTTGTATCCTAGTGGAGCGGGGTGAGAGGGTACAAGGTTTGGTTAAAAGATTCAAGGGCAGTTGAGAGATTCCTAGGTTAAAACATGTGTGAGATAACTAAATCTCTATTGTCAAACATAATTATGAAGGAGACAGAAAGGCAGACGAATGGGTGGGTGAGTAGGTAAGTGAGTGGGTGAGTAGGTAAGTGGGTGGGTAGATACGTAGGTAGACAGGTGTTAGACAGACAGACAGACAGACAGACAGACAGACAGACAGTAAGGCAAGCAGGCAGCCAGACAGATATATAGTAAACAGACAGACAGACAGACAGATAGACAGACAGTAAGGCAAGCAGGCAGCCAGACAGATATATAGTAAACAGACAGACAGACAGACAGACAGACAGACAGACAGACAGACAGACAGATAGACAGACAGTAAGGCAAGTAGGCAGCCAGACAGATATATAGTAAACAGACAGACAGAGAGTTCGAGATAGAGAAATGCTACGTATACACACAGGCACATAGAGATGACTGGCCGTCATGGTACAACTGCTACACACACAGATCGGACGAACCTATGGTCATCCTGGGCTCCAGGTGATATTTCTATCTGTTGCCTCCAGCCCACACTAAAAAGTCAAGTAAAGGGCCCTTTCCCTAGACTGGGAGACGACACAAGGGTCGACCAGCACGAAGAAGCTTACACGACACGGCAGAACACCATGGGCATGCAAGTGCATCAGGCAGGAGAACTGGTACAGGATCGAGACTCTTTTGAACGAGCCGACATGAGGCAGCAACGTTCTCCAAAGTATCTTTCTTCTTCTTCTTCTTCTTCTTCTTCTTCCTCTTCTTCTTCTTCTTCTTCTTCTTCCTCTTCTTCTTCTCTTCTCCTCTGTATCCCTTATGCAGCTCGCCCCCTCCCCTCCTCCATGTTCCCCCAATAATGCCCTTCTCCGTGTATTTTTAGGTCTCGCTCTATTTCGTTCGCCATGTGGGTTACAGACAGGGCAGGGTCTAGTTATAGTGTCCTCAGTTGTTCTCAGTGTGTGTCCTATCCAGTGCCATCGTCTTGTCCCCAGGTCTTGATTTAATGGCACTTATTAAGTTCTCTCCATGATCTCCACATTGGTGATTCTGTCATACCATTTTAGTTCTACTATTCTGTCCAGACACCAATTAGTGAATGTCTGTAGTTTACTAGTAATTCTTGCAGACGTATTCCATATTTCTGACCCATACAGTAGTACCGATTAAACATTGGAGTTAAACATTCCAAGTTTGCTGCTAAGTGTAACTTCCTTTCTACAAAGAATTAGTTACATAATAATGATGATTCGTTCTGATGTATACAGATGTTCCAAGAATTCGATTTTCAATAATAAGATCTTCACAACGGAGGTCAGTATGGCCTTATTGGATAAGAGTGCACGATTGTAAACATCCGAAGTTCTGTTTTCGGGGTAGCGGGTTCAACCCCAGCACAGTCGGTTGCACTTAAATGTTGACTTCTCGTCATTGACTAGAGGACGTAAATTACAAGTATGGGGGGTATTTTTAATGACTGTGCAGTGTTTGAAAACATTGCCGGTCCAAGTTTTTTTTAAATTCACCCTCCGTAAAGTCCATGCAACATAATAGGTAAATACAAAACTTGGACCGGCAATATTTTCAAACACGACACGGTCATTACGAATACACTCCACACCTCGGAATTAGGAGAGGGTTCGCCTGCTGGCGAGGGATACTGTTAATAGGGAAAGCTAACCCACGCGGAAAAATCAATCCAGTGCACTACAAGTAGTCGCACACGTACGGACTACGCTTGGGTTCAAAGCAAGCTAACAACATCCCTCCCACCCTTCCCCTCGATTTTTTTCTTCACAATGAAAAATATGTAGAATCTGGGGAACATATTCATTCTGAAATTGTAGCGGAACGACCCCAGTTTGATAACCACTGCGGCGGCGTACGGTGTGTCTAACTGGGTTTACAATGACAAGTTGAGCTCCTGATCCACTATCTTGTATACCGTATGTAAAATCCCCTGTATATCTGTCAGCCGTGTGATTATTCATTGCCACGGAGCACAGGTGTTGTGCGGGGAATGATATCTACGCTGTTTGATCAACCGAGTTAATGCGCTAGCTTAACCATGCTAGGGGATTTGCCGGCTTACTTTACGCACGGGTGCGGGCGAGCATGCACACATACACACAGATGGACAACGCACACAAGTAAGTGTGTGTGTACGTACGTACTCCGTCCACCCACAGACTGGGCATGTGTACGTGAGTGCGGACGTACTTAGTATGTACGTACGTGCCTGCCTGCCTGCCTACCTACTTACATACATATGCACACACATACTTACATACATAATATTTTAAGTAAGAGGGAGGTAATAGAAGTAATTAATAAAGCATCGGCGGTTATTTCTGACCAACCCTCTTTAGTCGCCTTTTATGACATGATCAGGAGGTCTACAAGGGCATCACTAATTAGACTGAGTCATTTTTGGCTAGCTTGAGAAAGTCATAGCTACTCCCGTTTACCCGAGCTTGGTTGGAGTTCTTTGTCAATTCAGACATTGACCAGAAATGGTATTGCGTTAACAGCGGGTGACGACTGTCCAATGAGACTCATTTCACAGGAGGTGATCATTATGTGTGACTCAACCTCACTCCTTTCACAGGAGGTGACCTTTATGCCTGACTATATCTCACTCCTTTCACAGGAGGTGACCATTATGCCTGCTTCAATCTCTGCTTTAGAAGCTCCGTTACGGAGGTCGATTGAATTAATGATAACGCTGGGGCATATAGAAAGAATGGAAGATAATAGGGAAACAAAACTCGCTTACACTCAGGAAATAAATGACCGTAGACCCGAGGTAGACCAAGAAGACGGTGGAGAGATAATACATGTACAGACCTACAAGCACTTGGAATCAACGACTGGCAAGAGAAGGTCCACCAGAGAGACGAATGGAGACGGATTGTGTCTGCAGCAAAGAACCTCAATGGCTCGGAACGCTGAAGAAGAAGAAGAGAAGAAGTTATAAAAGACACACTCAAGATGGGTGCTCTGCCAAAGCCAGGTACGGGGGTCAGAGGTAATGAGCTAGATAGTTTTCTGACTTCAAGAATACCAATGTGAGACATACTGTCATCTACTGAACACAGTACCTTGCAGTGTAGGACAGGGGTTGGAAGGGGGCAGGGGGGGGGAGCGGGGGTGAGCCTGGGGAATTAAGGCCGCCTGGCTAGTGCAGTCGCCGCGAACTGTGCAGGTTAGGGTTTTCTATTTGCCACCGACAGAAAAAAATCCACACCATACCGAGGATTCAAACCCAGGTCTCCCGAAGGAGAACCCAGCGTTCTTAGCCACTCGGCCAGCCGCTCCCCGTGGGACATGTGAACAGGTAAAGTACACGTAACGCGAGTAACATATGAGTGGGTTGCTTCAGGTGGACACAGCGGATCATCATCCACTTTTGCCGTCAAGCGTCGTGGGGAGGAATAATTGGCGCTCCAGAGCCCGATGGGTGGCACTGGATAGCGGGATCAATGCGGTTAAAGACTGTTACCGTGTGCATCACTGGTGGAGGAACACGTGTGATCATAAGATAAGGATAACTGTCGCATTCACGAGTTGAGTTGAGTCAAGAATTGATATCACTGCACTCGGGGCGTACATTCCCATACGTGCTCCGTCCTCATCTGCAACAGCCAGCGAAACATCCCAATACTGATGGTACCAGTTTCAGGCTGATTTATATGTCCATCTGACATTCTTGGGAGTTTTGAGTGTCGGCATTCACGATCAGTGCGCTACGGGACACAATCTGCATCCACACTCTCCAAAATCGGTTGAGACTGATGAAACTCATATGGGAGCGTTGCGAGTGTAATCACGTCGATTACAGATGATCAATCATTTACGCAGACATACGCACTGTTATTACGCTGCAAAGGTAATAATTGCTAATAGCATAGGATTTGTTAGCATGGAAGAACTGCTATCATGACAGCCTCCCATCAGATCTTTGCGATTCTTTCTCGGCTGTTATACTGTGTCTTAGGATAAATAATAAGGTCAGGCCCTCTTGTTTTCCAGATCCATACGGCTGTAGACTATATACTCAGCCTTTATGAATCTCTTATGTTGCCAGGGCAAGTTGGTACCCTGCTCTCTAGTACTATAATTAACAGTAAAGATCTCCCCAGAGTTGTCCACTTATCCCGGTGGATACTAGGTCTCCAGAGCGGTGTTTGCCACACTGTGGCGTCCTTCCCTCCTCTACCGAGCGGAGATGTAGCTGAAATGTTCCTTTCGACGAGCTAAGAGACCGTGGCGGTATTTCTCTAATTCAGTTGTTTAGTTAGTTGGATATACTTTTCAGGACGTCGCAGTCAACCCAGTAATTTTTGGCCGTATGTGATTTCTTGGTAAGTTTACGTTCAGTAGTTTGAAATTGCTTGCTTTCTGAACGACCGGCACTCCTAGGAATGTCAGAAAACCACCACAAGGCGGCTGCTTCCAGATATCCCGCAGCTGTGTTTTGAACATGGTATGTGCGATTACAAATTTCATTCGTAACCCCTACGTTAAAGTGCCGGCGAACTCTGCCGTATTTTTATGCTATTATTGTTTGCCCCGCTGTTTACGCTTTAATAATTGCCACATCTATAATCAGCTTTAGTGAGTCATATATGAACTATTATATATAATATAAATATGCATTATGAAGACATCATAGGGGTTGATGATGTTAAACGTATTTTGAAAAAGGCAAAAGACACGGCACCAGGGCCTGATGGGGTTAGGTATGGTCACATGAAGGCTTTGAGCGATACAGACCTGAAGGAGATGACCGACTGCTTTAACCAGAGCATTAGGACAGCATCAGTACCGCAAGACTGGGAGCACAGCTATCTCATCCCTCTCCCAAAACCATTCAAGGATCATTCAAAGCTTAGCGGCTTTAGGATCATCACCCTTCAAAATACATTTAGGAAGGTTTTAGAGAAGATAGTCGCTGTCAAGCTGCAAGAGTTTAGCTTCTTCCAAGTGGTCTGGGGAGCTACAGGCCAGGAAAAGATACCTGGTCAAATGCAGCCACTTTTGCCTTTGATGTTTATGAGGGGTTCCAGCGTAAACAGGAAACGATGACGGCGGTGTTGATCTCTAGGATGCATACAATAGAGTTAGATATGATATTTTGATGACCGCACTGATGGAGAAGGGGGTCAATCCCTGGTTGGTGAACTGGATAGCAGTCGTCCTGTATTCTCTCCGTCTGGGTGCATGGACCTCAGAGCCACATATGTTAACCCCGGGACTGCCACAGGTATCTGCAATCTCACCTGTGCTCTTTAAGATTGCAAACCTAGAAGCACCAGGGGTTGGAAGGATACTAACATGTGCAGATGATATTCTTGCATATAGGCAGGGGGGGAGATAGGGTACAAACAGCCCAGGAGCTACAGGCGACATTAGACAAAGTGATTGACTGGTGCACTGAAATGAGTGCTGTCATCCACCCGGAAAAGGCAGCTGTTTTGTGGTGCTCTCTGGACAACAGGATTGTGAGTGCTGATGTCCCAAGCCTCACGATAGATGGTAGAAACATCAACAGAGAGAACAAACTGAAGTATCTGGGAATCACATTTGACAGGAGCCTGTCCTTCAAGGACCATGTGGAGACGGTTGTGACAAGATCTCAAAAGGGACTCAATGCACTTAAAACTATGGCTGCTATGGACACAGAGCAGAGAATGCTTTTCACACTATACCAGCACTTGATCCTCTCAGTGGAGTATTGATGCATGACAAGGCAGACGTGGTTGAGGCCTTGTGGGCGCACGTGTACAACTCGGAGGAGCAAATGGATCACCATGGTCTGGCAAGAATGAGACAGCGAGGAGTGACGAGGGGATCTGGCCGACGCTCGACGCTCAGAGGAAAGGCGAGACGGACATATAATCAGATTGCTACTGGTACTATTTGTGTTGGAACTCTTCGCTGGTTGCTGAGGACGGGGACGGAGCGATTATGGGAATGCCCCGAATGCTATGATGTCGGTTCCTAGATCGATCGATCGATCAATCAATCAATCAATCAATCAATCAATCAATCAATATGAAATATTATTGCTCCTATCGCATGCGTTTATAATGCATATATTGTTTCCATTGTTGCCTAAGATTAGCCTCATTAGTGATGTATGAATGAAATAATGTATGAGAACAGAGAGATAACGGCAGAATGTCAGGCGCGGCATTCTCAACAGTTATCTCCAAATCCACATCTCTGTCCATGATATTCTCAACATTCTAGTCAACAACCACATCTCTGTCCACGATATTCTCAACATTCTTCTCCAAATCCACATCACCAATACCCCCAGTTTCTTCACCATTACTAACAGTCCATCAATCGCATTCACACAGGCCACATACAACCACAGCCCACTACACGCACTATGTGCATTGTCCATATAGTGATAGGTCCATATCTTCATAGTCCAATGGACTTGGCGGGTGATGTAGTTAGTTTAACGTAGGTCGCCTTTATTTCCCCAGACACCTCCTGGTACCTATTTTAGCCTGGGTCAACATGGGAGTCTTTTCAAATTGCGCTTGCATATTCGAAACCATGACCGCAGGCGAGCGTCTAGCCACTATTCCAACTAGCTCCCGAACAACTAGTCTCTTTATTACATATTTTAGTATAGTTTAGTTTAGTGGACGGATCAACATCACGGCACACTGGTGTAACCCGTAAGTGCTCCGTTCTACCCCTAACTCAAGCCTGAGTCAAGAGAATCTCAGCTCAGTGGACGAACTCCGTAGCAACGGCGAGGATCCTGAAATACTTTGGGTAGATTTTTAACTCGAAATTTTGCCGGGCAGCGTCGTTAGGCTACTCTTTTTCGATTTCAACTGCCAGGGGATTTTTTACGTGCGCAACAATACACACGGGCGTCCGATCTCACTACCCAGAGACCAGGGGACATTTTGTTACTAGAAGTCCACGTGAAAAAAATCCCGACCCTCATCGGGGCTTGAACCCGGGACCTCCAGCACTCGAGGCGGACACCATACCTCGAGACCACTCAATCCCCACCCCACCCCCAACCCATCTCTTTATTACATGCTGCAGGAGACTAAGCACTTGTACTTTGTCACGAAATACACTTTTTATTTGCTTTCCAGTCATTATGTCAATAAGTTCTCGAATTGTTATTTCTTGAAAACTACCTTGCGATCGTTCCTGAATGTCCATAACCAGTACCAGTATATTGCGTTCGCGATTAGTGTCAATGGCGCCTGGCTAATTCAGCCCAGGAGCTCTAAGCGCTGCTGGTTCTGTCATACCTGGTTAGCGCTTCCATTGAGCGCCAGGGTCTGTTTATGAGAGCCTGTCATTTATCGGTAATGCTGTCCGAGACCCGCGACCGTGCCACACAAACAGACTGCTTTAATATTCAATAACTGCTAATGATTTCCGTCTGGGAACTTTCATCAGTACCACCTAGCTGCCTTCTCCTGATGCCCCACTTCCTCGCCCATTTCCTTTTCCTTCTTCTTCTACTACTACTTTTTCTTCGTCTACTACTTCTTTCTGTTCTCTTCCTCTAATTCTTTTCTTGTATTTCTTTCCACCCCCCCCCCCCCCCAACCCCTCTTCATTCGATCTTTAATAACTAGAGTAATGTGTTTTATAAAACGGAGTATGTCTCCACCCTACCTCGCCACAACACAAAACCCTCTTCACTTGGGTTAAAAATATCTTGCCACTCAGCCCCTGTTATGCCGTTGAAGGATGTAGAAGACCATTTTCAGTTCTTCGACACAGCATCGAGCAAATCCTTGGTTCACATGTTGTTGAAAGAGCGGTATTTGAGTCTTCAGGTAACCTTCCTGTATCTGGCGTTTGCCCACGCTGCACAAGAGAACTCTACTGACATTTGTCAGAATGAGAATGGGTTCAGAGGTAACCTGATTAGATCCACGTACCCAGAAACGTCTGTTACAGAGAGGGAAGAAACGTCTGTTACAGAGAGGGAAGAAGCGTCCCAACTAAGAGTATGAAAGAAATGTCTTTCTACTTTTGCATAGCACAAGCTTGGATAGCTTCTTCGAATCGTAATTGCTCGTAGGTCTCAGTAAAGGTCTTACTACACAGGCAGAGCGGAGAGCAGCTGTTTTCTACCAGTTTTCAAGTTTAATGATCCACGCTCATAAGCCAACATTCTTAATACCCCTGTTATTCACTTAACAAAAGCTTATGCATTTATTAATGCAGCTACTTTTACTTTTCCAAGATACATCTTGCTAGAGGCCACCATAACCGAAAGGATAACAGAGCTGGCTCTTAAGCTTCCGGTGTGTTGGTGCAGAGGTAGCGCTTTCAACCTTTACACCGGTCAGTTGGACTAAAATGTTGACTTCTCGTCCTTGACTTGGGGACGTAAATTATAAGTACCTCAAAAGTCGGAGTGGGTTCAACCGATGGCGAGGGACACTGGTAAAATGGAAAGCTAATCCAAGCGCAAAAATCAGTTCAGTGCAGTAGAAGTGGTAGGCACGTGTATAAACTATGCTTGAGTATAAACTATGCTTGTGTATAAACTATGCTTGAGTTCAAAGAGAGCAAACGACAAGGGAGAGGTGGTCGCGTGCCTGTGGGACCATGTGGAGGAGGCGGGGGCTGGGGGGAAGAGATAGATTGAGAACCCGTATGTGGAAAGAATGATATTGTGGGTTATCCGCGGGGGTTCTGGGAGATTCTCAAAACTGAGAGGGAACACAAGGAGAACTTTCAATCAGAAAGCAGTGGGAACGATTAGTTGTATGGCTTTTCGCTGGCTGTTGAACGAGAGGACGGAGCGTGTATTGGAATGTCCTGAGTGCAGTGATGTCGGTTCTTAGCTCAACTCAACTCAACTCAAATTTTAAAAATCTTGCTAAAAAAAAAAGAAAAGAAATAAGCAAAAATAAAAATAAATACCGTACACATGCAGCTGGTTCATTAAAATCTAGTAAACAGTGTGGACACACACAGAAAAGTATTTGATGCTAGTAAATCAATAACCACAGACAACCCCACTTTCAAATGTGATATCTTAAGCGGCTATGGAACGAACAGTGTATTAGAAGTCCTAAACGGGGATGCTGCGCTTGTATGCCAAGACTGCGGTCTGACTTAAATCCCCAGCACAGACAGGATTGCTTTCCTGCCCGACGGCTCTGGGCTCGACCCCGCCTCATTAAAGTGGGTACCAGGTAATTTTTGGAATTGTCTGGAATATTGTCTGGAAACTGTCTGGGAACGAACGAACGAACGAACGAACGAATAAACGAACGAACGAAATTTATTTTCACAAATCGGGCACGCAGGCCCGTTTTACATTCGGCCCTTCCAATCACTCATCTTTCGTTCATCAATTATATATTAAGCATGTTACATTCACGTAGGAAAGGAAAGCCTGGTGGTCCTTGGTTCATACATCCTGAGGCGGGCTACGGGGATCAACCTATCATCACAGAATCTGAAGCAGAAGAGGTCAGTCAATGAGTGCCGAGTGGTCAAGCAAATATCATCCCGGCAAAACACGTCCACAATGCTACAATGTCAAAACAACGAGGTCTTTCAATTTCACTGGTACATATACAATTCCTTTTTATGTACATTCGCTTGAGCAAGACCGCTTCATTTACAACAACCACGAAGCTGTAAAACCTAACTACCTCTTTACCACACTAATTTCAGCAAGTAAAGGACTCTTCTCCGCGAATAGAGGCGTAATGATTACATGGTTCTAAAATTAGATTTTGTATACGACCATTCGGCACTCACTTGGACATGTGGTAAATATAAATGGCTGCCTGTACTTCCAAAGACACAACAGTACCTATCTCAGACTGGGCAGAGCTGGAAGCCGAGATAGGTACAACAACAACAACAGTACCTATCTCAGACTGGACAGAGCTGGAAGCCGAGATAGGTACAACAACAACAACAACAGTACCTATCTCAGACTAGGCAGAGCTGGAAGCCGAGATAGGTACAACAACAACTACAACAGTACCTATCTCAGTCAGACTGGGCAGAGCTGGAAGCCGAGATAGGTACAACAACAACAACAGTACCTATCTCAGACTGGGCAGAGCTGGAAGCCGAGATAGGTACAACAACAACAACAACAACAACAACAACAACTACAACAGTACCTATCTCAGTCAGACTGGGCAGAGCTGGAAGCCGAGATAGGTACAACAACAACAACACAACAACAACAACAACAACAACAACAACAACAACAACAGTACCTATCTCAGACTGGGCAGAGCTGGAAGCCGAGATAGGTACAACAACAACAACAACAACAACAACAACAGTACCTATCTCAGTCTGGACAGAGCTGGAAGCCGAGATAGGTACAACAACAACAACAACAACAACAACAACAACAACAACAACAGTACCTATCTCAGTCAGACTGGGCAGAGCTGGAAGCCGAGATAGGTACAACAACAACAGCAACAACAACAACAACAACAACAACAACAACAGTACCTATCTCAGACTGGGCAGAGCTGGAAGCAGAGATAGGTACAACAACAACAACAACAACAACAACAGTACCTATCTCAGACTGGGCAGAGCTGGAAGCAGAGATAGGTACAACAACAACAACAACAACAACAACAACAGTACCTATCTCAGACTGGGCAGAGCTAGAAGCCGAGATAGGTACAACAACAACAACAACAACAACCACAACAGCAGCTATCTCAGACTGGGCAGAGCTGGAAGCCGTGGGCATGTTTTCAAATACCTAACTCGGTATGGATTCGAACACATGGTCACGGGGTAGGTAAGTACCCTAGCCACGGCGCTACGGCAACTGTCATTACTACACTATCATCATCATCTTCCACTTCTGCCGTGAAGCGTCGTGGGGAGGAATAATTTGCGTTCCAGCGCCCGGTGGGCGGCACTGGGTAGTGTCATTCCGTGTGGCTGTACAATGTCTTTAATGTCGTCAATCCATTTTCTTCTTGGGCGTCCTCTTGGTCTGGTCGCAGATGATCTTTAATGTAAGGCCCGTGATGGTAATGACATGGCCAAACCACTTGATCTTCTGCCTTTCAATAAATGTGCCACAAGGTGTTGATCCCACTGTCTGTCTGATAATAGCATTTCTTACTCGGTCTCAGATTGTAACTAGACTATATAAACCGTAAATTTCATAGGAAAAACAAACAGCAAAAGACACTAAAACAATGAGAAACATAAAAGATTAGAGATAGGGACAATTAATATTATATATTAAGAAAAATAATAATCAACGATACAAAAGTAACATACATAACAATATATCAAACATAATAACAGTAAACCAAACCAGTGTAGGGAAAGGTAAATCCAGTAGCGATGGAACAAGCATCGAGGATGTCGTCGATGAAGGAAGGAATGGAGGATGATGGAATAGAGGAACCCTGCCAGGCATACGTCAGTGGAAGTCGTATAATGCGCAAAATCCTGGACAATTTAAACCGTACTATGAACCACCACATTTATAACCAACGCTGCTCAAGCTGGTTGAATGAGGTGGAATGGATGGATGGATGGGGATGGATGGATGGATTTGGGTGGGATGGATGGATGGAGGTGGGGTAGGAGGAACCCAAAAGAATGTTAACATACGGCCTAATCGAGTTACCACGTGGTCTTTTTCTTCTGCCTTTCATGCCAACTGGATCTCACAGTGGAGCATCAGTTCTCAACCAACTCAAGCCGAGCGCCTTCTGCCCTTGCTCAAGATTGGGTTGAGTCTGGCAGTAAAAGTGTTCCACCAGATGAGGTAGCCAGTCCCACGTCCACATCCCCTGGTAGCCACAGGAAATCAATTTGGGGAACCTTATGAGGCCACCGAGACAGTACATAAATAAACACACATAGTATTGTTTAGCGCTCACAGAAGGAGAAGACGGAAGTAGAGATTAGAGGACGCACTAGACAACATAATATTTGAAAGCTATAGTTACCGACCTGGATTGGAACCTGTCACCTCCAAATGACGACAGTGCCTCGCTGTAGGTAGTAGGTCATGCGTCGAAGTACACTTGCTCCTACAGCGAGGCGCTGTCATTTGGAGGTGACAGGTTCGAATCCTGGTCGGTAACTACAGCTTTCAAATTTTATGTTGTCTAGTGGGTCCACTGCCGGTCTCTCTGACCGAGGAGTTACAACACTTTTTCCGTAATCTCGTTTATCACGTAGAGTTTCGTAGCGGGCGAGAGCTGGAAGCGGTTCGACCCCCGCTGGTGACTTGCGGGATAACTGACCCGGCCACTCAGAAAGCAATGGCAAACTACTGAGCGTAATCTTGCCAAGAAATCAACAGACAGCCGAAAGATGCTGCTGTTGACAGCGATGTCCTGTAAAGGATATGCGAATTTAAAAAAAAAGTGCGTCCACTAATCTCTACTTCCTTTTTCTCCTTCTGTGAGCACCAAACAATACTATATGTGTTTATTTATGTACTGCCCTGGTAGCCTGTGAACATGCATGGTACGCGACGGCGTTTTCAACGTGCTATTATCTGACGTGCCCAGGTAGCATACGGGCGTACAATGCTGTAATTACAGTGCAATCTGTGGAGTCTGAACAGCGGGCTATAGAGGAAATCAATAATATGAAACACAATCGGAGGCATCTCATATTACCAATATGTTGAGGTTAGAAAATACTGACACGACTTAATAAACTATTACTGAGCAATTTACTGAGAAAGTTACGTGCTCACGCACACAGGACATGTTACGCATATAACACAAGTTAAGCATAGCGGATAAGTTGTGGGTAGTGTATTGGCGCCTGCCAGTACTTGGTCCGTACATCCTGAGACCTACTTGGGGGAGGGGGAGCAACCAATCTTCATATAATCTGAAACAGAAGAGGTCAGTCGGCCAGCATGACCTGTCATTCAATGAGTGCCGAGTGGTCAAGCAAATATAAGCCTGGCAGTCTAAGCCCAAAAATGCTACGACGTCATAACAACGAGATATTCTTTCTGTTTCACTTTTATGTTTGCAATTACATTTTTACTGTATTTTTTCCTCACTTAAAATATCCTTTGCAGGACGTGGCAACCAACACAAAGATGACTTTCTAGGCAATTTTACGATCAGTAGATTACCATTTTTGCAAGATGGAAAACATACTGACCAATGAAAAGATGTCATTTGCAGCGAGAAAAAGAGTGTTGAGGTGCTACACAAACATGTACTTCTCTATGGCTGTGAAGCGTGGACAATGAACAAACAGGTTGAAAAACACCTGATGGCTGTGGAAATGTGGTTTTGAGGAAAATGCAAAGAATACTATGGACAGACAGAAAAACCAATGACCAAGTCCTACAAGAAACAAATGAAAATCATAAACTGATTAGAGAAATTAGACGTAGACAGTCAACATTTTTTGGTCACGTTATGAGAAGAAATAAATTGGAGAACTTATTGACAGCTGGCAAGATCGATGGGGAAGAGAACAAGAGGAAGGCAGAGAAGTAAATACCTGGATGGCTTGGCAACGTAGCATGGTCGAGACAGGAACACTGAGCTGATCCACGATTCTGGTGATCGAGTGAGATGGCAACACATGACCGCCCAAGCTTACTTGCATGGCCCGTGATGATGATGATGATGATGATGATGATGATGATGATGATGATGATGATGATGATGATGAGATTACAATTGCTTTCTGAACCAGAAATCAGCGTTGAAGTCCAAAAGACCGATGCAAGGGATCTTACTCCGCCATCACCGCACCGGAAGTTTAAGGGTTAGAACGCGTTTATGCTATAGCCACGTCGACTACTACCAAATGAATAAAAAAAATTTCAAACATGAATGTCTGTTCACCCGTGAAGTTCTCCAGAATTTCCCACCAGCATACACCTTAAAAAAAAAAAACACACACACACACACACACACACACAAAGCAGTGTTTACCGTAGCCTATTCCACCATAAAGACAGACTAACTTAGCGTGAGAAATGTATTTGTCCACAACACCACAGAGCGGGCTTCGACTTGCCAGCCAACAAGAACAGCTTTCCCAGACTTGTAGCCACTGTATATGTGTTCACAGTTGGTGCCTGTTGATTTACCCCGAATACTAACTTTTCACCACACCAATATATCTAGCTTTGTGAATACCGTTACATTTGTTGGAGTGAAATTACTGTGGTGGTTTCCGACATGCCTCCCACTTAGACGTGTGAGATGTATATGCCGGAGTAGAGGCATATTACTACATACCCGTTATGATTTTACATTGTCGTTGGATTTTTTGTGTTTACACATGACTTCCTATTTTGTCACCCTTGTCCAAAATGCTATAGATCTGATCACCCACCTGGGTCCAAAATGCAAAGTATCTGATCCCCCACCTGGGTCCACAATGCAAAGTACCCTATCACCCACATCTGTCCAAACTGCATAGTATCCGATCCCCCCCCCCCCACCTGGGTCCAAAATGCAAAGTATCTGATCCCCCACCTGGGAAAAACCTGGGTCAAAAATGCAAAGTACCCATCCCCCATATGTCTAAAACACTAAGTATCTGATCCCACACATAGGTCCATAATGCAAAGTATCCTATCCCCCACATTAGTCTAAAATGCGAAGTATCTAATTCACCACATTGGTCCAAAATGTTAAGTATCTGATTTCCCCAACATCGGTCCAAAATGCTAAGTATATGTTCCCCAAAACATCGGTCCAAAATGCTATAAGTATCTGATCCTCCACCTGGGTCCAAAATGCTATAGATCTGATCTCCCACCTGGGTCAAAAATGCTAAGTATCTGATCCTCCACATCGGTCCGAAATGCTAAGTATCTGATCCCCCACAACGGTCCAAAATGCTATAGATCCGATCCCCCACCTGGGTCCAAATTGCTAAGTATATAATCCTCCACATCGGTCCAAGATGCAAAGTATCTGATCTCCCACCTGGGTCCAAAATGCTAAGTATCTGATCCTCCACATCGGTCCAAAATGCAAAGTATCTGATATCCCACCTGGGTCCAAAATGCTAAGTATCTGATCCTCCACATCGGTCCAAAATGCTAAGTATATGATCCTCCACTTCGGTCCAAACTGCTAAATGGGGCCTGCGAAATCCAAATATCACATTTATTTTTCTGTAGCAGATCTTGTTTTTGAGATACAGGCATTTGGGTATTTAATTTATATTATTACAGTAATTTTTGTATAAGGCTCATCTAGTCCCTTATTAAATGAAATCGCATGTTTATTTACAGTTTTAAGTTTTCCAAGAATCTTCAAAGAACTGCCCTTTTTTCACATTTGCATAACAATTGCCCAACTAAGAAGGTCTAAAAACTAGGGCTGATAGAAAAAAAATATGACTATATTTTTGGAATCAGCACATAGAATTACCAAAGGACAACTATACGATTTAAGGCACCAAAATGTGTGTACCAGTGTGATGTTAGAAGGACATGGAAGAAGCTGCAGTATTCAGCAAATGATAGGGGGAGAGGGGTTTAGAGGGAGTTGTTTGGAGATCTATGATCCTTTGATAGGTTGAGGGCAGGAGAAGGATAAGCGGTTTACAATATCATTCCGGCCGTGCCACATCTCAGTAAATTGTCTGAGACCCATTTTATAAAGCTGGATCGATCCAGGTGCCACGCGGTCACTAAAAAATCACACATCGAGAGGAATGTGAACATTAAAAGAGCAGCACGGCGCCCATTTGACCAACTGCGAAATAGGATGCACAGGACAACGCGCATGGGGCTCATGTAATAATACGATGAGAGAGAGAGAGAGAGAGAGAGAGAGAGAGAGAGAGAGAGAGAGAGAGAGAGAGAGAGAGAGAGAGAGAGAGAGAGAGAGAGAAGGGTGGGAGAGAGACAGACAGAGAGACAGAAAGATGGGCAGAGAAAGAGAGTAAGAGAGAGAGATTAAAAAAGGGAGAGAGAGAGAGTAAAAGAGACGGAGACAGAGATTAAAAGAGAGAGAGAACGTAAAAGAGAGAGTGTAGAAGAGTGAGAGAGAGACAGAGGGAGAGAAAGACAGAGAGGTAGAGAAAGAGTGTGTAACAGAGAGAGAGAGAGAGAGAGAGAGAGAGAGAGAGAGAGAAAGACAGAGTGAGATGCAGAGAGAAAGAGAGAAGAAGACATAGAGACAGCAAGAGGAGTAGAGAGAGAAAGACAGAGAGGCAGAGAAAGAGTAAGAGAGAGAGAGAGAGAGAGAGAGAGAGAGAGAAAGAGAGAGAGAAAGAGAGAGACAAAAATATAGCAGTGAATAATCCTGAACCAATCAAGAACTAAACATTGTGATGTTATTTAAAATGCCAACATAAGAATGCCTTCTTCCCCCTCCTCTTGTTCCTCTTCTACCGCCCCACTGAAGCACAGTTGCTTAACCAAGTCACGCCAGACCGCCCTATCCTCTGCCATATCCTGCGGCTCCCCCCGTGCCCTCCCCGAATCACTGCCAATTCTGGAGATTATCCTAGGTGAAAGGAAGTCAACCAGCGATCCAGACTCCCTGCGGCTTCCTCTAGAAAACGCCTCCTGTTATCTTGATTGGCTGCATTATTCTTCACTTATTTTTAGACTCGCCCATGGCAGCTACAGTTTTCTGCGGGATGGGGCAGCCACAATTCACGCCAACCTGCCTTTGTCGCCTCTTAGGACATACAGTGTAGGTTTCAGCATTACTTTTCTTTGCTTAACTTAAGGCTTCGGGTAACACAGGCGACAAGAAGTTGACAACAATCAAAATATTGACTAGCACAACAAGCAATGGTGTACAGACGAGATGGAAGCAGAGGAAGAGGCGACAACGTAAACGATGGACGCAGGGAATAGCAGAGTCCTGGGAATATCGATACATATAGTCCATAAGCGGGCACTCTCCCGTTGTTTACACTTCACCTCGACACTGCAAGGTACAAGAGGAACATGATGAGATGAGATGAGACTCAGCAAAGAAAACCACACTCCTCTACCACAGAAGCGTTGTAGCCCTAGATGAAACTATAGTGCATTCACATGTGTTTGCCTCAATATAAAAATCCATATCTCAGTAACCAATTAAGGGAAAATTCTGAGATTTAGCATATAACTTATCATTATGTCCACCCAACAAAAAATGTTTTGTTCTGTAGATTGTACAGCAGATTTCAAAGTTTGTTTATATGGGGTATATAATTTACGGATCACAGATGAAGTGCACAATATTAGAAGTATTACATTGTCACACCGAAACATTAGCGTTGAGTGGTTAATTTTCTTGTGATTCACGGGATTGACCTTATGAAACGAACCCCGCGCAGTTTAAAATCAGATTGTTCAAAGGTGTCGTCAATATGTGGGTACTTTCATGAATCCTGATTTTTTATTTTTCTAAATCTTACCACTTATCGCTAAATATTTAATAGCGCTGACTGGTCCTCCGTATCATTCTCATTTAAACCTTATAGAACTTGTGTGGGCTAAAAAGGACAGGTGGCAGCTGACAATACTACATTCAAATTGCCTGACGTCAAGATACTAACCCAGTCCACGCTATTAAATACTGATAAAAGTTACTGGAAAAAATGTGAGGACCAT
The DNA here is from genome assembly GCA_014155875.1 of Cepaea nemoralis. Taxonomy (NCBI): domain Eukaryota; kingdom Metazoa; phylum Mollusca; class Gastropoda; order Stylommatophora; family Helicidae; genus Cepaea; species Cepaea nemoralis. The sequence continues at coordinate 78,036 of JACEFZ010013749.1, forward strand.
GTATTGAAAGAGGAACAGGACTATTGGAGAAAGGGTGGATTGAATTTTATGCAAAAGAGAGCAGTCATCAATTCACCTACTGGAATCGCCCAACACAGATTAAGGTCTGGGCAGATCGCAGATCTCACGTGCACACTTACTGGGATATTTTGCTCCAACTATTCAGGCGAATTGCAGGCCCTAAACAAGCATCAGCACAATGTCAATGGCAACAGTTTGTATTCCACAATGATGAATTTTCAATTCCACAAGCCCTCAGCGGTGACAAACAATTGGTATTGAAAAAAAAAAAAAAAAAAACACTAAACGCATTGAATACCAACAGAAGAGTAATATTGCGGTGGAAACTGACATATTGTGGCATAACAAGAAACGTGAGAGCAAACACGTTGTCAAATTAGGGGACAACACACGTGCATACGAATCAATCTATAAACTTCAATGAAAAGAGGACCAACATCTTGGTCGTTAAGAAGAAAGCCCACTACAGAGACACTGACAACTATTTTCATAGTGCAAAACAGGTAATCATGTTCCGTCTCTGAACGGTAAACAGCAGAGTAGACAATCTTTCACGAAGACTCAAAGCGGGTCTGTCACCCATGTGTACGTGTGAACAAACTACACAGACAGCTGAACAGATCCTTAAAAATGGACACATGATGACTAAATTGCGGTATCATTTCTGGTCACTCCATACGCACATTAACGCACAGCTATTTGGAAGCTTTCACGAATTCAATATAAAAAGCTAAATGCATCCTAGTAACATGAATACTTGTGTACACATTATTAACCAGCAGCTGAAGAAACAAGAAGGAAATGAAAAATAAGGTAAGAAATATATTCCTTCTACTTTCCTGTCAATTTACACATTATTTACCCCATGCCTCTGTAAATTCTCTGTCTTTACTAATATTACACATTGCACCCCTCTCGGGAGTCTCCGTGGTGAAGTGGTCAAGCCGTCTGACTCGGGCTCCGAAGGTTGTATGTTCGATTCCGGACCGCGTCCTTCATTTCACGAGTGCATTTTTTCGGAGACTCCCGAGGGTCGTCGCTGGAGCTACGGAGTTCGTGCTTTGTGCGACGCTTTCCGCGCTGCGGAAAGAGACTGAGCCATATGGGATTAAAAACCCGGTGCAATGCAGTCGACCCTGTCGACTTTTAAGCTACTTTTTTATTGCACCCACTCCCATACGAATCTGGCTACGCCTTGTACTTGTGTCGTTACCCGAAATGTGTCGTGCTTTACTGTAAGACTAGTTTGTTAGCGTGAATTCACTACATTTTCGCCAAAACATCAAAGAAATGTCGCCGCTTTCGATGATTTAAGTTGCTTTTGGACCTATCAAAGACATATTCCTTGGATGGGGGTAAATATAAGACGCCAGGAAACATTTCATAACGATGCAACAGACAGTTTTCAAAATAATTGACCGTGAATGACGGCATTCATTTCTGGACAGACTATAGTCAGCCAGTTACTCGACGGATCGACATATTATCCTCAGCGCACATCGAACCAATCAGTGCATACGTACTCGGATCCTCTCCTCAATATCTCCCTCAGAGTATAACGGCTGACCCACACCAGTTCTGTTACGGTTGGCTATTCTTCTTTTGTTCCTTACATAGCGTTCTCGTCAGTCTTCGCCGCTTCTGACCTGATGTCCCTAAGTCTGACCAAGGCTGCAGATTCGCAGTGATCGGTGGAACTACAAGCGCAATAAAGACATTCAAGGGAAACACACGAAAACGGTCACTTTCCGAAGTTCTGAGTGGAGCAAACCAACTTCTTCATCTTCTTCTTGTTCTTCCATTTACCTCAGTGAAGAGAGAGAGAGAGAGAGAGAGAGAGAGAGAGAGAGAGAGAGAGAGAGAGAGAGAGAGAGAGAGAGAGGAGAGAGATAGATTGAGATTGGGAGAGAGAGAAAGAGAGAGAGAGAGAGAGAGAGAGAGAGAGAGAGAGAGAGAGAGAGAGAGAGAGAGAGAGTGAGAGAGATTCCGAAAGGACGTAAAGATCTGTTTTGCGCTCTTTCTAATGATCTGTGTAAGTTGGCATTCATGGTATTCTCTAAGGTTGCTTTTGATGCCATCACTCAATCTTGTACGTGATTTTCCCCTTGCTCTGTATCCAGTATATTTCTTCCATGTGGCTCTTTGTGGCAGAGGGTACCAGGGCATTCCTGTGAGGTGGCCAAACCATTTAACTGATTCAGTGACATGGGGTTATTAATCGTCTTAAATTACTTCCCATATCTTCCACGGGTTTATATATCGCCGAAATGTTGTCATTTCTCTCAATTAAAATAACAGTATATAGTTTACCCTAAGCGATCTCCTGTAATTTTACATATAATGCAACATGTCTGCTACTTTTAGGTCGTATCTGTGACCCATCCCTACTTCCCATTTTCCGCCATCCGTTTTTTATTCGGTCCAAATATACTTTTTGTTCGGCAATGAATCTGTTAATCTACTGTTCTTTAATGAAGTACATGACTGGTCTCAGACCTAGTCGTCCCTCATTCCTAATTCTATCTCATTCCTAATCCTATCTCATTACTAACTCTATCTCATTCCTAATTCTATCCGCATAGTAGGAGGGGCGGAAAAGAAATAAACGCACTTGCATCCTTTCGTGTAACGCGTTTAAGGAACATAATTAGCATTTTCTGGCTAAACACCAATCCCTGCTACGATTTGTTTATGTGCAGCACGCAGAAAGACATCCTGGCCATTATATCAGGATTGGCGTGGATGGATACTCATGCGAAACAAGGACAATAAGCAGACAAATCGAGAACATTTAATGCAATGGAAATGTGGTTTCTGGGGGAAATTAAAAGTATACTATGGACTGATTGAAAAATGAATAGAAAAGCGCAGCAACACACAAACACGCATGCATGCACACATAGCAGTAAACTTATCGGAAATGTCAGACAATCAAGATTTTTGAGCACGTTATGAATTGATATAAACTTGAAAACATATTTACAACTGGCAAACATGATGGGGAAAGAGTAAGGGGAAGGCAATGAAAGAAACACCTGGATGGCTTGGCTACATGGTATAATGGGAACAAGAACACAGACCTGATTTAAGACGAGATCGTATGAGATGGCGAACCACAACCGTTCACGCTTACCAGCATGGCAGCGGATGATGACACTAAACAGAGACCGGCATGTCATCACCGGACCTTCATGTTAAAACAGAGGCCGACCTAAATCTCCCCTCACGCAGAACCGTGGAGGCTGATGTGGGATAACGGTTAAACTGCTAAGGAGAGCTGTACTACAGCTGCCGGTCGCTTGTTTAATTAGTGTGGTGGAGTCAGTTTCTTGTTGCTCTACAAAACGCCACCAGGTGTCGTGGTTACTGGTTGTCTTGTTAAGTGACCATAAATAGAAACAAAAGAAGAAGATGATGACGATGAAAGAGGACGAGGAGGTGGAAAAATAAGGTAGGGTGGAGGTTCAGGAGACCTAATACTAGCAGTAGTGGTTGTGGTGGTAGTTGTAGTTTGTAAATTGGACAAAAAATAGAAAGCAAGAAGGCAAGTTAAGTTAGATGCATATCCTTTACAAGACGTCACAATCAACCCCATAATGTTTTGGCTGTTTGTGATGTCTTGGCAAGTTTACGATCAGTAGTTTGCCATTGCTCTCTTAACGACCGGCACTTACACCTTTGTATGGAAACCAATGCAAGCCGCTCTGCTTCCAAATATCCCGCAGCTGTGTTTGGAACAAATTATATTTGTAACTTCTTCGCAACAGAGCCGACAAGAAGGAAAGAATAAAAAGATCATAAATCGAGGTAACTATTTGGAGTGTATGCTAATCCAGGATGGTGGACAAAATCGACATGTCATAAATAAGTTCTCTCTCTCTCTCTCTCTCTCTCTCTCTCTCTCTCTCTCTCTCTCTCTCTCTCTCTCTCTCTCTCTCTCTCTCACACACACACACACACACACACACACACCCCGGGAGTTGTAATCAGACACTAGAATAGGCAGCACTGTAGACGAATGCGCAAGAACATAACAGAGATATTTAAAACAGAATACAAACGGGAAGTCGAGTGCTCTCTGGTCGCTAGGAGATCTGTGGAAGTCAAAAGAAATTAAATCTAACATTCTTCTTAACGTTGTATATCCTTTATAGAACGTTTGCTGTCAACACCAACATTTTTTGCTGCTATTGATGTCTTGGCAAGTTTACGTTCAGTAGTTTGCCATTGCTTTCTGAACGACCGGCACCCATACTGTCACACGTTGTTCTTATGATAAGTTCAATGTTCTTGATGATCTTTGCGTGATATTGTCGTGTGATGGTCGTTGTCTAGGTAACGATGTTCATGGTGTGTCAATTGAGTTATCTAACTGTCTCTTAATCCAACTCACCCCAGAAGTGCACCTTCACCAGTCATGAAACAAGACTGAGTTGGCGCGCATAATCATTTATTCCAGAAATAAGACGGACAGACGGAACATGTTTATACATCCAGAAATAATGTAATCCATAGAATATAACTATCCTCCTCACAATTTAACCAGCACACATCACCTGCTTCTCACGGCCTGCTGAATCTCAAATTCACAAGAAATTTAGTCCAGCTACTATCCACGGCTGGATCTCCCACAATACAATCCACACCTTGGGTCGGAGCCACTGCTCAACTATGCAACCCACTCTGGGTTTTTAGGCCTGCCTTCACAGCTCGGAGAATCACACAACACAGTTCTCCGTGGACTACCGACTCCTTCGGTATCTAAAACTCACCTCACTTAAACGACCTGACCCGCAGGCGGTCTCTTCTCTCACTATTTTATTTCTCAGGACTGGCTGTTTTCTCATAGCCAGGTCAGTCACTTTACTGTCTCCCACTTCCATCTCCATTCTTTCTCATGCCCGGTCACTCACCTCATTGTCAATGACCCAGGCTTATGTCACATACCATTTCGCAAAGAACCGGCGCAACGCGGTCTGCTGCCAAATCGCGCGCACTGTTTTCTGACCGCGGGTATGAAATCTAGTATTAAACTTAGAATATTCAATTGTAACGGTAAATCATTACGGTTGTGTGGATTCGATGCACGGAGAATGACTAAAACAATTACCGATGAACTACAAACATTCATTAAGCAGGCCTGCGCGGAATATCACGACTAAAACGTTACGACAGAATCAATAATGTGGAGTTTAGGGAGAGAGCTAGACAGCTAGATTCAGCGAATCAAGAGGTGAACGAAAGATGCTGGCGAGGATACACAGTGAGGCTAGGATACACAGTGAGGCTAGGATGCACGGTGAGGCTAGGGTACACAGTGAAGCTAGGATACACAGTGAGGCTAGAATACACAGTGAGGCTAGGATACACAGTGGGGCTAGGATACACAGTGGGGCTAGGATATACAGTGAGGCTAGGATACACAGTGAGGCTAGGATGCACGGTGAGGCTAGGGTACACAGTGAAGCTAGGATACACAGTGAGGCTAGAATACACAGTGAGGCTAGGATACACAGTGGGGCTAGGATACACAGTGGGGCTAGGATATACAGTGAGGCTAGGATACACAGTGAGGCTAGGATACACAGTGATGCTAGAATACACAGTGAGGCTAGGATACACAGTAGGGGTAGGGTATACAGTGAGAAAACCTGATGATAATACAACTAAAATGTTCTTTCTCTGAAACCACTGGGTGGACAAAACAAACAAACAGACAAACAATTTTATTTATTGCATATCCTTTACAGGACGCCGCAGTCAAACTCGGCATGTTTTGGCTGTTTGTGATTTCTTGGCAAATTTACGTTCAGTAGTTTGTCATTGCCATCTGAACGACCGGAGTTGTTGAGTTGAGTTAAGAACCGACATCACTGCACTCAGGGCATTTCCATATGCGTTCCGCCCCCTCGTTCAACAACCAGCGAAGAGTCATACTACTAATCGTTCCCATCGCTACCTGATTAAAAGTTCTCCTGGTCTTCCCTCTCAGTTTTGAGATTCTTCTAGAACCCCTGCCGATCCTCCGCAATCTCATTCTTTCCACATATGGGTTCTCAATATGTTCCTCCGCCTTCTCCACCTGGTCCCACAATCGCACGACCACCTCCCCCTTGTCCATAGGCAATCTGCCGCCAAGAGGTGCATTCCCTGCTAGCCTATCAGCCTGTTCATTCCCCCGCACCCCCGCATGGCTAGGGCGAAATATCCATACAATTCTCACAATATGTGGCCTCTGAAGCGACGAGAGCCATTCCACACAAAACATTCCTTGCTCCACCTTACTAAGCATTCTCTTTGAATCCGTAATGAACACAGCGTGTGTTGCAGTAGTCTCTTCTAGCCAACGGAATGCCGCTGTTACTGCCTCCACCTCCATTCTCATGCTGGAGGTCATAGTCTCATATGCCAGACTCTCCTTTTTCAAGATTCGCCAATTAGCCTTTGCAATAAAGCCCCAACCACTGACCCATCGGTGTAGATGACTATGTCACCTTGATGTGTGTTGCTCTGGATCAGCTGTTGCACTTCAAACTCAGTGCGGCCCGCTGCCCATTCTCTGCACTCACGACCCAGTGTTATTATCTGAACGACCGGAACTCCTACCAGTTTATGAAAACAAGCGCTAGAGGGTCTGCTGCCAAATCTCCCCCAGCTGTGTATGGGGGATTACGAATTGCTCCCTTAACTCCGTCGCCACATCGCCGGAGACAACACAGAGGAAAACCTAAATGCACACGAAGAAAAGATTCAGAGACCGAGATGAATAAACTGGGGAAGACTAGGAAAGAGCTGCAGGTGACAGCAAAAAAAAAAAAAAAAACAGCATGGCGTGAGTTAAGGAGCAGAGAAAGTTTTGTTTGTTTGTTTGTTGTTTTTGAACTCAAGCGTAGTTGATACACGTGCTACTACTTCTAGTGCACAGGGCTTATTTTTGTGTGTGGATTAGCTTTCCCTATTACCAGTGCCCCTCGCCATCAGGCGAACCCACTCCGACTTCTAATGTACTTGTAATTTACGTCAAGGACGAGAAGTCAGCAGTTTAGTCCAACTGGCGGTTGTAAGGGTTGAACCCGCTACCCCGGCATCAGCACACCGGAAGTTTAAGGGCGAGCGTTTTATACATTCGGCCAGGCTGACAGAAGAAAGTGACAACCATAGAAGACTGTTGGGGAATGGGCCCAGTTTCCTCTTCCCCGCCCACAAAAACCTCAACAAAATGGAACTAACGACTCGGAACGGCGAAGGAGAAAAGGAAGAAGTCTGAGCAGTGTTCAGAGAGAACCGGTAAACTAATCCGCTAAATCGGGCCCATTATTTCAGCTCCGGGGGCAAAGACACGTGCGAAAGCGCGGCGCCGCATTTATGGATTCGTTGCCAAGCAATGAGAAGTAAATAATGCCAGCGGAGGGAAGTGACGCACATTAAGTTGTTTCATTTCTTGGCATTATCACACTCTCTTCGGGCAGACGTCAGTGCTGTGTCAACACAAGTAATGGAGGAGTTGGGGGGTAGGGTATCTTCGCGTGGGTAGGCGTGGATGTCTTGGATGCCTATGAAATCACCATACAACGGGTGGCTGATAATTTGAAGTGTATTTCCGTGCTATATGGAGTCGACGATGAGCATTATATATCACAAACAGACAAAGAGGCGCGTGCACATGGTTGAGGGTGCATGGTTAGACAGGCAGATAGTCAGGTGGCTGGAGAAAGGACATGGTGCACAGCAGATACGATAGCACTGTTCAAGAAAACAATAAGTCCCAGCACGTGAGACAGCAACAGGGTAAGAATACATGTAACGCTGACATCTACGAAAGTCAAACTGTCTGCCACTGTTAGTATTAAAGTAGCTTAAAAGTCGACAGGGTCGACTTCATTGCACCGGGTTTTTATCCCATATGGCTCAGTCCCTTTCCGCAGAGCGGAAAGCGTCACACAAAGCACGAATTCCGTAGCCCCAGCGACGACCCTCAGGAGTCTCCGAAAAAATGCACTCGTGAACCGAAGGATGCGGACCGGAATCGAACCCACAACCTTCGGAGTCAGACGGCTTGACCACTTCGCCACGGAGACTCCCGACTGTTAGTATGAAGAACTCGTAAGTAGTGTTGCTTCAACTTTTACTACACTGATGAAAAATGTCTGTATCGCTTTGTTCTTCCGCCAATATTTTCAAAGGCACCTTGGTATCAAACATATCTGTACCATGTCGATCTAATTGCGTTCGGATCCGTGATACATTTAGCTTTAGCGCTTATGGTTTATGATTTCTAACGGCTGGTTCTAGCAATTATCCACGCCAATTGAGTCCCACCTACCTTCCGTACGCCATAAATTAAATAGTCAATGGTTTGGCTTACGAAATCCTGCAGGAAAATTTAGTACTCGTAAGTTGGCAACATTAATGTCGTTTGTATTTCACTTATGGTGGCGCTAGTCGTCGGCCATCTAGGAAGTTCGGTCAGCTATTCTCTGGAACCGTATCATAATTCTCAGTAGTTGCGTTCATTGTACTTTTGAAACTGCATAACGCAATTTGTTCTGACATACGCTATGCAATGTTCTTCCTATGTCTCCCGTCCCTCGATGCTTACTCTTAGTCAACTACATCCCGAGCTGTCGCCCCAATTAATTTGTAGCTACTTCCTCTCTCCCCTTCCGTCACTGCTCACTCCTGGTTTCTAATTTTTCCTATATCCTGAGTTCTTGTTAACCCGTGCCTCCCTACCCTTGTGTCTGACGTTATGGCCGTCTTAAATACCCTTGCGGTGGAATGTTGTTTATCCGATCTGACCATTTTAGACGGTTCCCGATTAGCAATGTGCTCTGGAACCCACTATTCTTCTGACAATGTTGATCACCAGAAATCAACATTTGGCTGCGTTTCCCACCTACTGATATGGATTGCCACTGGTCAAGTATGACAAACATTTTGACCTGCTATCCTCTCCTACCTAAGTTTAGGTTGTGTTATTTGTGCTTCAACTAGACTCAACAGTACTGTCCTTCTGATTTTGGGGATAAACATGTTTTCCACTGGGCATATCAAACTACCATGCATGGATCTACAGTTATCACTTAAGAGGAGGGGAGAATAACAGACCTAAGTATTTCTACCCTTTGTACTCGGTCCCCCTCTGCTACAAGCGGATAAACAGACAGAAAGACAGGTATATGGATAAACAGAGAGATAGCTAGGTATATACATGGAATGTGGATGGACGAGCGGGAGAGTGTTCATGTTTCACACGATCACCTGTCTTGCATTAGGGCAGACTCTTGTCATAGTTATGCCACGCGACCAAACCATCCAGTATATATCGCTTTGTTCCCCCCCCCCTGATTTTTCGAAAATCAATTTTGCAGTTGTCGTTAAGTCTTCTTGTTTACTTCTCATAACTGCTGCGCCCCCCCCCCCCCCCCCACCCCCCCCACCCACAAAAAAAATAAATAAATTAATAAAATCATGCCTTTCTGCATTTATTTTCTCAACTCAATTAAGTTATGTTTCTGTCCATTGTATTCTTTGCGATTTCCCCAGAAACCACGTTTCCATTTCCATTAGATGTTTCTCAACCTATCTACTTATTGTCCATGTTTCACCTGCATATAGCGGTGCAGGTTTCTGTGAACTGACGAAACATGATATTTTTTATACCTGTAAGGTAGTCTGACACACATACCTGCACGCACGCAAACATAATAACAGACATATAAGAAATACAGAACTCAAGCATTGCTATAAACGCACCGGTACAAGAAATTGCCGTGAATAAACAAGAACGAAGGTGGAAATGGCTGTGCAAATACATAAACTGCAGGAACATTAAAACATGCCACATCGCTGAGATCGGCATGCAGAGTAAAGCGTGGAAGATAAAACTAAAAAACGGATGTGCTTAAGAGATATACTGTATATAACTTTTTTTTTAAAGGGGGAGGGGGAGGGTTTAAAGACAAGAGGTCGACTTTATTGCACCAGGTGCGCTCCCATATGGCTCGGTCTCTTTCCGAAAGGTGTCCTGCGAACGTGTCACACAAAGCACGAACTCCGTAGCTCCAACGACGATCAGAGGCATGTATAAGGGATAAAGAAGGTCTGCGGTCCGATAAAAAAAGAAGTGCACCACTGAAAACCTTAACTGGAGAAATCATCACTGATAAGAAACGGCAGATGGATAGATGAGTAGAGAGAGCACTATTTGGGACTTTACTCAAGCGAGACCAAACTGGTGGATGATGCCCCTGACGCCATAAAGTCTCTGTCAGCTCTTGACCACCTGGACAAACTCCCCACCATAACAGAAGTTAAGTGTGCTATTAATGAAATTGCTTCTGCAAGGCTCCAAGTAAGGATGGGATTCCAATAGAGGTTATCAGGAGTGGGCAAGACTCACTCACTCTACAGATTCACCAGCTAATACAACTATGCTATCGAGAAGTTCAGGTCCCACAGGATTTCAAAGATTCAAGTATCACTAAATATTTTCACAGTAACATCCTAATCATTACACCATCACATCTGCTCCCTAAGATATTACAGTAAGATAACTAGTTGGATAGGTTTCATCAAAACTGCAAATTCTAAATTACTATCATTTTCATTTACAGTACTGTGTTGTCTATCTTCTTGAGTTTCCTGCAAACCCCTTGCCTTCCTTTGCTTCTTTCACTCAGTATTCCTCCACATACAGCTAATAGCACTTCTCCGTCTCAGCTGTTGATAATCCCCATAACTTCTATTTATCTTTTCCTGGTGGTTTTCATTAGTTTTCTATTAAGTCTTGAAGCTGTCAACACCAGCATTTATTTTCTTCAAATCCTTCTAAAATACAATGACAGTCTTGGTGTGACTCTACTTCAAGTGGACACATCTTACATGTATTTGGGCAACTAAATATTGCATATATTTGGGGAGCTAAATCTTGCATGTATTTGGGCAGCTAAATCTTGCATGTTACATAGAACCAGATTTTATGATGTAGGCAAAGTATTAGATCATTGCTAATAAAGTATTGGATCACTGTTAGTAAAGTACTGGATCATTGCTAGTAAAGTACTGGATCATTGCTAGTAAAGTACTGGATCATTGCTAGTAAAGTACTGGATCATTGCTAGTAAAGTACTGGATCACTGTTAGTAAAGTACTGGATCATTGCTAGTAAAGTACTGGATCACTGTCAGTAAAGTACTGGATCATTGCTAGTAAAGTACTGGATCATTGCTAGTAAAGTACTGGATCACTGTCAGTAAAGTACTGGATCACTGTCAGTAAAGTACTGGATCACTGTTAGTAAAGTACTGGATCAGTGCAGTAAAGTACTGGATCACTGTTAGTAAAGTACTGGATCACTGCCAGTAAAGTACTGGATAATTGCTAGTAAAGTACTGGATCACTGTTAGTAAAGTACTAGATCACTGCCAGTAAAGTATTGGATAAGTGCAGTAAAGTACTGGATCATGGATCACTGCCAGTAAAATACTGGATCACTATCAGTAAAGTACTGGATCACTATCAGTAAAGTACTGGAACACTATCAGTAAAGTACTGGATCACTATCAGTAAAGTACTGGATAACTATCAGTAAAGTATTGGATAAGTGTTAGTGAAGCACTGGATGGTTGCTAACATGTTTGTGTTTATTTCATCAATAATCACAGGTAAAGGTAGTAGCATAGTAAATACTGCCACTGGGGTGTTAAGCTTTCTTAGGTCATGTGATGAGAAGAGAGGCATTAGAGAACATCATGACAACTGGAAAGATCGAGGGGAAGAGAGGCAGAGGCAGAGGCAGACCAAGTGAAATGATGCTGGATGAATTGAGTCAGTGGCATGGAGGAATATCATCAGCAGAGGTGATCCAGAACATCAAAGACCGAGATCTGTGGAGAGCCATGAACGCCTATGCCAGCTGGCAGGGTACTTGATGATGATGATGATGAGGTGTTGAAGCCTTAGGATGTCACATATGACAGAAAATACTGCCACTGGGGTGCTGAAGCCTTAGGCTGTCACACATGACAGCAAATACTGCCACTGGGGTGTTGAAGCCTTAGGCTGTCACACATGACAGCAAATACTGCCACTGGGGTGTTGAAGCCTTGGGCTGTCATATTACAGCAAATACTGCCACTGGGGTGTTGAAGCCTTAGGCTGTCACACATGACAGCAAATACTGCCACTGGGGTGTTGAAGCCTTAGGCTGTCACACATGACAGCAAATACTGCCACTGGGGTGTTGAAGCCTTAGGCTGTCACACATGACAGCAAATACTGCCACTGGGGTGTTGAAGCCTTAGGCTGTCACACATGACAGCAAATACTGCCACTGGGGTGTTGAAGCCTTAGGCTGTCACATATTACAGCAAATACTGCCACTGGGGTGTTGAAGCCTTAGGCTGTCACATATTACAGCAAATACTGCCACTGGGGTGTTGAAGCCTTAGGCTGTCACATATAGCAAATACTGCCACTGGGGTGTTGAAGCATTAGGCTGTCAGATATAACAGCAAATGGCATATGAAGTGAGGCAGCCATTTCCCTTCCTCATCACCTTTCCTCTGCAGACAATACCCTAAATTCTCTGATACTCACTGTTATTAGGCTGGGTCGACCCCAGAGCCTTACTGATTGAAAAAAAAAACAATCCTTCTTTTGTTGGGGCTTGAACCCAGACACTGTTTTAAAAGGCCAGCACACTAACTACGACGCCATCATGGCTCAATAATCACAGATATAACCAAAGGAGCCACATCCAAGAAATGAGGCATATGGTAAGTACAGGACCCCTTTACATGCAACGTTTCAATTATGCATCCATGAAATCTCACATTATATCACTAACAATCATAAGAATAAAACATCAAGGACCCCCATTACATGCTGTATTTCAACTGTGCATACATGAAACCTCACATTATATCAGTAGTAATCGTAAGAATAACACATAAAGATTTGAAGCTTATTGCAAATCAATATTGAGTACCCAAACAATGAAAACTGCAAATACTCTCAGAGTTAGGTGTTGTAAAACATCATGATCTCAAATCTAAACACTACTAAAGGCACCTGGCCATCTTGACAGAGAATATTTTATTATATTGTTCTTCAAAGATGGCATAATAACTACAACCCATTGCCGGTGACCAGGGATAGAGTTATACCTCTCCGTGCCTGGGTTGGATTGTAGAGACCATGTGTTGCCCATGCAGCATGATCCGTCTCTCTGCCTGCCTAGTTTACTCTTTAGAAAAGGTAACACATCTACAACAAGACAAGCTGCAGAAGCTTCCAGATCAGCACAGCAATACTCTAACCGTCCACCTGTCTGAGCTTCAATCCTAGACCAGTTGAAGACCAAGGCTTAGGGCCTGGTCTGCCCTGCCATGACAGTTAGCTAAGTTACAGCTGAGTAATAATTTAACGTTAAGAGTGATCATGTCTTGCAGAGCAATTGTTCTCAAATACCAGGGCTCATGCAAGAAGTCAGTAATAATAATGTAACCTTCACATCCATACAAAAGTACAGGTTTTATGTAGCATCTCAACACTCTTTCTCGTTGCAAATTACATTTGTTTATTAGTCAGTATGTTGCAAGATGGAAAACATACTGACCAATAAAAAGATGTAATTTGCAACAAGAAAAAGGTGTTCAGGTACTACATAGAACCTGTACTTTTGTATGTATGTGAAGCATGGACAATGAGCAGACAAGCTGAAAAACATCTGATGTCTGTGGAAATGTGGTTTCTGAGGAAAATGCATAGAATATCAGGGACAAACAGAAAAACCAATCACCAACTCCTATAAGAAGCAAATGAAAACCATAATCTGATTGGAGAAATTAGACGTAGACAAGCAAACATTGTTGGTGATGTTATGAGAATAAATAAATAGGAGAACATGGTGACAACTGGCAAGATCGAGAGGAAGAGAACAAGGGTAAGGCAGAGAAGTAAATACCTGGTTGGCTTGGCTATGTGGTATGGTCGAGACAAGAACACGGAGCTGATCCACGACTTTGGTGGTCGTGTGAGATGGCAAAACTTGCAGATGATGGATGACCATGCATGTCATAAGAGGTGATTAAGGAGGGTTGGCATGAGACTGGCTACCTCACCCCACAGACAATGTTAGCTGCACAATCCACCAAGTCATGGACAAGTCTACACAGGGCTAGGCATGAACTGGTTGCCCGACGATGCTCATGTGGAAGATGAAAGTCATAAGAATAAAGAGGAGGACTAGGAGGAGGAAGAAAGAAGAAGGAGGACCGTCCTAAAATAAAGTAATTGTTCTAATTCATCATTTGTACCCCTCATTAGCCCTGCATTGATAAATTAAGAAAATACAGGGAGTGAAGATAATACAACAGCAAGTACTGCCACAGGAATGTGAGGGTGTTCACATATACTGGTTCATGGCATAAAGAGACAGGTGACTTGTTCATTTCTTGACCGTCTTTCCCATCCAGACAAATTCCTGAAATCTCTTAACATATTTCTTTGTCTATGTCTATGAAACTAGGTCGACACCAGAGCCATACTGGAAGAGTGGAATGAAAATCCTATCATTCCTGAGGATTGAGCCCAAACAACCTTTTTTGGCTAGCAAGCAAGCTAACTATTTAGCCAGCATGGCTTTCATCAAAACTGCGCCTGCGAATTTTATGCAAAATGGACGCCTGACTGTCATATTTCCCTGCTCTCCAGAGTAGAATGAACCGGGGGAAAAACCGAATGAGGCCGGGTAATGAGCTCCTTTGTCAGTTGTAACTCAAAGAAAAGTTAATTTATTTTCACATCTCTGTTGGCTGAAGGAAGTTATTACCTGTTATTAACCCACGAGGCTGCAGATGACATTACAGCTTCAACCCCTAGTGAATGAGTTAGCAGAATGATGATCCTACACAGAAAACTGGTTCACACACACAAAAACTTGGTAATGTCAGCATTACATTGTCATGGCTTTCTTTTTTATAAGCAACTAGCTGACCCTGCCCGGCTTCGCCCAGACCCTGGTGGGGAGCATCTCATTTAATTCATATAAGTAGTCATATAAGTTCTCGTTCCCGTTACCGACTGTCTGTCTGTCTGTCTGTCTGACCCGGCCCGGCATTGCCCAGCTCCTGGTGTGGAGCATCTCATTTAATTCATATAAGTAGTCATATAAGTTCCCGTTCCCGACTATCTGTCTGACCCGACCCGGCCCGGCATCGCCCAGCTCCTGGTGTGAAGCATCACATTTAATTTATATAAGTAGTCATATAAGTTCCTGTTCCCGACTGTCTATCTGTCTGTCTGTCTGTCTATCTGTCTGCCTGACCCTGTCCGGCTTCGCCCAGTCCCTGGTGGGGAGCATCTCATTTAATTCATATAAGTAGTCATATAAGTTCTCATTAAATTCATACAACAAAAAAAGTAACTTAAAAGAATGTCCCTCCACACATCATCCATTATTTTTAATGAAAACTCTTTCTAATCACCTGCATGACTACAGTAACTTCTTAAGCAAAAAAAGATGAGTTACAATGTTATGCATTGTGCATTATTTTTATGAAAACTTTGAAAATGCCTTGCAGATTGTATCATTATTTATTATACCTCATATGCCGGTACATAACTATGGACAAAGAGTTTATAAATCTTTGAAAACGATGCCACAATATGACTATAAGTTATACAGAAAAGTTATGCCCCTTGAAATAACTTTTACAGTGTTAGGTCCCCTGAAATATATGAAATTATAATGAAAAATGAAAAATGAAATAATTATGGGTAAGCAGGCGATTTCACACTAAAAAAATATCACAGTTGGCAGCTCTGGAATGAAAGGAAGACGTGTAGAAAATTTCATCTCAATCGGATGGGCCGTTCGCGAACAAATAAAGGACATACATACATACATACATACAGACAGACAGACAGACAGACAGACAGACAGACAGACAGACGGAGATCGCAATTTATATATAAGATAAATAAAGAAAACAGCTTCGGAATGACAGCTTCAAGATAATAATGAAATGAGAGATATACAAATAAAACAAGGGGTATAAAACCTCTGTCCACATCTTGAGGCATATGGTGCTAGACCCATATTTTTACCAACAAAACATTTGATGGGTGATGTTGTCAATATTATACCGGCCACCTTGACTGCCCAGAACATTTGCTGGTACACATTTTAGACTGTGTTGGCCTCGAAGCCCAGGTAAATTTTTTTTTAACTCCACGCCTCCAGTGGTATTCAAACCCATGACCGCGCTAGTGTTCACAGTCAAGTATGTTTTATAAAACCTTTAGTTTTCCCTCTGGTAATATTTTGTAAACATTTCCTTTAAAAGTTTTCAGGGGGGAAAAATGTTCAACACTTTACATTTTTTTTTAAAGTTGCATATCCCTTAGAGAACGTTGCAGCCAACACCAGCATTTTTCAGCTGATTGTTGATTTCTTGGCAAGATTACGCTCAGTAGTTTGCCATTGCTTTCTGAGCAACCGGCTCACATAGCCCCATAAGTAACCAACGTGACACGATCCGCTACCGAATCTCGCACAGCTATGTTCCCCACGTGGATATACGGGATTACAGAGAAAGTCGTTAACCCCTTCACCAGAGAGACAAGCCAACACTTTACTAATGAATAGTAAATGAAAACTTCAACAATGTAAATTCTAGAAGCAATTGGAAAATACTTATGTGATTTCAGAGTTAAGTCCAAGAGTTCAGCGCAGCTATCAGTATATGAGTTAAAGACGGGGGGGGGGGGGGGGGGGGGGGGGGGGGGGGGGGGGGGGGGGAACTTTAAAATCATTGGTTTTAAGAAACATCATAATGTAACATTCCAAGACAGAGTATTATCTGCTCAAGTGCCATGGGATGATTAAGTGTCTTAAGCAACTTCTCGTATCAGCCATGGACTTATATATCGCTGACATATTGTCATTGCATTAGAATATATATTGACCAATAAAAAGATGTCAATTGAAATGAGAAAAAGAGTGTTGAGATGCTACATAGAACCTGTACTTTTATATGGATGTGAAGCGTGGACAATGAGCAGTCAGGCTGAAAAACATCTGATGGCTGTAGAGATGTGGTTTCTGAGGAAAATGCAAAGAATACCATGGACAGCCAGAAAGACCAATGAACAAGTCCTTCAAGAAACAAATGAAGATGGTAAATTGATTAGAGAAATTAGACGTAGACAGTCACAATTCTTTGGGCATGTTATGAGAAGAAATGGATTGGAGAATTTGGTGACAACTGGTAAGATCGAGGGGAACAGACCAAGGGGAAGACCTAGAAGCAAGTACCTGGATGGCTTGGAATTGTGGCATGGTCCAGACAGAAACACGGAGCTGATCCATGACTCTGGTGATCGAGTGAGATGGCAGAACATGACCACCCACGCTTACCGGCATGGCACATGATGGATGGATGGATTAGAATACAACATTTCTGCTACCATATTAACAACTTTCATGCCATAAATGTGACACAAACCTACTTCCAATTTTCCGTATTTCATTTTTGTTTGGTCCAAACCTACTTTTTGTTTGGTACAGAATCTGTTTAATTATGATATCCTTAATTTTCTAAAGATGCAGTTTTAGCTTATCCAATTATGTTCTTTGTTTCTGTGGTACATCTCCCCTTCTGATGTTATCTGGGCACCTACATCCTTGATTTCAGAACTTAATATGAATTACTTGTATTGCTCATCTGAACAGATTCTGTTTCTTTCACATTACCATTACTTTTCTCTTTTTTTTTTAAATTTTTTAAATTGAAAACTTTTACCTTTTTCTCTATTTTCTACAACCTTTGTGTCAGCCATGCTTTGCAGTTTTTTTCTGACTTGTTGCAATCATCAAAGTAACATCAAATGAAGAGATTTGTTTTACTGTTATGTTAGTGTTGATTTTGATGAGATCAATGCAAATATGCTTCACTGCAAAAGAAATCTCAATCTTTTAGGCAGATGTAGAACCACACTACCAACTAAACATAACATATTGAGAACACTTAGCGATACAGAGACATAGGAACAGTTTAAATGAAGAGACTGGAATTCATATATTTACAGAAATTAATACAACAGCAGGGTTTTATGTTCTGTAAGATTAATGAAGATATCTACATGGTTTAGAGGATTAACCCGCTTGCCATTATACTACCTTGGGTTGATGGTGGGGTAGTGGGTGCATCCCATACACCAGCCAGTTGGACTTCAACGATTTCTCCGTCAGATAGCAATAGTAAACTTAAAGACGTTAGTTGCATACCCTTTACAGGACATAGCAGTCAACTCCAGCATGTTTTGGTTGTTGGTGATTCCTGGACAAGTTTACGTTCAGTAGTATGCCATTGCTTTCTGAATAACCGGCATGCATACCATTTCATAAGAAACCAACGTAAGATGGTCTGCTGCCAAATCACCCACAGCTGTTTTGAACGTGGGTATGCGGGATTACGAACTGCGTCCATAACTCCTTCACCACAGAACCGGCAATAGTAAACTTTTTGTTGTTGTTGCATATCCTATTTACAGGACATCACTGTCAACACCAACATTTTACTGCTGTTCTTGATGTCTTGGCAAGTTTACGTTCAGTAGTTTGCCATTGCTTTCTGAACGACCGACTCCCATACCAACACATTAAAACCCAGCGCGACACGATCTGCTGCCAAATCAGTCACAGCTGTGTTTCGAACTCAGGTAAGCAGAATTATGAACCGCGTCTGTAACGCCTTTGAGACAGAGAACGGCAAAAGTAAACTACTGAACATAACATTGCCTAGAAGAGCAATCTGGGGTTAATCACAAAGTCCTCAAAGGTCACACAACAGAAGATTAATGAACTTACAAGTATCTTTCCACAAATGTACTAAAACACCTCAGAAAGGAGAAAAGAAGCTTAAGTAGCACACGCTGATTGATTGAGCTCACTGGGTTCCATTTGTAACTTAAACTCCTTCTATTCCATACTTGTATTATTTAAACCCAGTAAGACTCCAAGAATGTTACCCTCAAGTATACATACTTGACAGGAAATGTTAAAGTGACAAATGCCTTTGCCAGAAAGAGTTAAGAATCGAGTTTGAATTTAAGTGTAGCTTCAGCAAGAAGGAACATATGAAGAGATGAATCTGATCTGTTTGTTTAAAACCAGCAGTTACTGAAGGAACAGCATCTGTTTTTTTTTACGATGCATATCCCTTGCAGGACGTTGCAGTCAAAACCAGCATTTTTCAGCTGCTGTTGATGTACTTGGCAAGTTTTTACGTTCAGTAGTTTGCCATTGCTTTCTGAACGACCGGCTCCCATACCAACAAGTTATAATGCTACGTGACATGGTCTGCTGCACAAATCGGTCGCGGCTGCGTTTCGAACGCCCAGTAAGCGGCTCACGAACCATGTTCACAAGCCTTTGGCCACGAAGACCTGTCTATACAGCAGAACAGCATCTACACCTTATGACATCTGAGGGAGCAGGAACAACTAAGGTTTTGCAGGTAGCTCTATGATGTTCATTCTTAAAACCAAGAAGGCAGCATACAAAAAGGCCTATAAATAATAAAACAAAAACAAGAAAATATATTACGGCCAAACAACCAAGTAACGAATCTCCATCTATCACTTCAGCACTATCACAAATGTTTGAAAGACTTGATTCTAAAATACAGACACTATGAAATAGCAACAGTATAAAGTACATAAAAGTAAACATTCATTATCACAATCATCATCATTACGTGCCTTGCCAGCTGGCATAGGCATTCATGTCTTTCAGCAGATCTCAGTCTTTGGTGTGTTCTGGATCAACTCTGAAGATGATATTCCCCCATGCCACCTACCTCAGTCCATCCAGCATCATTTCTCTTTGTCTCTGCCTCTTTTCCCACTGATCATTCCAGTTGTCATGATATTCTCCAATGCCTCTATTCTCATCACATGTCAAGAGAAAACTACTTGTTCCTTTCTTACAGTTGTATGAAATATTCTAGTTTCATTAGCCTCTTCCAGACAATCATTGTTAGTTATCTGGCAGTCAAAGGTACTTGTTTAATTTGTCTCAAGGAACCACATTTCTGTTGCTTCCAAGCTCTCCCTAATTTGCTCAGTAATCTTCCATGATTTGCTGCCATATAGCAAAACAGGTTCTATCTAACATGTCAGGACTCTCTTTCTTACATTCAGTGAAAGCAACTTACTGCATAAAATACTTTTTCATGTTCTGGGAATGCAGCTTGTGCTTGACGTATTCTGCTCTTAATCTCTACCATGCATTTTTAATCTGATGTTATAAATATAATTATTAATTGCCCCTAGGTATTTAAATATGAACTTTCAATCAAATAGCAGTGGGAATGATTAGTAGTGAATAGTAGTGACTCTTCACTGGCTGTTGAACGAGGGGGCAGAGCGCATATGGGTATGTCCTGAGTCCAGTGATGTTGGTTCTTAGCTCAACTCAACTCATTTAAATATTTAAACTTCAATAAGCAATTTCCCTGTTTCTTTTATTGTCATCTCACACTTAGTTTTCTTTGATATAAAATTGTAACCATTCATTATTTCTGTTTTCTTGATATTCAACTTCAAGGAAAGTCCTTTTTTGTGTGTGTGCACAAGTTGTAGATCTTTTGCCTTTTCCACCATCAATAACTGATTATCACAATGATCATTATGCATTATGTGATTCTGCTAAATAACAATGGACTGTATCTATATTATATATATATCCATACAGTAAGTAATATACTTATACACTATAGTACTATACTATACTAGATTACTATATATTCCAATTAATATAAGTTTATAAATTGTTATAAACTATAAAGACCTAACCCAGAAGTCAGAAGTCTGAAGTCAGAAGGGTTGAACAGGATATACCGATATAAATTAAAATACAATACACCACGTTCGAACTCATTCAAGGTTTTACAAAATGGTAAACAGCACAAGATGGTATGCTTACTGCTAACGAGGCAGGTGAATCCGCTCTGTGCAAATATCCACTCCATGCCGGCGAATCCTCAAGCCCATTATCTGTGAGGTCATGTTTGTTTTCGTTTACCTCCAGCAACGGGTGCTGCACGTTTCGCTCCGCTGGTCGAGTCAACGATCGAAAATAATACAAACTTGCAGCGATCGCATGCGAGAAAACTATCCCCATACTTGCGTCAAATAAACCACATGTGAATATTAAAGATTATCCATGAATAATACACAAGACTGCCGAGTTTGAAATGTATAGTTCCGATTAGGACATCGCTTATTATCGCGGTAGAAAACACAACAACAGCAGAAGGCTGTTTGAGCCATTGTAATGAAGCGCCCTCAGATCCCAGCCAAGGGAACTAACTCTGATATCGAAAGCCGCAGCCGAACACATCTTGCCCGTCTGATCGCGGGAAAAATGTCCGCTCACTGGAACAAGCCAGAAAGCTAATCAATGGGAAGTCTGTTGTCCTCTCTCTCTCTCTCTCTCTCTCTCTCTCTCTCTCTCTCTCTCTCTCTCTCTCTCTCTCTCTCTCTCTCTCTCTCTCTCTCTCTCTCTCTTTCTCTCTCTCTCTTTCTCTCTCTCTCCCCTTGCGCGTCAATACCCCTCCCTCTTCTGTCTGTCTCTCTACCTACCTACCTACCTACCTACCTATCTTCCTATCTATCTATCTATCTATCTATCTATCTATCTATCTATCTATCTATCTATCTATCTATCTATCTATCTATCTATCCGTCAGTCCGTCCGTCCCTCCCTCCCTCCACCTACCTACCTACACATCTATCTATCTATCTTTCTATCTATCTATCTATCTATCTATCTATCTATCTATCTATCTATCTATCTATCTATCTATCTATCTATCTATCTATTTATCTATCTACCTACCTACCTTCTTACCTACCTACCTACCTACCTACCTACATATCTATCTATCTATCTATCTATCTATCTAACTGTCTGTCTGTTTGTCTGTTTTTCTATCTATCTGCCTGTCTTATTGCAGTTTTTCTGTCCCAAGTGTACTTGTAAACGCCAGTCACTGGTATCCAAAGAAGTGACAATTTTAATGAATAATACGTGGAATTAATGAGAGCTCATTAGATGTTAGTTCGTAAAAAATCCTGGATGGAAACATTGCGGCTGATATTTGAGTAGGCATGTTTGATTTGGCTTTTTCAAAAGTCCACTTTTTTTTGGGGGGGGGGGGGGGTCTCTTTTTCAAAATTATGAATGAAATCTATTTTTATTTTACATTATCATGTAATGTGGAAGGTTTTTCCTCCTTAACATGCGTATTTTTTTTTTATCATATTGATATATATTTGTTAAGTATTGATCTCTAGTTATTTCGGTTACTTCCATAAGTGACTATCAACACACTTATTTTTATTTTATTTATTTCTCTTGCTATATTGTCTGTATTGGTTTTTAACAATTTGCAAGTTGTACCATGTATCCTTTGCACAATATGATATGCGCGCGTGTGTGTGTATGTGTGTGCAAGTGTGTTTTATGTGTGTGTGTGCATGAGTGTGTGCATGTGTGTGTGCATGTGTGTGCGTGCGTGTGTGTGTGCAAGTGTGTATGTGTTTATGTGTGTGTATGCATGAGTGTGTGCATGTGTGTGTGTGTGTGTGTGTGTGTGTGTGTGCATGTGTGTGCGTGTATCTCATCTCATCTCATCTCATCATGTTCCTCTTGTACCTTGCGGTGTCGAGGTGAAGTATAAACTTCGTGAGAGTGCCCGGTTATGGGCTTCGTATATCGTCATTCCCATGGATTCTGTTATTCCCTCCGTCCAACGTTTACGTGGTCGGCCTCTTCCTCTGTTTCCATCTGGTCTGTACATCATTGCTTGTTGTGGCATGCTGTTGACTGGTAACCTACTTGCATGGCCAACCCATTTGACTTGCTGCTTTCTAATCAAATCTAGAGCAGCTTTAACCCCCACTTTAGTCCTGATTTCTTCATTTCTGATCTTATCTCTTCTTGATACGTTGAGTATTCTTCTCAGGAACCTCATTTCTGTTGTTGTGATTTTTCTTTTCTCTTTTTCTGTCATTGTCCAGGTTTGGCATTGGTAGCACAGAGTTGGTAGGAAGACTGTGTGTGTGCGTGTATGTGTGTACAAAATGAGGATGTGCTAGAAATTATCTACTGTCCAAGGGGTCCACCTATTGCAGGTATGCAACATATACCGGTCCTACCATCCACACACGACAGGTACAAGGCGCTCTAGGCTAGTAGGAAATAAAAACCGTTGAGATGTGTAACTCCTGCGAAAAACTGAGAGATTCTAAACACAGGCATAGTGTCCACTACGGCAAACGTAAATTACAAGGAGGGGGTTCGGAATATTAAAATAAAAATAAGTACACTACGACACAACTAATGACGTTTCGATAATACTAATCTTTCTCAGGAACATCTGACATTTGACAGGAGCCTGTCCTTCAAGGATCATGTGGAGACGGTTGTGACAAGATCTCAAAGGGGACTCAACGCACGTAAAACTATGGCTGCAATGGACATAGAGCAGAGAATGCTGTTCAGACTACACCAGCACTTGATCCTCTCAGCGATTGATTATGGACTAGGACTGCTCACTGTCTCAAAGAGTCAGCTGGTGAGATTGGAGCACATACAGAACGAGGCTATGCGGGTCATTCTGGGATGCACCAGAGACACCCCAGTAGTGTGTATGCGTTACATCCTTGGTCTGCTGACTGTTGCTGGTAGGCTCAAGGTGATGCAGGCGAAGGCATACCTCAGAGTAGCTGCAGACACAGACCAGCCACTGCACGAGGCGCTGGATGCAGTTAAGGGCTAGCGACTGATAAGAGGGAAATCATGGATGGCTCAGGCGGAGGATACGATGAGACAGGTGTGCCCCTTGGAGAACATTAGGCGAGGAGAGGAGTGGGTCAGAGTGCTAGCGGAGCAGTCAGACTTGTGCAGAGTTATAATCACATTAAGCCGGGAGTGCAGGGAATGGCCAGCAGGGGCCACGGAAGTGGAAATACAGGAACTAATTCAGGATAATGCTCACCCGGGTGATGTGATTATATACACAGATGGTTCGGTGTTGAGAGGCAGGAGAAGTGCCTGGGGGTTCTTAGCAAAAGTTAATGGTCGACGTTTGGTGTAGGAGAGCCTGGCATATGATACCACAACATCTAGCTTAAGAATGGAGGTGGAGGCAGTCAGTGCAGCTTTCCGCTGGATGGAGAATACGATATACACACACATCGTGATTGTAACTGACTCAGAAATTATGCTGAGTAGGGTGAGGACATGGCAAGCTTCGTGCCGAGTGGCTTCCTTCGCTTCGGAAGTCACGGGTGGCAAGCATCGCCTGGGTATTTTTTCCGGGGCATGCTGGTGTGTTGGGGAATGAACAGGCAGACAGACTGGCTGGCTCTGCAAAACTTGGTGGAGTATTTATGCATGATAAAGCAGACGTGGTTGCGGACTTGTGGGAGCACGTGTACACCTCGGAGGAGCAAATGGATCACCATGGTCTGGCAAGAATGCAACAGCGTGGAGTGACGAGGGGATCTGGCCGATGCTCGACGCTTAGAGGAAAGGCGAGACGCACATATAATCAGATTTCTACTGGTACTATTGAGGTTGGAACTCTACGCTGGCTTCTGAGGATGGGGACGGAACGCTTATGGGAATGCCCCGAATACTGTGATGTCGGTTCCTAAATCAATCAATCAATCAATCATTTCTCAGGAACAGCACAAACAGATGTAAATAAAAACATAAAATTAGAAAATGTAATAACTTAAAATTCCTCCCCACGACGCTTGACGGCAGAAGTGGAAGATGATGATGATGTTGATGAATAACTTTAAAACACAAATCCTTCGTTGTTAGGAAGTCGGCGTAGAAGTTCAGTTGTGGTAGGTGCAAAAGCCAAGATGTACCTTAGTAACGCAGCCGACAGGATTAACACAAACAGTTATAAATAAAAACATGAAATTATAAAATTTAATAATATTAAAACACAAATCCTTCGTTGTTAGGAAGACGGCGCAGAAGTTCAGTTGTGGCAGGTGCTCTAAGCCAAGTTACCTTGGCAACGCAGCCGACAAGGAACATCCGCTGTGTGAAGCTTCGTGTGATACTAAAGGACATGGGTTGAAGATTGGCAGGTCTTGGATAGTACATTCTGAAGGAACTATCAGTCAGATGTTTGGCATGGGCAGATAATGCTTGTAGAAGAATGCACGATTGTGCCCCCTAACAATGAAGTATTCAATAGAGTTGTATTGGGCCAAGGGTGTCGAGAATGGGCAGTGGATGTCTCAAAAGTATCCGTTCAAAATCTGATAGAAGACATCTCATATCTCACACCCTGGCAATGTAATTATATATTATGATATGTATGTCGTAAGTAAACGAGTGAGTGGTGTTTTACTGCACACACACACACACGCACACACGCACGCACGCACGAACGCACGCACGCACACACACACACACACACACACACACACACACACAAAAGCTTATATACAAAGACAACTTGTCATAAATATCTGAAAGGGTAAAGTACAAATGCAACTTATCACAAACGTTTGAAAGAGGTTAAGATACAAAGGCAACGCGCCACAGACATTAAAAAGAGACTAAGATACAAAGACAAACTGATCATACACACGTTGTAAAGAGGCAGTCAACATGTCCTGGCGATATAAATGAGAGAAGAACTGCAACATATAACAACTGGAAAAATGTATGGGGAAAAAGTCATCGTGAGATTCTTGACAGACTGTAGCCATGGAATGGACATTTGTTTTTAGGGAACTAATAGACACATTCTGTTTCACCACTTTCCACAAGCTACAGGCTGGAAGTAAAAAGAGTTTAAAGAAACAAAAAGTAAACAAGTTAAATATTCTGGCTACATTAAGAGAGATAAAAGTTCGTTGCATATCCTTTATAGGACGTCGCAGTCAACTACAGCATTGTTTGGCTTACATTGGCTTTATTGCCATAAACTTTTACACCGTATAGCTTATAAAGGAACGCATTTTGAAGATTCGAGAAAGGTTATGTTATTCTTCCCGACACATATATCAAACCGTTTTTCCATATAAGTTATCCTTTGTTATGTTGTTAAATCAGCGGTGTCACAACGATCACGGATTTGATTGTGAGATGTGGTGTATAGAGTTTGCAATCTTTGATTCTCAGCGGGAGATCTACCCATTTGATTTGTTTGTATTACAATGACGCTGGTTGGTTCCGTGTTCAGTTGTTATGAATATAAACTGGCGGTGTCTATGGATTTATCCTTAATAAACGCTTATCAGAAAGCTAGGCAGATAGGACGCCAGTAGAGTGATATATAAGGTGATAGATATAGAGATATGTAAGAGTACAGGCAGACGGGAGGAAGGATAGGAGGATAGAAAGACAGGCAGATTGACAAATACGACAGACGGACGGATGGATGGACGGACGGATGGATGGATGGATGGATAATGGATGGATGGGTGGATAGTTGGCTCGGTGGGTGGGTCAGTAGGTAAATAGGTAGGTAGGTAGGTAGATAGGTAGGCAGGCAGGCAGGTAGGCAAGCAGAGATAGACAGATAGATAGTTATATAGATAGATAGTTATATAGATAGACAGACAGACAGATAGATAGATAGATAGATAGATAGATAGATAGATAGATAGATAGATAGATAGATAGATAGATATATAGATAGATAGATAATTATGTTTAGCCCAGCAAGTAGTCCTTGGAGCTGTCTGGTATCAATGCGCTGATAGGCCAGAAACAGAAACCCAAGTTCCACATTTAGACACAGCAAGCAGAGCTAAAATACAGCACGACGGGCTCCTTACGTTTAACTGGTGTGTTTGTTAGCTGCAATGAAATGATTTGTGGGGAAACTGGGAGACACTTGGCATATATGTCAGATTTAGATAGCAAATGCGGAACGTGAAAATATCGCCCTAGGCAGGGTGACGCCATGTTGCATGGGAGTTAATTGATAACGCCCCACAGAGTTCGAGCCCCTGGGAGAGACTGACGATGTAATTTAAAGTTTCGCGGGCGTTTACAGTTTCAAGTGCCACAACATTTGAAACAGTAGAAGGAGAACAGGAAAAGCATGTTATTACTTGGGGCGTGTGGGTGGAGGTTGTTTCCAATATCATTATCCGCAGCGATGTGAATTACCTGCCTCTATTACCCAAGGGGAAAAAAAAACTTAATGGCTAATACTTGAAGCAGAGAAATTATTGATTTCAGAGGTATTGATTGGTGGCATTTATAGAAGACAAGGGGGATACACGGGGATCAAGGGAACAACAGAATTTCATGTTCGGCTACTTCTCCATATTATTTTGAGTTTCCGGTTACTAGGAAAATGACCAAGGGTACCTCCAGTTTTGGTAAGCGGCACGATAAAACTCACACCTTTTGCCGAAGGTGATG
This sequence comes from Cepaea nemoralis, assembly GCA_014155875.1. Taxonomy (NCBI): domain Eukaryota; kingdom Metazoa; phylum Mollusca; class Gastropoda; order Stylommatophora; family Helicidae; genus Cepaea; species Cepaea nemoralis. The sequence continues at coordinate 105,541 of JACEFZ010013749.1, forward strand.
GCGAAGAGCTTTCCATCTTCAGAAGACCTGTGCAAGATGCGCCTATCCCAGCGCTCGCTTCATGCATTACAACTGGTCTAAGAAGGCCCAAAGAAGGAAGACGACTGGCACTGAGGGCTGAGAGACATCTCAAGGTTGCCTTCAGACGATTTAGAAATGGATTCAGTGAAAGAACCGTCTCCAAGCCACGCAACAAGGCTGTTGCACGAGCTTCGTCGGCTGTTGCCACCAAATAAACATTTGATATAAATACATATTCTGATGGCATGCAAATAAAACAAAACAAAACAAAATAATAATATTTAAGTTAGGGAAACACAGGGTTTCAGAATAGTCTAAGCAAGGTTGACACCGGAAAGCTTTAGGCGCCATTTCTTTGTGAAGTAAAAGAAAACAAACAAACTTGTAAAAACAGATTGCAGAATACGAGACAGAAGATAATGAATTCTAATTCTTGAGAAAAAGAGAGATATTCAGGCAATCAGAAGGTACAGAGTGAATAAATTGATGATTACCGCGCTTGACCGACAGGAATAGGTCATCGTCCTTGAACGGAGGACCAGACATATCCGACTAACTAGACATGCATGGGTTTCGTTTTTCTGTGTCATCACTATTCATTGTAGATCTTTATCACCACTATTCGTTGTAGATTTTTGTGCCCACTATTCATTGTAGTTATGTGTTACCACTGTTCATTGTAGATCTTTGTCACCACAATTCATTGTAGATATGCATCGCCCTTATTCATTGTAGATATGCGTCACCACTATTCATTGTAGATATGCGTCACCACTATTCATTGCAGATCTTTGTCACCACTATTCATTGTAGATCTTTGTCACCACCATTCATTGTAGATATGCGTCACCACTGTTTATTGTTGATCTTTGTCACCACCATATGATTGTAGATATGCGTCACCACTGTTTATTGTTGATCTTTGTCACCACCATATGATTGTAGATATGCGTCACCACTGTTTATTGTTGATCTTTGTCACCACTATTCATTTTAGATCTTTGTCACCACTATTCATTTTCGATCTTTGTCACCACTATTCACTATAGATATGCGTCACCACAACTCAGTGTAGATCTGTGTCACCATTATTCAATGTAGATATGCGTCACCACTATTTATTGCAAATCTACGTCACCACTATTCATTGTAGATATGCGCCACCACTATTCACTGTAGACTAAGCAACCAAACTGCTGTCATGTTCTGCAGGATTCTCCTTTGTATAGAGAGATAAGAAAGATATACTGTTCCGCGTTTTCTCAACAGGAAGGTAAGCGCAGGTTTGTGATATGATTAGGCTGGCCAAGTATTTCTCTATCATTGTTTGTCACTCAGCATCAACGTTAGAGCCTGGACAATGAGCAATCAATTATAATGTTCTATAGAGACACTGGTAATGTGGATATACAGAAGAATATGTGGTATTTCATGGAAATATAAAACACCAAATACAAAGTTACAGGAAAAAAACTGGGAATTAAAAGAAAGATGATGAAAGAAATAAAACAAGAGACTAGTGAAATATTTCGGCCACTTTAATAGACATAAGACTTCTTATAAAAACCATACTTGAGGGTATGTTTGAAGTCAATCTAGCAAGAGACAAACAACAATACAAGTGGGAAGATAGTATCAAGAGATGGACGAACATCAGTCTGAAAGAATGTACAATCTAGGCGAGAGACAGACAAAGTTGGAGATTCATTGCAGCCAACCTGCATTGTGGAGACGGCACCTGATTACTAGATTGATCAACGCTAGAATGTCGGCGAATGTGTCAGATCAGAGCGTCGACTAAATGATGAACAAGCAGCTTCCGAACAAACATATCATGTGCCGAATTATATATATATATAATACGTTGAAGACAATTAGTCAATTTGTATTGGATGTCAAAACATAAGAAATATGAAAATTATTGTCCAACAAACACAAGTTATGGCAACAGCATAATAAAAATGGAAAATAAATAAAGAATGTGGAATTAATTTGCAGTCATTCATTTTGCATTTATAGAAGAAGTGCGAGGACATATAAATTAGAAAAAACAACAGATGATATGAAACTTGTAATAAAGTAATGCAAAGGAGATTCGAAACTGCCGTCTTCAAGTAACGGCCAACTACACCCCTGAAAAGAAAATGGTATCTTCCGTGGCCAGGTCTATCATGCACCTGAACTTATCAACAATAATAAAATTATGTTTCCATTGCAATCAACCCCCAATTCCAAGTTAATTTTCTTGGCAATTTTACCTTCAGTAACTTGCCATTGCCCGTCTCTGTGGTGAAGAAATTACGGACATGATTCATAAACCCGCTTACCCGCGTTCGAAACACAGCTGCCACCGATTTTGCAGCAGACCTCGTTGCGCTGGGTATGGGAGCCGGTCATTCAGAAAGCAATGGCGAACTAATGAACGCAATCTTGCCAAGACAACAAAAGCAGTAAAATGCTGGTGTTGACAGCGATGTCCTGTAAAAAGGATATGAAAAAAAAATGTCATTTCTTTCTGAAAAAATGCGTGTACGAAACGATTCGGTTACCTCGCCATCAGCGAAGTTTAAAAGCAAGATTGCTCTACTAGGTGATAGGATTGAGAGAGATGACGATTAACAGGCGAAGTGAGTAGGACACAACCTGGTCTGGCACAATCAGGGCCTGCATGCACTTATTTTCGCACTGGCGAAAGGCAGTGCAAGCTTATGGGGCTTATGTTGACAAATATTACAAATAGTTCTCCCCCCTCCCCCCCCCCCTTCTTCCTCTCTCTCTCTCTCTCTCTCTCTCTCTCTCTCTCTCTCTCTCTCTCTCTCTCTCTCTCTCTCTCTCCCTCTCTCTCTCTCTCTCTCTCTCTCTCTCTCTCTCTCTCTCTCTCTCTCTCTCTCTCTCTCTGCTAAATGCTGGTGCAATTACGTTTGCTTAGAGAATATTTCAAATATCATAATAACATGATAGTAATGCCTTGATTGATCACTACACTTATGTTCAAGCATTCAGCGGAATTTTTTTTTTTCGTATATCCAATTTACATCGATGTCAACAACAGCATTTTACCGCTGTTATGGGTGTCTTTGCAAGATTACGCAGAGTATTTTGCATTGCTTACTGAGCGACAATCTCAGATACCCCTGTAAGTAACCAACGCAACCCGATTCCCTACCGAATCTCGCGCAGCTGTTTCCCCCCACGTGGATATACGGGATTACAGAGAAAATCGTTAACACATTCGCCAGGGAGTCGCCTCTGCGGAATTGTGCATTAATTTCGTATTCTGGGTGTTGTGTTGGTTTTCAATTTCCTTGCAATTTTCCTCAAGCCATGTTTCTTTTGCCTCTTTGCATAGAAGTAGATTCATAATATTCCCGTGAATCTCTTCGTATATTTCCTTGTTATTTTTGTTATTTCTACTTATTTCCATCAGTTTTAAGATGTCTTCCATCATCTATTTCTTGCGCCCTATTATCTTTATTTTTGGGATTATCATTGTTGTTAGATCTAAACTATGCATGGAAGATACTTATAATATAGTAACATATAAAGGCAGGAAATCAGACCCCTTCCAAATAACATCTGGCTTGAAACAGGGTGATGCACTATCGCCGCTACTCTTCAATCTGGCTCTAGAGAAAGTTGTAAGGAAGGTAAAGGAGGAATGTGATATTGGAGGAACATCCAAGCTGCTTGGTTATGCAGATGATATAGATATTATAGGGCAAAGTGAACAAAAGACATTAGAAATATTGACTCACTTAAAGGAAAAAGCCCAACAGATGGGGCTGGTTATCAACCAAGATAAGACAGAATATATGGTAATTTCAAGAGACGGAATGGCTAAAAACTCTGGCCACATACAAATAGATAATATGACCATTAAAAGAACGGAAACATACAAATACCTGGGTACAATCTTCAACTGCTCCAACATCATAAAGGAAGAAATACAAACTAGAATCAACTCTGGAAATAAGATATACTATGCACTACAACATCTACTAAAATCAAAGGCGCTATCTCGTAACACCAAAATCACAATATACAAAACACTGATCAGACCAGTTGTGCTGTATGGCTCTGAAACCTGGAGTACAACGAAAGGAGACGAAGCCTTGTTACAAACCTTTGAGAACAAAATTTTAAGACGCATCTTTGGACCCATTAGGGATACACAAAGTGGAGAGTGGAAAAGAAGAAGTAACAAAGACATTTATGATTTGTTTAAGTCCCCGCTAATCACTGGTATCATGAAGGCTAATAGACTACAATGGCTGGGGCATATAGAAAGAATGGAAGATAATAGGGAAACAAAACTCGCTTACACTCAGGAAATAAATGACCGTAGACCCCGAGGTAGACCAAGAAGGCGGTGGAGAGATAATATACATACAGACCTACAAGCACTTGGAATCAACGACTGGCAAGAGAAGGTCCACCAGAGAGACGAATGGAGACAGATTGTATTTGCAGCAAAGAACCTCAATGGCTCGGAATGCTGAAGAAGAAGAAGATTGTTGTTAGTGCAGCTCCTGACTGATTTCTTTTATATTTCCAATTGGTCACTGACGTCTTGAAATAATATTTCCATATCGGACAATGCATCGAATCTGTTCTTTACCTCTAAGTTGAGTTTATCTTTTATTTCCTCACTCTTAGTGCCTGTAGATCAAATTTTGCGTTTCTATTTGTATATTTCTTCAAGTTCTTCAAGAAACAAATGAAGATCATAAACTGATTAGAGACATTAGACGTAGACAGTCACAATTTTTTGGGCATGTTATGAGAAGAAATGATCTGGAGAACTTGGTGACAACTGGTAAGATCGAGGGGAACAGACCAAGGGGAAGACCTAGAAGCAAGTACCTGGATGGCTTGGCCTTGTGGCATGGTCGAGACAGAAACACGGAGCTGATCCACGACTCTGGTGATCGAGTAAGATGGCAGAACATGACCGCCCACGCTTACCGGCATGGCACATGATGGATGGATGGATGGATGGATTTGTATATTTGACTTTCTTTAAGTTTATATGTAAATTCTTCTTCTTCTTCTTCTTCTTCTTCTTCTTCTTCTTCTTCTTCTTCTTCTTCTTCTTCTTCTTCTTCTTCTTCTTCTTCTTCTTCTTCTTCTTCTTCTTCTTCTTCTTCAGCGTTCCGAGCCATTGCGGTTCTTTGCTGCAGATACAATCCGCCTCCATTCGTCTCACTGGTTGGCCTTCTCTTGCTAGTCGTTGATTCCAAGTGCTTGTAGGTCTGTATATATATTATCTCTCCACCGTCTTCTTGGTCTACCTTATATGTAAATTGCCTAAGATTAATCTATGGTTGCAGTAGCAATCTACGTCTAGTAGGGGGACATAAACATCTAATGTTGAGACAAGGGAAATTACTAAAATTTGAAAATGAAAATGGTATACCAGGTATAATACCAATAACTAACATTGAAATCTTTTACTTTTTATTGAGGAATAAGGCAATCAATACCGCAGTTATATTCTTGCAAATGTGAGAAGAAAGCTATTAAAATTTTTATACAAAATTTGTGTAATATTTATTTACTTACATTTTATTATTCACTTTTGCAATTTTACATTTATGTTCAAACTCTAAAACTGTACTTTTAATGATAGTTACGTAATTTATCCTAGAACAATTTCCCCGATGTGGGGACAACATTCTTTAACTGGCTTCTTAAGGCCACCCACAATTTAAAGACAATTTACTTACATTAACGGCGAAAGACCTTGGAAGTCTATGGGGTTTATGTTGATAAATATGTTTAGAGGAAATGTCATTTATGTTTGTAAATTTCATTCAATTTGAACAAATAGTTCTCTCTCTCTCTCTCTCTCTCTCTCTCTCTCTCTCTCTCTCTCTCTCTCTCTCTCTCTCTCTCTCTCTCTCTCCCCCCCCCCCCCAAATGCTGGTGCAATTACGTTTGCTTAGAGAATATTTAAAATATAATAGCATGATAGTAATGCCTTGATGGGTGCCTCCTTCCCTCCACTAGCCTACGGGACACCCTTGGGCAAGGTGGAGTACCCGTTTAGCCCCCCGATCAGGGTTACGTGAAGCCATGGGTGCAGGTGGTGGATGAAGTTGAGGAGCAGCCGAAAGATAGTTGTAGGTTATGGTCTCCAGTTTGGCGACGGTAGGCAGAGGATCTCTTTTTTTGGGGAGACATGGGCTACGGTCATCGACCAGTATGGTCACTGCTAGGAAGAAAAGCAAATGGCAAACTACCTTCTTTACAGATGCCAAGAATATTATGTACTGACGTCTTATCGATAATCAGAGAAACAGCGTAAATGGGTGCTCCATAGGAGTAGCCTCGCCCGGCAGGGGTAGTCATGTGCACCAGGTGATTCCAGACCGTCATCAGGCGACTGGGTGCAAAAGGATATCAACATCGAAAGTAGGAACTTGGAATGTATGAACTATGAGTGGGGATGGGAAATTTAATAACATTAAGAATGAAATGAGAAGATTAAATATTAACCTGTTAGGTGTATGTATGTGAGACAAGATGGACAGGAATGGGCATTATGATATCTGAGGAATATAGAATAATCTATTCTGGTGGAGAGAAACAACAGCGAGGAGTAGCAATTATAATGGATACAGAGAGAACAAAATCGATCAAAGGATATTGGACTGTATCAGACAGAGTGTTACTGGTGAAGTTGAGTGGAAGACCTTTTGATGTCAACGTCATACAAGTTTATGCACCAACAGCAGACAGTAGTGATGACAGCATTGATGAATTTTATAGTGATTTAGAGAAAGCCTTCAAGAAATGCAAGAATTCTGAAGTAACTATCATAATGGGTGACTTGAATGCCAAAGTTGGAAATCAACAGGACAGATGCATAGTAGGCAAGTATGGACTAGGGCAGGGGTGGGCTAACTTTTTGTGCGTAGGGCCGCATTGACAAATGTAAAGCTATTTGCAAATAGCGGGTCGCATATATAATAATAATAATATATATATATATATATATATATATATATATATATATATATATATATATATATATATATATATATATATATATATATAGCCGGTCTCTCTGGCCGAGGGGTTACAACACTTTCTCCGTAATCCCGTTTGTCACGCAGAGTCTCGGAGCGGGCGAGAGCTGGGAGCGGTTCGACCCCCGCTGGTGACTTGCGGTATAACTGAGTCGGCCGCTCAGAAAGCAATGGCAAACTACTGAGCGTAATCTTGCCAAGAAATCAACATACAGCTGAAAGATGCTGATGTTGACAGCGATGTCCTGTAAAGGATATGCAAAACATTTATTATATATATATATATATATATATATATATATATATATATAGTCAAAGTCGACAAGGTCGACTTCATCGCACCAGGTTTTATCCCATATGGCTCAGTCTCTTTCCGCAGCGCGGAAAGCGTCACACAAAGCACGAACTCCGTAGCTTTTAGCGACGACCCACAGGAGTCTCCAAAACATTTAACTCGTAAACCGAAGGGTGCGGCCCGGAATCGAACCCACAACCTTCGGAGCACGAGTCAAACGGCTTGACCACTTCGCCACAGAGACTCCCATAATATATATATATATATATATATATATATATATATATATATATATATATATATATATATATATATATATATATATATATATATATATATATATATATATATATATATATATATATATATATATATATATATATATATATATATTGTATAAAATGTCCATTTTGCTTACAGCAACCTATCACAATAAGTAATTATTAATTATTTATAGGTTATTAAGCAGTATAAATAAATAATGATTGCAATGTTATTTTACTTATATACTTATACATTATATTTGACAATATGGACAAAAACCTTTACTAAAAAAAGTCGCTTAAAAGTCGACAGGGTCGACTTCATCACACCGTGTTTTATCCCATATGGCTCGGTCTCTTTCCGCAGCGCGGAAAGCGTCACACAAAGCACGAACTCCGTAGCTTTTAGCGACGACCCACAGGAGTCTCCGAAACATTTAACTTGTAAACCGAAGGGTGCGGCCCGGAATCGAACCCACAACCTTCGGAGCACGAGTCAAACGGCTTGACCACTTCGCCACAGAGACTCCCATAATATATGTATAAAATGTCCATTTTGCTCACAGCAACCTATCACAATAAGTAATTATTAATTATTTATAGGTTATTAAGCAGTATAAATAAATAATGATTGCAATGTTATTTTACTTATATACTTATACATTATATTTGACAATATGGACAAAAACTTTTACTAAAAAAAGTCGCTTAAAAGTCGACAGGGTCGACTTCATCACACCGTGTTTTATCCCATATGGCTCTGTCTCTTTCCGCAGCGCGGAAAGCGTCGCACAAAGCACGAACTCCGTAGCTTTTAGCGACGACCCACAGGAGTCTCCGAAACATTTAACTTGTAAACCGAAGGGTGCGGCCCGGAATCGAACCCAAAACCTTCGGATCACAAGTCAAACGGCTTGACCACTTCGCCACAGAGACTCCCAAAAAAAAAAAGCTTTTACTAATTTGTTAACAAGATTTTACAACATTTTATTATAACAAATATTCATTATCTATCTATGGCTTTAATTTAGACACAAACCGACTAAACTGTCATTATAATTGGTGATTTCTAATGAGATGTATGTAACTGCTGGCACTTGTTGACAATATTCTTGAAATCTGGAGCAAGTTTACTTGTTGAAATTCGTATGACAGCATGCAAGTTGCAGTCCGACAATAAAGACCTACTCTTAAATTTGTTGATCTTCAAGGAAGAGAATGCTTGTCCGCAAATGTATGTTGATCCAAACAGTGAGAAAAGTTTAGCTGCAAAGTTTTTCAAGTTGGTAAATGAATCTTGTGATAAAGATCCATAGAAATCCAGCAAACCATCTGACTTGAATTTCTCTTTCAGGTCATGATCTGCTTCTAAGTCAATCAGTTCCAACTGTATATCCTCTTTATCTGTATATCCACTTTTTATTGACAATATTATTATTAAAGTCACATGCAATGCCCTTCATCTGTAGGAACATCGCTATTTCTTCTCTGAGTTCCCACACTCGCCTCAACACCTTGCCGAGACTCAGCCATCGAACACTGGTGTGGTACAGGACATCGGAATGTTCAGTTTCCACATCGTCAAGTAATGCCTTGAACTGTATGTGATTAAGTCCTCTTGATCTGATGAGGTTGATGACACTGACAACTGGGTCAATAACAGTTTTTCACAGACTTTCTTGATGAAACACACAGTGAAGTGGTAATAATGTGTGGTCTGGATATTCTGCTTTAATCTTATCACTTATCAACTTTACCAGACCTACATTTTTTCCAGTCAAAGCACGAGCTCCGTCAGTTGTAACACTGTTGCGAAAGCCTGGCTGCACCCTCCCATCTTGCTTAGTACTCAGTATATTATAAAGATTCTTTAATATTTGTTTACATTAAAGTTACGGTTTCTTTGTATTTATAGTAATGGGGTAATTTAGTTTGGCTTACTTATACTGGCCAACTACAACCAACAGACAACGGGGCCCGGAAACGGCCACTTGCTGATACTAGTTCCATGTCCGGTCTAACTTTTCTGCTAGAAATCGCAGACAACGGTCGGGTGTAATTGTGGTGTTCGAAAGGCAATCCTTTTAATAGTAAATTACTTAAACAAGTAATAATTCAATAGTAGATTACTGAAATAAGTAATAAGCCTACACCAAATTTTATACTGAACAAGTGCCCCGACCCGTAGTGAGAATCTGATTCTGGAAATAGCGTGTTGAGGTATACCAGAGCAACTTACCAGCAACATAAGATTCAGTGTTGCGCATCCGCGAATCTGAAAGAACTGATTTGTGGGCCACTGGCGAATAGGGTGACCCGAAGAGGAACGACGGAGAGACTACCATCTTCACCGTTGGAAACACCATTTGCAGCTGAGTGCCTAAACACCTTCCTGGAGTCACGGCCATACTTTGCTTGACCTACCACCATCCCGTCTTATGATTAAGGAGACCTCGGTCCGAGAACATTATTTGATTTATATATATATATATTTTTTAAAATACTTCTCATCAATTAGTTGCCTTTTACGTTCTTTGTGGGAACTTATATTTCTATTTGTCCATTATTAAACTCGTGATAAGCGGTGTGGCATAACCGCTAACCACCATTATTCAGTTACCAAGAATGCACGCAAAAGAGAGGAAACAAAATATAACAATTGACTGCACAAAACTCAAACCGAAACCAAAACTGAAAACGAACGCAAAATCAAAACTGAAAATGAAAGATTGACAGATGACGTCAATTCTTGGAATTATTTCATCAGCCAAAGCTCAGGAGATCATTGGATAGAAACAGACACGTGACAACGCCTCCGCTAGGACGCCTGCTTAGAATATGTTAATCGCGCACTTCCACTGCAGACAGCTTGACGAGCAGACGCAAAAGCTGGTGTGACCAAATTTTCAAACAAGAACAGCAGAATGTCTGAATCCGAGGTAAGCTTGTCACTCCTTAGATTAAACTGATGACCAGATGTATCAAGTATCAAGTAATGGTATCCAGTGTTTGTAACGTCAATTGAAATGTATTATTATAAATTAAAACCTCTGAAGTGAAACATGTTTGACTGTTAGATTCTGACGACGCAGAGCCGTTTCCCGGGCAAACTGACAATCTACTACTCTCTTCGAATACTGCAATCTCTGATATTCTTAAGGATAGTTATTAACATTAAGAAGTGCATAATAATAATACTACATTCTATTCTAGACAACTGTACGAAGTGATGATTCTAAAGCAATCTTGTGCATTTCAGCAGAAACACTGCTTAAATTACTATCACTATCTACAGCCCATAAGACAGTTCGTGTACTAGAACAAGTGCCTCGTTTTAAAACAGACTTATCTGGGCCTATTTACAATCTATAGAGCTGAAAAATAAATCATATTTTCCCTTTCTCCTTCATATAATGAATAAATAGGGTTTGATGGAATAAATATTTATATTTATGTCAGACTTTACTTAGATAAGGGCACTCATGAACTGCATTACATCATAAAAGTTATGCTTCGCGGAACGCCATCACCAGAAGTTGACTTAACCCAATACTCAACATAACTTAAAACACAACACTCACCACCACAACAACAACAACAGGTAATGGGAGAGGAGTATTATACAAAGAAGAGGGAAAAGTTGGTTAATTGGGAAAACACAGAAAACCATTTATACACACTACAAACCCAATTGAGTTATAGAAATGTTATAAATGTATGCCATTTATTCATATGCATTTTGACACCTCCTCACTCTTGTCACTGCACTGTCTTACTGTACACGTCTCACTGACCCCAGGTCCAATGAGAACTTACATACAGCAGGAACCAGCTGATACCAGGCGTACACAGTGTGATAAACTCTGACCACCCCAAATTAACCCAACACTAGATCAGAGAAAAGAGGAGGGGGGGGGGACTAGTTCCTATTTCAGGAATTTAGGTTTCTTCCGACCCACTTCTAGAATATTGCATTGGTAGGAATGTACATATCTATGTGAATCTTACACAGTGAAATCTTGGTGGCAACCAACTGGCCAACCAACCAACCCAGACCAGAAAGAGGGAAGAGAGAGAAAGAGATGAACCACACGTGAGATGGAAGATGACTAAGCCATGAGCAGAGTATGGGAAGCCTTCAGAGAAGCTACACGGGCAGAACTGAAGTGGGTCCAGCAGACAATGGACCGGGGCTTATCCTAATCTCCCAATCACAAGGTTACATTTCTCTAAGGAACACACAACACCCATTTCAGGAACAGATACCTAAATGTTGAATTATCATCTTCACACTTATAATGTACAACATTTAAATGTTTACAATGTTTCCACACTTGTTGACATAATATTCATTGATGTTTATTTGTTGATTGACTGTAAACTTGGGCCTATATGCCATTTTCTATGTTATCTTGTGTAAACCACAACAGAAAATGTATGTAATAGGCCAGAGGACACAGGCCAGTCAATAAATGATGAACCTTAACTGACCTTATGTTGATTTGTCAGTCAAACCTATCTGTTGATTCTCCATCTTATGTGTGTAAAACATGTGGTCAATGTCTACTGGAAGTTGTTAAATGTGTAATTGTCAAAACAAATCCACTCATGATGAATTGCTAAATTGGGGAGAGAAGACTCTAGGTCTATCAACTGCTCAACATCCATGCTTTCTTAACATAAATCAGGCTGAGAGAATTCTCCAGACTTTCCTCAGAATTGATAAAAAGGGGGCTCAAGAGCTAAAAGAATCCTTGGAGAAGAGGCAGAATCCCAGTTAGTATTTACTATTCTCACCAGGGCCATAATCTATATCTCCTAGACTAAATTAATAAGACGAGGCCTGCAGATAACTCGAGGGTCATATTCTGGGGTTATTGAAGATAGAAGAGGATGGGGCCCAACTTCTTTGGTTAGAAAAGGGGCATGCACTACAGTGATCTCCCAGTCCCTTCAGAATATATGACAAGCGGTGTTGTCGCTTATTGCTAATAAGAATGCCTAGTTGTCTTCATATCCAACATTTAATTAGATCACACAAGTGTGAGAGTAGGACGAAAGTTGAATCTTTCATCTTTATCGACTTCTTTGTGCTGCATAGTTCAAGTCAAGTCTGGGGGTTAAATTATTTTCCACAGGATCATCGTGTCGCTGCTAACTAAGTTTGCTGTCATCTGTGTGTGTATAGCTGTACAACTTTATCTGCTGTTCTGTGCCACTGTAAGAATAGTAGACTTCTTTTTCTGGGACAATTTGTCATACTCCCTTTGTTTTTCACGAGCCACTCGTCGGCTATTTCTTCAGTGGGGAGTTTTTCCTAGTGGTTAGTCTCATTGTCTTCTACTGTACCCGTGAGACTTTTCTCAACAGTAGTGGACCACGCGACAAACACTTGCCATCTTGTTCCGAACTAACCCAGTTCTTTCAATACAGTTAGTAAAAGCATTGAATATATCATGGCCTGTGGTTGTGTCTTTGAGTGACTCAACACTCAAAAACTCTTCAGTAAGTTTGAAAGAAGTGTTTATTCCACGTATAAATATCAATAATTGGGCAGTATCATGTACATCGGTACTCTCATCCAATGCAAGAGAGTACCACAAAAATTGTTTACTTGCATCTTGATGTTTATGCATAACATTGTCACTTATCTTATCAACACGTATGACCACGGTTCTCCTGGATAAAGTAATGTTGTCAGATCTGTTTTTTTTTCTGGACACATAATGTTTGCTGCATCTAGCAAACATTCCTTGATGAACTCGCCATCAGAAAATGGCTTGTTCTGTTTTGCAATTCTGTGTGACAGCACAAGACTAGCTTCAGTTGAAGCATCTTGAATTCAAGACTGTTTAGTGAAAACAGTTTGCTGTTTCTCCAAAATTTTTCACCAACTCAAGGCATTTCCTTTCCCTCCCTTCGTTTGTTAAATTGTATCCGAAATAGGAATATTTTGTTTGATAATGTCTTTTTAAATTGTACTCCTTGAAGACAGCCACTGACTCACGACACAGCAAGCAAACTGATTTGCTACCAACTTTTATAAAACAGTACTTAGTTGTCCATTCATAATTAAAAACACGGCATTCATCTTCAATCTTACGTTTGTTATTGAAACTCAATTTTTAAATAAAATTCGAACAGTCAGAACTGTACAAAACTTTAAAACGGAAATGAAACAAAACCTACTTCCGGCTGTGTGTGAAAATAAAATATTCGGGAAACCAGTAGTAAACTCAGAATAAATTTCAAAAATATATCAAGACTACTACAACAAATAAATTAATGTGAACATTGTAAATGTGGAAATAATTTAAAACAGCAAAAGACGTTTAAATGTAATATTTTCTCGCAAACTAAATCATTTTATTCACCGGAGAAATATCTGTTTTTCATCAAATCATCCTTATTAAATTTTTCATGTCGATAAATATTTCTCTCTATAAATATCGATAAATTCGCATTTTAGCATAACATGGTTTCAAATGTTGCTGTATGTAGCCAGGGGCCAGGTTGGGGTGAGCGCCCAACCTTGCATAAATACCCTAATGGCTCGTGCATTCAGCACCTATGCAGCAGAAGTCCAACTTCTGGCCTTCTCGTGGCGGAACTGTTTTAACTAACAGGAGAAGGGGCGGCGTCGAGTCACTGGCGCCGAGAAATATACAGAACGCTCTAGATGTGTATGCTCGTACGTGCATGCGCAAACAGGTGTGTGCGTGCCCATACACCTAAACTCGAGTAAGACCATAGTCTGCTCTAGCAAAGTAAAAATTCTGAATAAAGAGGCAACCAGCCAGGAGGCGCACCACAGAAATCATGATGCCACCAATCACGCGCAATGAAATATGTCGACTACGGCTAAATTTTACGGTGCTCGCCCTTACTTTGGACCCCCAGGCAGGTGCAGTGACGGGCCATATGCCTCGAAAGAGTCCAACCACAACTACTGGAGGTCCTTCTCAGATGTCCTGTGGAGACAGGGGACCTGAGAATAGAGCGCCTGGCCATATCAAACAAAGACTAAAACTAATTCACTGGAATGCGGATTGATTCAGCAACAAAACAATAGAACTAGAAAACATCTTGGACCAAGAAAAGGTAAGCGTATGTTGCTTGCAAGAAACTCATCTCAACAAAAACGAAATGATGTCTTGGAAATTGCCAGTATTAAGGACACTACTTTCTGAACTTAGCAACCAGCATAAGGTCACGATACAGTGGATACCATCCCACTATGGAGTACCCGGAAACGACAGAACTGATCGATTGGCTAAGGAAGGAGCAAAAGAAGAACAGCCTGTCGTGCCCGTTATCATCAAAAGAAAAGAATGATCAAATCAGTCAGAAAGCAACCAAAACCTGCTCAAGACGACAACCACGTTATGGACAGACCAGAACAAGTCATTATTCTGCTCCCCAGAACAGGACACAATAGATTACGCAATTACATGTATACAAGATTCAAGATTGGTGAATAAGCCATGTGCACGTGTGGATTATCGTCGCAGACAGCAGAGCACATACTCAAAGACTGCCCAAATTGCAACATGTCTAGGCTAACCTTCTGGCCAAGAGAGACGACAGTGGAAGATAAACTCTATGGACTGCTGAGTGAACTAAAAAGGACAGTTAAATTCACACAGGAGACAACATTGCAGTTATAGTATTTAAGGCGAACGAAAGAAGAAGAAGAAAAAGAAGAAGAAGAAGAAGAAGAAGAAGAAGAAGAAGAAGAAGAAGAAGAAGAAGAAGAAGAAGAAGAAGAAGAAGAAGAAGAAGAAGAAGAAGAAGAAGCATTACATTACGACAACCTGTTGATGTTTGTGTTCTTTTGTTAGTGATGCCATTAATCCTTGTGTGCATTAATTTGGTATTATGGGTGTTGTGTTGGTTTTCAATTTCCTTGCAATTTTCCTCAAGCCATGTTTCTTTTGCCTCTTTGCGTAGCTTATAATATTCCTGTGAATCTCTTCGCATATTTCCTTGTTATTTTTATTTCTTCTTATTTCCATGAGTTTTAAGATGTCTTCCATCATCCATTTCTTGCGTCCTATTATCTATATTTTTGGGATTATCATTGTTGTTATTGCAGCTTCTTGACTGATTTCTTTTATATTTCCAATTGGTCACTGACGTCTTGAAATAATATTTCCATATCGGACAATGCATCGAATCTATTCTTTACCTCTAAGTTGAGTTTATCTTTTATTTCCTCACTCTTAGTGCCTGTAGATCAAATTTTGCGTTTCTATTTGTATATTTCTTCAAGTTCTTCAAGAAACAAATGAAGATCGTAAACTGATTAGAGACATTAAACGTTGACAGTCACAATTTTTTGGGCACGTTATGAGAAGAAATGATCTGGAGAACTTGGTGACAACTGGTAAGATCGAGGGGAACAGACCAAGGGGAAGACCTAGAAGCAAGTGCCTGGATGGCTTAGCCTTGTGGCATGGTCGAGACAGAAACACGGAGCTGATCCACGACTCTGGTGATCGAGTGAGATGGCAGAACATGACCGCCCACGCTTACAGGCATGGCACATGATGGATGGATGGATGGATTTGTATATTTGACTTTCTTTAAGTTTATATGTAAATTCTTCTTCTTCTTCTTCTTCTTCTTCTTCTTCTTCTTCTTCTTCTTCTTCTTCTTCTTCTTCTTCTTCTTCTTCTTCTTCTTCTTCTTCTTCAGCGTTCCGAGCCATTGAAGTTCTTTGCTGCAGATCGATTGATTGATTGATTGATTGTTTTAGGAACCGACATCACAGCATTCGCCATCCTCAGCAGATACCATCCGCCTCCATTCGTCTCTCTGGTTGGCCTTCTCTTGCCAGTCGTTGATTCCAAGTGCTTGTAGGTCTGTATATATATTATCTCTCCACCGTCTTCTTGGTCTACCTTTTATGTAAATTGCCTAAGATTAATCTATGGTTGCAGTAGCAGTCCTGGTAGGGGGACATAAACATCTAATATTGAGACAAGGGAAATTACTAGAATTTGAAAATGAAAATGGTATATACCGGTATAATACCAATAATTAACATTTAAATCTTTCATGTTTCTTTGATGAATGAGACAATCAATACCACAGTCATAATCTTGCAATTGTGAGAAGAACTATTTAAAATATTTTATACAAAATTTGTGTAATATTTAGTTACTTACATTTTATGATGCACTTTTTCAATTTTATGTTTATGTTTAATTTCTAAAACTGTACTTTTAATGATAGCTCCCAAATAATAATTATTAGACATCCCCGATGTGGGGACACAACATTTTTTTACTGGCCTCTTAAGGCCACCCACCCACAATTTAAAGACAATTTACTTACATTAACGGCGAAAGACCTTGGAAGTCTATGGGGTTTATGTTGATAAATATGTTTAGAGGAAATGTCATTTATGTTTGTAAATTTCATTTAATTTGAACAAATAGTTCTCTCTCTCTCTCTCTCGCTCTCTCTCTCCTCTCTCTCTCTCTCTCTCTCTCTCTCTCTCTCTCTCTTCTCTCTCTCTCTCTCTCTCTCTCTCCCCCCCCCCCCCCCCCAAATGCTGGTGCAATTACGTTTGCTTAGAGAATATTTAAATTATAATAGCATGATAGTAATGCCTTGATGGGTGCCTCCTTCCCTCCACTAGCCTACGGGACACCCTTGGGCAAGGTGGAGTACTAGTTTAGCCCCCCGATCAGGGATACGTGAAGCTATGGGTGCAGGTGGTGGGTGAAGTTGAGGAGCAGCCGACAGATAGTTGTAGGTTATGGTCTCCAGTTTCACGACGGTAGGCAGAGGATCTCTTCTTTTTTTTTTGGGGGGGGGGGGGGGGAGGCCAATTGGTACGTCAAA
>JACEFZ010013750.1:0-12685 GCA_014155875.1 Cepaea nemoralis
AACTTACACCAACGGAGGAAGCTTGAGTGACACCATACAATATTACCCACACCTCGCTGAGACAGTGCAATGAAGGCAGACTATGAACAAAAACAAATATTCTTAACCCCAATGCAATGATGATACTTTGTGATATGCGATGTGTTAAAATAACAGGGAATTCCGAACACAAGAGTGCCTCTCGTTACACATTCCTATAATTCTATTACAGAAACAGGATACACATGTTCCAGCTTTGTGTAGTCGATGGTAAAAGAACAAAGGGAGACAATCATAAAGACTGATGCTTCCTTCACTACGGTGCTAAGAGGTAAAGAGTAGTTCTGACTTCGTTACGGCCAAAGAAGAAAAATAGTGAAAAGAGAGAGAACGTCACACCGCCTCAACCGACAAAAAAAGAGGATAGTAATTAGATAAGATATACGAGATCTCAGGCAGGGGCCTCAACTCTGGACTGACTGTCATATTTGAGACCCAGACATTGGATTAAGGTGTTAGATTGTGGTAGAAATAGTGACTGTAAAAAGTAAAAACTAAAAGATACTAAACAAACAAATCAAGGACAAATAAACAAGCTCTTTATTTATTTCTTCTAACAGCACATTGCGTGTCAATAACAGATACAATAGACAACTGTATATATCAAATCACCACAGTAGGTAACCCCTAACCAATCAACAGCACTTAAGACAACAGGGTACACCAAGTACCACAACACAGGTGTTCCAAACAATGGCTGGTTAGACTGACACTATAAAGAACTTTGACACAAGCAACACTGCACAGACAATAAGGCACTACAAAAACATAGGTTACACAACATAAACCCCAAGACGCGACATAAACAAGAGTTGTGACACAATTTACTATCCCACCAAGAACCCAGGCCTGCTGACACTAACTAGTCAGCCGCTCCTGTAACAATGGAAAACACAATCTATGATTATCATGGTAAAGACAACATATTAAACACATGAAGCAATGAGCACATGCAATATAACATTTGAATTAACCCATAGGTCATAAATGTCTTCCATCAAATTATCCACCTTGCCCCTCTAGTTGTACTACTGCTATTCTGGGGTAACCCTTGGTGACTGGCATGATCATTCTTGTGTTGCCTCATTCTTCTTAAAGGTGACTACATATCTAATTGTTAAATACAACAATCAATGTTGCATCATCAGATCACCCACTTCATTTTCTTCTCCAATTGTGCCACTGCTATCATGAGATTACACTTGATATTGCTAGAATGGACCACCTAATGCAACAATGTCAATCTGCTCCACCTTTTCAGTTCAATGTAACTACACCACACAGCTCCTACATACACAAGCCGTGGAAGATTGATCTCATTTGTCCAGCTGTAAACACATAGCTACAAACAACAGAGTACATACATCAGCCGTTGCAAACAGCCACAACATCTCAACACATTTGGTTAACATATAACAGACATTGCACACAAACAACATATCAGCATTGATTCAGTTAACAGGCATAAGAATGACATTTTTGTTCTGGTAAATTAGGCTGTCATTCCTACCTACCAAAGTGGCTACATTTGCCAAGGAACCCATAATCAGTTCCCTGTCTACACCTTCTAGAATATTTTATACATTAATTTGTACCAAGTCACCGGTAACACAGGACAACACAATATTCCCTATAAACCACAAGTTCATAGAACACTATCAATGTTCAACCCAAGATATTGTCACAACTAAACACTACCTACTATATTCTCAGCCTAATGCTCAACAATTCCCTATCCACTGTTACGCACACCGGCAACTGTTTTGCTAACACACCATACTCTTTTCCCTAATATAAAACATATATTGACAGGTTGAACTCCTGTGCTCCACATCTGATAGTACACTTTACTCCTATGCAACAATACACAACATTATGAACTCTGCCATCATCAGACCCTAAGTTACCTCAACATAGGGACTTCACTGGACAACTACCTCAACAATGTCCCAGTTTGCATGAAGAGTACCAGCACTAATATGATACTGAGCAAGTTACAGCATCTGATTAGCATTACAAACTAACAACCAGCAAGCAAAACATGTCTAACTATGAAAAGCAACAGACATACATACAATGTGGAACCACCATATCTGTAGAATGTGACAATGTAACCTTACACATAGAAGAATCACAACATTCACAGAAAGTTAAAGATAAAGATAAACATTTATTACACAGGAACTCATTTAGGAACTCTATGATACCCTTAAGACAGTTCATAAAATAAACACACCATTAGTATCAAGTAAGAGTGCATCATCCATATGAGACAGGATCAAAGCATAACCATGTTCATGAGCAGAAGCAGAATATCAGCACTAATATAACAACCAGTGTATTATATATATTATGTCATAACCACACACTAATGACCAATAAGTGTTATTCAAGGCCCAACACAATCAGTGTAATATTATCTGTGAGTGGACAGCAAATGTGCAGTTGTGCTCTCTGTTCCCCACAATTCTTCCTATGATACACCGGTTATAAATTTTGCCATCTTGCCCTTCATGTCACACGACAAATACATATTAATATCTCTGCGAAGGGTGGTACGCAGTACTAAATCACATCCTCTCCACCGTGCGACAACCGCCATGCTTAACTTAGGACAGAATCTCAGTCACTGATTCCATCAACAACTTGATACACCTAGACAAACATTACTGCATTCTGTTAACAGATGTGATGCCAGACTTCAATGCTAGATGAGAAACCCCTTTACCAATATCAGTTCCAGATGCACCTGCCTGTTCTCCCTCAGTAAAGCCACACTTCATTCGCAGTTACGATTACACAATGATTGCTGATACGCACCCCGCATATTAAGATGCATTATTTCCTACGCCTAGTGGCTATCAATCTGCATGGCGTCCCTACAATTCAACACATTATTTCCTTCACTTCTATTTATTACCTACATGTCCTAACTACATAGCTTAAACATTAACCCATCATTGCCACATATAACATGTAAGTATTCTCTGCTTTACACATGTTATAAATATTACACCTATATTATGGTTATTTTCCCCTACTCATAAGCATTCAATTTTAGGCATGGTCTCTTCATCAACTAATATTTTATGACCTCATACATCTCAATTTACACCTCATACATATATCTTGGTGAATATCCCACTTTTTTTGCTAGCTTGGAACCTTTACAGAGGGACAGCACAAAATCAATCACTACCTATTTGGCCAGTAACACAGTGTCCTAGGATAATCATGTAAAATACATTCTCAACAAAATAATCTTGTGCCAGCATGGCTGGCATGACATGACATCAGTCTCTACCATATTTAACCACCACTAATGACCTATCTTCGTATTTCACATCACCATTGTCTGATTGCTGGCATCTCTATGAATTAAATGTTATATTCCTAAAACCTCAGGGACGTTACATTGATCTGTAGAACAGCTCACTTTAGTAATACTCATCTACATTATCTATTTATATTTCTTTGTTCCTACAAGCTCACCTAACTAGCAATTATTTTCACCCACGCGTTCCACCATGTAAACACTTTCACGTTGGTGAACTGGCGTGTGCTGCGATTTAACAAATATTTATTAAATTAAACATTTTAAACTTAATCAGTTAAAACTTAGTTTTGTCACAACATTAGTTGACACAGATCAACTCAGGGAATTGTTCCCACACCTGACAACAACAGAACAGCACTGAACTGAAGGCCATGCTGCCCGCAGCTCTCATCAGCACAAAGGACTGCTAAAACAAAACTGGCCACCGATTCCTTTGTTAAGCCGAGTTCCGGTGTGGCCAGGTTTTTAACTCGAGATAGACCAAACCAAAATTTCGTTGGTTTGGCGCTATCACATTTGGAGATCTGTGTAAACATATGCGCATTTTGACAAAGAGTATTGAGTTACGTAAGGCCTTTCTACACGTTCTCACGTCAAGGATGAGCCAGAATTTGCTGCACAGAAATATAAATTGGGGAACCCGTTTTGCCCACAAAGACGATTCATAAATAAAAACACATGAGGACCACATAACAATTGAAATATGGGGGTGACAGGTTAGTATCCAGGTCGGTAACTGTAGCTTTTAATGTTTGTGTTGTTTAGTGCGTCCTCTAATCCCTACTTCTTAACTCTACTTCTATTAGCGCCAAACAATACACATATGTTTATTTATGAACATAATTTGATGGTTGGACACACGGGAGGTGTAATTATAACGTTAAGATGGCTAACTAGGTGCAAGCGAAAACAAGTATATAAACTAATACTGGTATGGGAAGTAGTGTAGACAAGGAAGTTATCCTGCTATAACAGGGTGAAAACTGGAGGATACGACAGCGGTACGGATGGGTGCAAAGCATCACAAGAAAGAATGAAGACGTGTACATCAAGAATATGCAGAGTATTGAAGAATAACAAATGGAGAGAGAGAGAGAGAGAGAGAGAGAGAGAGAGAGAGAGAGAGAGAGAGAGAGAGAGAGAGAGAGAGAAGCAGAGAGAGAGGGGTAAAGCGTAATATCCTTATGTCTGAAAACTATATATGCATACAACAACCACAAACAGACATACACACATACATAACACATGAAGAGAGAACATAAAAACAACGTATATTAAAACGCCACAAATCAATGTCAAATGCAGCTGAGGCCGTAATAATATATCGTGTGGCCGCACACCGAGTAGAAAAGCACACTCAACGGTTGGAGAGCAATATTGTATGCAAGTAGAACGACTGCAGAACACGACATCCATTTTATGAAACCGGTATATTGCACACGAAAAGAGTACAGTATGTCTGTCACTCTGCACGCGTAGGTATGCGTGAGTGCGTGCGTGTTTCTCATCAGATAAATGACTGGCGCACTCGTTTTTCGCACACGACATGAACTTCTCACAGAACAGTCAGGAAAGACGCTCATGAGGCCGACGATCCGGAAGTCTGAACGTTATCATTGAGGCAGTGCTGAGCGCAATAGTAGGTTCTTGTCTCTATCTGTGGGCGAGCGGGGGATTGATGTATGGGGACAAGTGTGGATAGGTTGACAGGCGAGAGAATGGACTTCATTGCACCGGGTTTCATCCCACAGGCGCGGTCTTTCTCCGCAGAGCTGCCTGCTGAAAGCATCGCACAGAACACGAACTCCACAGCTCCAGCGACGAGCCCCAGGAGAAGTGTTAGGGAAGCGGCATGTGATGCTTAACAGGTTCTGTTAATCTCATAATGTGCTACCAAAACTAATACGGGAAGCAAAGAACGGTTTCACTGTAAACTACTATGCATGTCGTAAGAAGCGAATAAAGAGGGTTGACATGAGGCTGGCCACCTGATCCTGTAGAAAACTGTAGCCACAACATGCAACCAATCATGGATAAGATTAGAAAGAGCGTGACGTAAGTTGGTCAATGGTCTGTGGTCTATTGAGAGATGTCGGCCAGACCGAGGAGAAGAATCTCATAGTGGTGTCAAGTGCCGAAGACGTTAAGTCAAACCTTATGAGATATGTTTACTAGCTCCCTTCCTCGGAGCAAGTTAAAGTTCAGTTCTAACTTTACCAGTATAAGTGATTATGTGGTTTATCTTCAAATCGACCTCTATAGTTGCGAACATCTAACACAGAGATTATGAACGGGAGAGTGAACAGATGTTATGACCACATACAAACGTGACTGATATACGTATTTCATTGTAAAGTATTCGCCGCCACCAACACCCGACGGCGTATGTAGATTATGGGTTAGTGAACGCAGTTCCCTCATATGCCGCGTCGAGGCTTCGAAATCAACTGCAGGTGATCTGAAGCAAATCACTTTGCGTTAGTTTCGATGGTTTAGAAAGCCATGACAAACTAATTGAACTTAAAATTACCTAATACGGGAGTCAACCCGAGTCTGTACGGTCATGGGCCGTACGTGCACACTCAAAGCTATTAAGTGGACACAGATAACCTACAGAGCTGATGACCGATTCTACAGAGACTAAGGAATGCACCGCTTGGTGGTAGATTGTCTATGGACAAGGAGGAGGTAGTCGTGCGCATGTGGACCAGGTGGAGAAGGTGGGGGAACATACTGAGAACCCGTATGTGGAAAGAAAGAGATTGCGGGTGATCGGCGGGAATTCTGGAAGAATATCAAAACTAAGAGGGAAGACCAGGAGGACTTTTAATCAGATAGCGGTGGGAACGATTAATAGTATGTCTCATCACTGGCTGTTGAATTAGGGGACAGAGAGCGTGTGGGAAAATCCTGAGTGCAGTGATGTCGGTTTTTAACTCAACTATCTGACCGACTCATCCAGCCTTATTTCCAGAGATCAACTCTTCACCTACCCGAACACTGGTGATCTTTCAAATTGCTAACTAGGCATAGGTATCTTGTTTGATTGTTACCTGGACATTGGTAATAGTTCCGGACTGCTATACTGACACAGGTAAACTTCCGGGATGTTACCTACACACATTTAACATTCCAAGCTAGCCTACGGACACACTGGATACTGTATATCATTGGAACTGTAAACCAGGGCATTTGTAACTCCAGGGACTTTATAACTGGTGAGAATCGTTATAGTAAGTTGATTGGTGAGTGAGTGAGTGAGTGAGAGAGAGAGATAGATAGATAGATAGATAGAGAGAGAGAGAGAGAGAGAGAGAGAGAGAGAGAGAGAGAGAGAGAGAGAGAGATTTTCTATGCCAGTGGAGAAAGAAAAACAGAGGAGTAAAAGAGCATGCACACACATTCTATCTGTCTAAAGTGCGTCCTTATTCTGAGCGAGAAAATAAACAGGAATTAACGTTTTATGTTTCCATCCCAAACAGCAAACTAATTAAGGTCTTCGTAATAGAGAGACAGAGAGGGGAGAGAGTGAGAGGGAGAAAGAGGGGGAGGGAAAGGGAGAGATGGTGAGAAAGAAAGAATGAGAGACAAGGAGGGGGAGAGAGGAAGGAAGAGAGAGATAGAGGGAGGAGAGAGCAGGAGAGAACGAGAGGGAGGGGGGTATGAGACAGAGAGAAAGGGAAGAGTTGAGGGGATGGAAGAGCAGGTACCTGGAGGACACGGGAGGATCATGTTCGGTTAAAGGTGTTCACAAAAAGAAAACTTGCTGTGGCGAGACCTGCACTCCGCTGACACTAATTAAGGTTAAACCGTGTTTAACCTGCCATCTGGGGGCTGCCGGGAGCAAACCGTGTTTAACCTGCCATCTGGGGGCTGCCAGGCGCAAACCAAAACGGGTGCGCTAGTGGGTGAGAAGGGGTGGATGAATGAGGTTTAAGAGAGGGAATAGACTGTGTATGGGAGGGGGAGGGGGCAAGGGCTAAAGACAGGATATGTTTGTTTGGGACACAGAAGAGGCAGTGATAATAGGAGGCAAGAGTAGAGAGAGGAAGGGGGAGGGATAGGGAGGGATACAGGGTAGGGAGAGAGTGAGCGGTGGGAGAAAGTGAGCAGAGAGACAGACAAACGAACAAACTTTATTTTAAAAGGTTAACAAATTGGGCACGTAGGCCCGTCTTACATTCGGCCCTTTCAATCACTCATCTTTCATTCATCAAATGTGCATGTTACATTTACATAGGGGAAAAAACAAAAACTTTGTCAAATGGATTTTGTAAGCATAAACAATGCATATTATGCATGATACATTCACATGGGAAAAAAAAAAAACATTGTCAAATGAAAGTTGTAAACATAAACGCGTATTGCAATGTTGTGAGACACATCCCTCATCTACCCTCACATCCCGCAGCCACCCACACATCCCGCAGCCACCCACACATCCCCCACCCACACATACCTCCACGCACTCACACAGACCCAGACAAACATACATGCCGCCACTCACATACTGATCCACCACTCACATACTGATCCCCCACCCACACACATTTCCCCACCCACACACACATCCCCCACCCATCCCATAACCGACACGCACACACCCACCCCACAGACAGAAAGAGCGAGAGAGATACAAAGTGTAGATAAAGATTATGGATAGAGAACATACAAAGAGAGTGTAGAGAGAGAGAGAGTGTGTGTGTGTGTGTAGAGAGAGTGTAGAGAGAGAGAGCAGAGAGAGAGAATAGAGGCACAAAGAATGGATAAAGATTACGGATATAGAGTGAAGGAGAGTGTGAAAATCGAGAAAATGGGAGAAAATGGGAGTTATAGAGGCAAAAAGGGACAGAAAGGGTAAGAGAGGGAAGGGGAGAGGGGGAAGACGGAGAGAGATGGGGAGAGAGAGAGAGAGCGAGAGAGAGAGAGAGAGAGAGAGAGAGAGAGAGAGAGAGAGAGAGAGAAATTGATATTTGGAGACAGATGAGAGATTCAAGTAACAGGAGCGAGGAAAGAATAGAATGGAGAAGATAGAGGAGAGAGAGAGGGGGAGGAAGAGGGGCGATAGAGATAGAGAAAGAAAGAGAGAGGGCCAATCAAGTACCACATTTACTCAGAGAAAATCAACTCAAACTAAAGTAAAATAGTAGAAACCGCAGTATTGCAGTGGCTAGCACACTAGCCACCCAGCCGGGCTGTATGGTGTTCATATATCCATCGTGGCTAGCACACTAGCCACCCAGCCGGGCTGTATGGTGTTCGGATATCCATCGTGGCTAGCACACTAGCCACCCAGGCTGGCTGTATGGTGTTCGGATATCCATCGTGGCTAGCACACTAGCCACCCAGCCGGGCTGTATGGTGTTCGGATATCCATCGAAGCTGACGTTGATCTTATTGACCTGGTCGATCATCTTAAATTGGGCACCAGTATATGTTATGGGACGTTAAGGAGGGCCGCGTAACAGGGATCACAATACCCTAGAGTGCCGATGGGTCTCTAAAAATGGGACTAACATCATATACCAAACACGCTTAAAGACTACGAGAAAGCCATGTTTGTCCATTGCTTAGCACTGATAGACCAGGAGAGAGGAAATCCGCGTGCTATCTAAGTGTCCCTACGCAAGGACCTCGCGAGTGACCAAAGTGAAGAGCCATAAAATTATAGCCAGCTCGAAATAGATCCAAGGCTAATGTCGTGTGTGCGAAGGCTTTAAATTTCAGGAGCAATAAAACCTATTAGGCCTTTGAAGTCCCGAAGCCATATTTAATGAGAAATCAATCATAAATCAATTGTGTATTGCATTCGCCTGGTTACCACATGGGCTAAAGTTATGCAGAAAACATCTTTGATGTATAATAATGGCTGCCCAATATAAATGTGTGAAACCTGGCTTTGGAGATTGATACACTCTTATTGTTGTTATTGCTGTTGTCCGTATCATATGTAAATATTGTTTTGTATTATACTATTCAGTCACCACGAACTGTTCAAATATAGCGATGTTTCCAGAATTTTCCTACACTCGTCTTCAAGATCTAAGAATCTTGATTGAAAATATTTATATTTCACACTACTCCGCCGTCAGAAGAAACGTTTCCCAAATCTACCCAGTCTAAAAATGGGTACTAAGAAATATTATGGGAAATAAAGGCTACCACCAAATGCCCAGTATGCCTCCATGGGTAGAAAAGGGTTATTTACTTACTTGTTTACTGACTGCTCTACGGCAGTGGTTCTCAAACTTTTTTGGCTCATGCACCCCTTCACCATTTGTTCAGAATGTCATTCCCTCCCCCTCCCTCACCTTTCGTATATCCTCCCTATAAATTCCCACCGCCCTTACACAGTATACGTAAAATGGAGGCTAAATTTAATAATACATACTTGTACTAGAACAAGTCTAGACATCTACATAAAACGTGATTTGCGGGTCTACTTACGTTATAAAACGAATTTCAGAAGGGCGAGAAGTACATAACCATAAAGTATGGAGGGAAAAACATTAGTAATCAGTTCTTGTATTAAGGCGATCTTGAAATAATCTTAATCCCCCCCCCACCCTAAAATTCCCCCCTGGGGGAGGGGGGAGTTCCCCACTGGTTGAGAATCACTGCTCTACAGGGAGTAAGCCTTTGGCAAGAACCAATTGGTGACAGTGAATCTACAACCATGGTCAGACTGCGAGAACAGAAAGTTAAAAGAGGTGTGGCCAAACAAGAACACTACGCAGGAAGCCAAAAAGGATTAATAAACCAACACAGAACTGGTGTCATGAGCCGCTACACGCTGCGGGATTTGCTAAGAGTCGGATACGAACACTTATGAAATGAATGGTTCGATGTGCAATGAAGATGATCTGTTGACTAACTAACTTATTTACTGATTACTTAAACATATTACTTAGGTATTATGTTTTACTATATTACTTAACTTATTACTGCCAATGCATCCAATTCATTACTGAAATACAGTTCAGAAACTCATTAACGAAAGCACTTTTAACTGGCCTAATTTCGTTGGGTTCACTTAACGAACCTACACACACGCGACCTGGGAAGACGTTCAGTGCACGACACACCGGCACAGCACCACACAAACCAGAATACAATCAGAAGTCGGTGCACGCGAGTGGGCTTTTTCTCTTGTGAAACCCCTTATATAGGGTGTATATGTAATGACTATGCAGTGTTTGAAAATATTGCCGGTCCACGTTTTGTAATCACCCTCTGTAAAGTTCATGCAACATAATAGGTAAATACAAAACTTGGACCGGCAATATTTTCAAACACTGCACAGTCATACACTCTATGTAAGTAAAGGACCATGTTCCACGATCTGATTGCATTCAGACCTACAAAATGTGATGGTGTTATCACATGACAGACTCATAGTTGGTACAAAAACACAACAATAACTGGCGTTGATTGCGACGTTCTGTAAAGGACATACAACTAACCTCAAAAGCGGCTGAAGGCGTTGGCAATATGCAACACATTTTAAATTAAAACTATAGATTGACTGGTTAACCAGATTAAATGTCATTACACTAAGTGCACACCAATACGCGTTCTGTCTTTCTTAGCAGATGTTAGTCTGGTGGTCAGTCATTTGCAGAGCTTCTCTCCCATGACAGTAAGTCTTTGGAAATAAGTTTCTATCTTTAGCCAGATGTCATGTTCCTGATAATATCGTGTGTAAATTGTCTATCAGATCTTGAATCCATGTACGTGGTGGTCTTCCTTTACTCTGACGTACAAAAGCATCCCTTACACTGGAAAAGTTAACTAAAATTATCTCCTGTCTATTTAAAGTAAGACAGTTAACGAAGTGCCATCCTAAGCTATGTAAACGGTGTATAATAAACACGTATACAAATTAAAATCTTGTTTACAAGTGGCAGAAAGGAAGACACTACCCAGGACGAACCACTTTCAATGCCGCCTGAAGACTAGTGCAAGCTCGTGTGATTTCACTATATATTGTTTCTTCCCTGTGTGTCCCAACCATCGCACCACGCGTTGTCTCACCATTAAAATATAAAACAGTATATATTTGGCCTCTTTGAAAGTATATCACTGCTGCTGACATCCACCCCTAACTCTGATGTGAAATAGTCTAGGACTCAAAGAGTTGATGCCCGAAGGTCAGACCAGGAACACGCCCGTAAGTGGAATTCGAAGTTTCTCCTGTAAAAGAATGCGACACATTGGGTTACGGGGTAGATGCTGGAGTTTGCAGAGATTTGTGGATAGACGCAAGAATGTATTCAGCTGGGAGCAAATGATGCAAGGAACAGATTAGTACTCACACAGTATGTGGGAACGTGGATAGAAGGACTGGTGAGCAGACATAATGGCAGATGGGTAGGTAGGTAAGGAAACATAGACAGACATACAGACAGGCTGGTTGACAGGCAGGCAGGCAGGCATGCAGATAGATAGATAGATAGATAGATAGATAGACAGACAGACAGACAGACAGACAGACAGACAGACAGACAGACAGACAGACAGATAGATAGATAGATAGATAGATAGATAGATAGATAGATAGATAGATAGATAGATAGATAGATAGATAGATAGATAGATAGATAGATAGATAGATAGATAGATAGATAGAACGACAAACCTATTATTGAATCGCCTTCAAAGAAACCAGTCGGTAAAAACAAGTCGCCAGTTAATAAGGGCGCAGAAATCAAAATCTTCCATGAGCTTTGCCAAAGAGACCATATGTCGCGCGTTCTCTGGGATTATCCGACCAGGCTGTGTGCTTGTTCAGTACTTATCTGACCCAAGTGTAAACTTAACAAGCACTTCCGCTCTGCACTCGTCAACATTCTTTGACAAACACGATGCCACTTGGAAAGCTATACATCAAAGCACGGTTATGAACCAGACAGCGTTGCCCAGTCTCCAGTCGTCTGTTGCAGTACTCAAGTCGCCAGGTTACGAACTGCTACCGTTTGTTAAAATGGAGTTCAATGAATGTTTTAGGTTCAGTATTTCACAGTTAATAAACGTTATGAGTTATCATCTCAGATCTGCCCAGTTCTGTCATCAAAGTGTGGAATTTTAACGTACAGATGTAGATATTCAGGCAGATTCTAAAGTTCAAATGCCATGCTTTGACATTTAAACTGAAGACCTCAGTGTACAATCAGTAGATCTCCAGGTCCAGGTTATAGATAATGTTGTAGGAAAATGACATCTTGACATCTAAACTGCAGAGCTTACAGGTACAATATTGACGTTCACGTTGCTGGCCCTGGCGTTCAATGTTCACATACCGGTTGAGCT
>JACEFZ010013751.1:0-11942 GCA_014155875.1 Cepaea nemoralis
CATCACTTGAATCAATTTTCCAAAGCACTTACCAAGCTGGAAAAACTTAAACATGATTAGGAGGCTTCAGAAGCACATGCCCCACCAAAGCGATATCAGGATTTGAAAGACATGATTAAAACAACTGTCGCAGAGAAGTTTTAATGTTTGTGAAAGACGCATAGATTGTAATGAGAGATATTTGTTTTTATATATTGTTTCAAAGGTCAGTTGTATGTTTTTAAACTTAGTCGCCATAAACAAAACATTGAATGATTTCATGCCTGGCATATTTTTCTGCATCTCATCCGGTGCTTACTGCAGAGTTATATATAAATAAGGCTTCGATATTTTTGAGCAATCGATTGTATATTCACTTGAACTGTTTATAATGAAGAGTATATTCAATCATGGTTACTTTTAGTGTTTATTAATGAAGTATGAATTGTAATGAAAGATTCATTTGTTTTTATACGTTGTGTTTCAAATGTCAATTGTATGTTTTTAACCACAAATGCCATAAAGAAAATATTGCACTATTTCTCGCCTGGCATATTTCGCTGCATCTCGTCAGGTGCATACTGCACAGTTATATATCATATGAAGTGGATGCCTGAAATACTAAGTACAAAGTCGCTGATATTGTTCAAATGTGGAGAAACTTATGCCCATGAAAATCTAAGACTTAATAGGAAGTCCTTCTGTTTGCATAGCAATGGCTAGAATCGTCTTATAGATAATGCTTTCATATATTTGAGCAATCGATTATTGTAAGTTCGCTTGAATTGTTTATTATGAAGTGTTACCTGTTCAGATTTCTGCTATGTAATTTACTCAGTCAGTGTCATGTTGTTGTTTCAGCACTACAGAACCCAACGTATGAAGTCAACCAAATTACTGATGTCGTCACTGCTTTGTTTGGGGCTCAACTATCTACCAGCGAGAGTTATTTTTCTGTTGTGTAGTGACTTTAACAATGTAGTATATGCAGTTTGATGTATATTTATGACATTGGATTTGTTCCGCGTTTCCATGCATCTACTGTGTTCGTCAGGAAAGAGGCTCTGGAACCTATTGCCCCCGGGTAGATTTGGCCCGTTAGCTATTACAGCGGCCACTCTAGGAGATGGAAAACTCCAATTATAAACCCCTAAGTTTAAGGTGGACCGACGTGCCGAGGACTGAATGGCCACGGGTGAGCTGGTCGTGAACGTGGAACGTCTGGTATGCGGGCGGCGCGGCGCCAGGCGTATTGACTCCTAAGGGACATCCCCTGCCCCTTCCCTAGCAGGCAGGCTCTACTAGGGTGACCGATTATATCCTGCCGTCATATCTAACCAACTATGAATAATACAAAGAATTATCGCCGAAGCAACGGAGTACGTGCTTTGTGCTTGATACCTTTGACAACAGCCAGCGGGGAGAGAATGAAGCGGAGAAGAAGAGGTAGGAGAGAGGGGGAAGGAAAAGGAAGAAGAGGGCTGGAGCCAGAAGGGGTAGAAGGAAAACGGATCGTTTGGGACTCAAAAATGTACGGGTTGGGTATTGGAATTGCCGCAGTGCGAAGCAACGAGGACCAATACTGGAGAAACTGGTCTACGATTTCGATGTCCTGATGTTACAAGAACTGAATACGAACTTTTTAAAGTGCCCTGGCTACACATGTTACATCAACCCAACTGGAAAGGGAAGACATGAGCAGGCTCTGGTGGTCAAGGACGGTTTACAGCATTCAATACTGGATATGAGTGGGTGGGGTCAGGAGAGTAAAGAGGCGCAGGGAATGCGAACACAAATCGGCTGATACAGCTGGAACCTGATAAATGTATATGTTAGTGGGGAATCTTGCATAAGCAGAGAGAGTTGGGACTGGTTGAAAGGTTCAGTGGACACTCCAAATACCAGGTATCTGATATGTGGTGACTTCAACGCCCGCGCCAAGGAATGGGACAGGTCGGGAGAGAACAGACAGGGTATTGCTCTTGCTGAGGCCTTGCTTGAGATGGATGTTGTCTGTCTTAATGACGGTACACCCACTAGGCTAGCAATGAGACCGGGGGACCCTGACACGGCCATCGACCTGAAGCTTGTATCCCAAGAGGCGGCATCAGATATAAAATGGAGCGTCCTTGGTGACCTATGGAAGTGACCACCTCCCCTGTTCTGTGCTGATACCTAAGTCCAGCACAGTTAGGACTATAAGAGTTCGCAGGGCATTCAGTTATGATCACGACCACTCTTCGCTCTTGGGGCGCCTAAGATCAGAGGGAAGATCTAAACCAACAAGAAGACTCTTTATCCAACCACCATGATGGACACCAGAGGTCAAGAATTCATGGAGGGAAAAGAGGGTGGCCATAAGGATTTGGCAGAGGGTGCGAAGAGCAACCAATTCAGTGGACACAGAATTGGAAGAGGCTGAAAGATATACAAAAGTAAAGGTGCAGGATTTAAACTCCAGGCAGCAGAGGCAAAGAGGATTAAGTGGGAACAGTTTATCAATGAAGTCGGTGGGGATGTGACATTGGGAAAATTCTGGAGGCTGCACCGGCAGATGAAGAGACAGGTGATGCCTGGTACACATGGCACCGTTTATGATGATAACAACCGACCTATGACAACTGACAAGGACAAAGGTGAGGCTTTACTTGCGCGATTTTAAAACAGACGGATCAGCAAGATAGGGCTATTAGAGATAATGTCAGAGAAGCCTTGTCACGGGTCACTAGGAAGGAGGACTGTGAGATTAAAGTGGAGGACATTAGACGGGTACTGAAACGGGCTAAAGACACAGCGCCAGGTCCAGATGGGATGAGGTCATATGAGGATCATAAATGATGGGGACTTGGAGGAGATGGCTCTTTGTTTCAACCTAAGCATCAATACAGGGGAAATACCCCACGATTGGCTGCATAGCTACCTGGTTCCACTCCCAAAGCCAGGTAAGGATCACTCCAGACTTAATGGATACTGAATCATAA
Organism: Cepaea nemoralis; assembly: GCA_014155875.1. NCBI lineage: Eukaryota > Metazoa > Mollusca > Gastropoda > Stylommatophora > Helicidae > Cepaea > Cepaea nemoralis. The sequence goes on from JACEFZ010013751.1 coordinate 2,961, forward strand.
CCCTGCAAAACACGTATAGCAAAGTCCTCGAAAAGATGGTAGCACGCAGGCTCCAGCAACATTTGGAAAGTCGGAATCTGCTTCCCCAAGGGCTCGGGAGCTACCGGCCTGGAAAGGACACCTGGGTCAATGCTGCAACTTTTGCATTTGATGTCTACGAGGGCTTCCAGGATAAACAGGAGACAGTGGCGGTAGCTCTTGACCTGGAGGATGCGTATAACAGGGTCAGGTATGATCGGTTAATACACACACTGTTGGACATGGAGGTCTGCCCTTGCCTTGTTAGATGGGTTGCGGCAGTCCTTTATGAGCGTACGGTTGCACTGCGCATGGGTTACCTGGACTTCTGACCCTGTACTATTACACCTGGGTTGCCGCAGGGATCTGCCTTGTCCCCGGTGCTCTTTAATGTCTACACCAGCAAAATCGCAGCTATTGAGACACCAGGTGTGGGTAGAATCTTGACATTTGCAGATGATGTGCTGGTGTACAGACAGGGCAGAGACAGGGCCAGTTTGGCGAAAGACGTACAGGTGGCGGTAGACAAGGTGACGGAGTGGTGCAGGGACGCAGGGGCCATTTTAAACCCAGACAAGGCATCGGTTGTGTGGTACTCCCTGGATAACCGGATCGTCAAGGCAGACGTCCCAGGTATTATGTTGAATGGATGTCCTCTTAGTCGAGAGAGTAAATTGAAGTACTTGGGTATCACCTTTGACAGGTGTTTGTCTTTTAAGGATCATGTGGAGGATTTGGTGGTGAAGGCTGGTAGGGGACTTAATGCATTGAGGGCTATGGCAGCAACCGGGGTAGATCAGAGGATGCTGTACAGGCTCTTTCAGCAGTTAATAATTTCTGTCATTGAGTATGGTTTGGGGCTGCTGACAGTATCAAAAAGCCAGCTTGAAAGGTTGGAGCGCATACAGAATGCTGCCATGCGGTTAATACTGGGGTGCACAAAGGACACACCAATTATCTGCATGAGGCATATCCTGGCGCTACCTACAATGACGGATACCATCTCAGGCCAAATGGTACCTGAGAGTTGCCGCAGACAGGGATCACCCGCTGCATGCAGCAATGGATATGGTAAAGGGTCATAGACTAAGACGAGGCAGGTCCTGGATGGCACAGGCAGAACTTTCTATAAGTCAGGTGTGTGATCTAGAGACCATCAATCGTGAAAGAGAGTGGGTTGAAGTTCCGGATGACATGACGGACTGGCACAATGTAATAATAACACTGGGTCGTGAGTGCAGAGAATGGGCAGCGGGCCGCACTGAGTTTGAAGTGCAACAGCTGATCCAGAGCAACACACATCAAGGTGACATAGTCATCTACACCGATGGGTCAGTGGTGAGAAACAGACGTAGTGGCTGGGGCTTTATTGCAAAGGCTAATGGGCGAGTCTTGAAAAAGGAGAGCCTGGCATATGAGACTACGACCTCCAGCATGAGAATGGAGGTGGAGGCAGTAACAGCGGCATTCCGGTGGCTAGAGGAGACTACTGCAACACACGTTGTGTTCATTACGGATTCAAAGAATATGCTTAGCAAGGTGGAGAAAGGAATGTTTCGTGTGGAATCTCTCTCGTCGCTTCAGAGGTCACAGATTGTGAGAACTGTATGGATATTTTGCCCTGGCCATGCGGTTGTACTGGGGAATGAACAGGCTGATAGGCTGGCAGGGAATGCACCTCTTGGTGGTATCTTGCCTATGGACAAGGGGGAGGTGGTGGTGCGCTTGTGGGGCTAGGTGGAGAAGGCGGAGGAACAGATTGAGAACCCATATGTGGAAAGAATTAGATTGCGGGGGATCGGCAGGGGTTCTGGAAGAATCTAAAAACTGAGAGGGAAGACCAGGAGAACTTTTAATCAGATAGCGGTTGGAACGATTAGTAGTATGACTCTTCGCTGGCTGTTGAACGAGGGGACTGAGCACGTATGGGAATGTCCTGAGTGCAGTGATGTCGGTTCTTGACTCAACTCAACTCAGTCGGAAAACCCGGAAGGAACATGAGAGATTCTTCCGGGAATCATACAAGTTTGCACGGGACGTGTTCAAGCAGCCGCGATCCGGCATCCTCGATGTCAGCAAAGAGGAGTTGGAGAACCACCTCGTGGCGACGTACTCCGATGCCCAACGGAACGTCCCACTCGGAGAGATCGAAGGGCTCAAATGCCCGGTAGAACCAACGGAGGAGTTCAATGCCAGGCTTCCGATGTGGAGCGAGGTGGTTGCGGTTGTGAAGAAAGCAAGAGGTAAGTCGGCACCGGGGCCCAACGGTGTGCCTTACACAGTCTATAAACGATGCCCGAAAGTCCTTATGAAGCTACACCAGATACTGAGATCCGCGTGGAAACAAAAGCATGTCAGCACGGAGTGGAAGACGGCCAACGGAATCTACATTCCCAAAGAGCAAATCTCAGTCGGCATTGCCCAATTCAGGCCGATCTCACCCCTGAACGTTGAGGGGAAAATATTCTTCTCGATCATGGCCAGTCGAATCACGAAGTACTTGATGGAGAACAAGTACATAGAGATAGCGGTTCAAAAAAGGGGGGCTACTGGGGTCTCCGGTTGTCTCGAACACAGTACCGTGATCTGGGATGCTATCCAGAGAGCGAAGACGAAGAAGGAGGAACTCCACGTGATATGGTTGGATCTGGCCAACGCATATGGGTCAGTGCCCCACCAATTGTTGTGGCATGCACTCAAGGCTTATCACGTGCCCGAGAACATCACGGAAATGCTTGTGCAGTACTTCTCGGGCTTCTCTCTTCGGTTCTCGACCAAAACGTTCACGACCAGATGGATCGACCTGCAAGTGGGTATTGCCATGGGATGTACGATTTCGCCGATATTATTTGTCATGGCCATGCAGGTCATCCTGGATGCGGCATCCGGCTACGCACACGGTCCGAAACTCAGCGAAGGGAAGAACACTCCGCCGCTGAAGGCCTTCATGGACGATACGACAATCCTGACACCGAAGGAGAGTGATGCTCGCAGCATTCTCCTCAGACTGGACGATCTGATTCGCTGGTGCAGGATGAGCTTCAAGCCTAAGAAATCGAGAAGCCTGTCGATCATGAAGGGTAAGGCGGTGGAAAGGGTGTTCGTAGTGGCTGGTCAAGCGATTCCCACGGTGATAGCGGAACCCGTGAAGAGTCTCGGTCGTGTGTACGACTCAACCCTGACGGACAGGAACGCAGTGGTAGAGATACAAGCAATGCTGACGAACGGCCTGGGTACAATCGTCAAAACCCGGCTGATAGGCAAATTCAAAATCTGGTGCCTCCAATTCATGTTTATTCCTAAACTCCTGTGACCGCTGCTGATATATGATATTGGCACGTACAAAGTGAGCACCATGGAGGGGAAGATAAGCAGGTATATACGAAAGTGACTTGGAGTACCAACATGCCTCACGACTGTCGCATTGTATTGCAAGCAGAGTAAGCTCGTCCTCCCGTTCCCGTCCCTCATGGAAGAGTTCAAAGCTGGAAAAACCAGACTCGCGATGATGCTGCGCGAGTCTCCAGATATAACGGTCAGTGCCTCAGTTCCCGCCTTGAAAACGGGAAGGAAGTGGAAAGTGGTCAGCGCGATCGAAGAAGCCCAGGCGACACTCCAGCTGAAGGAGGTCATGGGCCACACCCAATTTGACAAGAAAGGTTCGGCTTCCAAAGCAATGATCCAATGTGGTCCCATGCGACGACCAAGGAACGCAGGGACCTGGTGGTTAAGTGAGATCCGCAAGGGGGGAGATGACGAAAGAGTCCGAAAGGCTGCCCAACAGGCGCAGCAGTCACAGTGTATGTCATGGGAAGTGGTAGTGCAGAGATCTATTACCTGGAATGAGATATGGCGCATGGCACCACTGCGTCTAAGTTTCGTCGTCCGATCCCTTTACGATTTCCTGCCCTCAGCTGCCAACTTGGTCAAGTGGGGGAAAACCACCGACCCGTTCTGTCCCCTCTGTACAAAAGTCCAAATAGTCCAGACAGCGGAACACGTACTGTCCGGATGTAAGGTCGCCCTGACCCAAGGCCGATTTACGTGGCGGCTATAACAAAGTCCTTACTGAGGTTGGCCTGCCATAGTGGATGTAGCCAGAATGAGGGCGAACAGAGAGGGGTACAGGCCGAGGCCGATGGAGATTTCCTTCGTCCGAGAAGGGCGCAAAGAAGGCAAAGCTGACGACCTGCCGCTTGCTACCGGTTTCGATGGTGCGAGGGACTGGGAACTGACCGTAGATCTAAAGGGCCGTGGCAATTACCCTGAGGTGATCCGAAGTTTGGCTTGCGACCTGACATAGTACTTAGCTCCTCGTCAGCCAAGCAGCTAACGCTGATTGAGCTGACTGTCCCTTACGAATCAAATGTTGAGGAGCAACATCTGTACAAGTTAGAGAAGTACAATGACATGGTCGCAAGTCTTAGGCGGGAGGAGTACACCGTCAGGCTGTTCGCCGTCGAGGTAGGCGCCAGGGGTCTAGTCTCCCACTCCGTGTTTGATGTGCTGAAGCGAATGGGCATGGAAGGACAAGCAAGAACGCGGGCCCAGAAACAACTGTCTGAGGCAGCAGAAAAGGCCTCGTGCTGGCTATGGAATTGTCGGAACCTAGAATGGAATGAGTCTCGAAACTAGTATGGTTAGAAGCGGTAACTGCAGTACCAACAATCTCTCAACCAAGACCACGAACTTACAACGTCTCGTGTAGATCTTCAGCCTTTCCTCCGAACGTGAGTGGTGAATCTGATTGCAGTCAAACCATGTAAATGTCGGCCGCAGTCCAATCTCCATAACATAGCGATAACCGGCCGTAGGTCGCACTCAGTCAGCTGCAGACACCAAGAGGTGGGTTCAAAAACGGACAGGAAGAACCGGCTTCATAGTAGAGTGCGGCGCTGTGAACGGGGCACGAGGAAGGGACACGACAACGGAGACGAATGGAGGCGATTGAGGCCGTGGCGGAGTATGAAGCTAGCTCCCTACAACCACATGTGCTAAGGGGCAAGCACAGCTGCACGGGCTCTCCTCATCGAGGGGGGGGGGTGGACTTGAGAGTGGACATGGTAACAGGGAATGGACAAGCATAGTTAGTTATGTTAGTTAGTTAGTTATCAGTTGGGGTATCTTCGTTGCACTCCGGACATGTCCATAGGTGCTCAGATCCTCCCCCCAGCATATGCATCAGCGTCCGGTGGCTAATAGTGCCAGTTCTGTGTTGGTTGACGAGGCGCTTTGTTTTCCCGATGTACCTCTCGCGTCTGGCTGTGCCGATTCTTACTCCCAGGTCTTTCATCCTGGAAAGCGATGTGGAATCACTGGCGTCAAAATCCTCTGTTCTCGCCATATCTTTAAGGGCGTTAATAACATCGGCACGATCCATGGGCTGGCCATCTACAGGGGGTGCAGAGCCAGCCAATTTATCAGCTCGTTCATTTCCCTCGACTCCCGCATGTCCCGGGACGAAGATGAAGGTGACTTTGCGGACAACAGACTTCCGCAGCGACTCAGTCCACTGTCTACGTACAGATCCAGCTTCGACCTTCTGAATCATGCTCATTGAATCACTTAGTACACACACGTTGGTATAATGCTGTGATTCCAGCCATATGAAAGCCTGTGTAACTGCCATCACCTCCATCGTCATGCTGCTCGTGGTCATAGAGTGGGCACCACTGGATTCTTGAACGGTTCGGCCCGCTGAACGGGCTGTAAATGCCCACGCACTTCTCTGCTGCTTTACAACAGATCCATCTGTATAGATGAGCACTTCGGGGCTATCTGAGTGATCATAGATGAGCGCGTTAACCTCTGCATTGACAGCGGCAGGGTTCTGCTCTCTGCACCGTCTGTCGAGTGTGATAATGCAGGAGAAGGTACACTTAAAAGCTGGAGGCACCGGCACCCATTCCTTGCCGGGGTTGATACTGGTAAGACTGCAGACCTGTCCGACGACATCTTCCGCCCGACCCATCCATGATTTGCCCCTCTTTAGCCTGTCACCCTTTTCTCTGAATACAGCGTCATGCAGAGGGTGCTGCTCATCTGCACTTATTTTTAAGTATGCACGAGCTCTCCAGATCTTGATCCTGTGTTCCATTGTCGGGAAGTCAAGGAGGTATCTCATTGCTACACAGCTGGTGTCTCTCGTGCAGCCCAAAATGATGCGCATGGCTTCGTTTTGTACCTTTTCAAGTCTTCCAATCTGTGTAGGGCTGACAGTGAGGATGGCCAGGGCATACTCGATGCGTGAAAGCACAAGTCCTTGGAACAGAAGTAATAGCAGTCTTTGCTCGATATTGGCAGTCGCCATGACTCTCATTGCTGCCAAACCTTTTCGAGCCTTCGTTATGACATAATCGACATGATCTCTGAAGGACAGGCTACGATCAAGCCTCACGCCAAGATATGTCATTGACTGGGTTCTACTCAGAATGCTCCCATCCATTCTTACTGCCGGCAGGTCTGTTTTCACAATATGGTTGTTTAGTGAGAACCATGTAACCGTTGCCTTTGCAGGGTTGACAAGGGCATCGGCATCAGCACACCATGAGGAAATTCGATCTAGTTCGCCTGCATATAGTTGCAACCGCCTGTCTATCTCGACCCTGTCGATACACCGAGGATGTCGTCAACGAATGATAGAGTCCTACCCCCTCCCATCCACTGTTGTTTCAGTGATCGGCACCGTATACACGTTGAATAGTACTGGTGACAGTGGTGAACCCTGCGGCAATCCTGGACATATCGTTATCGGCTCAGAGACCAACTCCCGCAATCTTAGCACCACCTTCCTTGGAGTAGAACTGCAGCTATCCATCGTACAAGGTGAGGGTGCACTTTCAGTCTGCGGAGTGGTTGCATCAAGTGCTCGAAAGATACTCTGTTATATGCGTCCTCTAAGTCTATGGCGCCGCACAGGTCTCTTCTCTGACCTGAAATCCTTCGTAAACATCTTGAGCAAAGACCGCCGCATTCAGCCATGACTCTTTGTTGCGTCTGTATCCTCCAGTGTGGGCGGGAAGCAGCCGAGCTGTTCCAAGTCCCAAGCAAGTCTGTGTGCTACAATTTTCTCCAGTAGCTTGCAACAGTTTTCTGCATCGTAATGATTCTGTAGCCGCTTATCTTGGGTGGTCTTTGTTCGGTTTTGGCAGCGGCAGAAAGTACTGTGTAGCCATTCTTCTTTGACCTGACCCTCTGATACTGGTGTTGAATTCCCCGGGCCAGTTCTTCCATGTCACATCTGATATCCCATTAGGTCACCATATCGGATGCCGTCTGGGCCTGGAGCGGTGTTAGGTGATTTCTTGAGCATCGCACGCAATATGTCAACTGTTTTGTCCATTCTCGTCTGTCCCCCCCCCTCGACAACTGAGAAGTGTTTTGGGGTTCCTCTGTCTGGCGGGCTGGGCTTTCGGGGCAGTCTGTTCTATGTACGTGCAAGAAGGGCCCCACCTTTTTCCGCATCCACTTTTTCCAAAAGCGGGGGCTGTGCCTTGAAAGTCTGGAAAACCCCTACTTGTGCAGCACCGTTCATGGGTCTTGTGGGGGCGCCAAATGTCGTAAGAGATTGCTCGGAGGGACACCTTCCTGCAAACTCTCCCATTTGTCGGGCCCTTTGGGCCTGTTTGGCGCAGGGTTTGAAAAAAAGTCGTCGTCCTAACGAACCCCGTTTTTCAGGTTCGCCAACTCACCTGTGGCATGTTACCTTTCCCGGCCTTTTGGGCCCGTCTTTGGGCAGCCTGCCTCTTTTCCAGCCCCCTTCTCGACTCCTTCCACCAGGGGGGCTGGGAGCCATCTTTCTTGTCCCCCTACGGGGGAAGTTAGTTTCCTTTTTCTGATTTGCTTTGGCGTCTTTACCATGGTGGGTCGGAAACATTGGTCTTGTTTTTTTACTCATGGCCCCGTCTTTCTGATCAGGATGACACAAAGGGGGTGGTCACTATCGTGGTATCCCAGGGTGCCCCACCGGCAAACCTTGGGGGCGATGGTGGGGGGGACAAAACCCGAGCCCAAATCAAAGAAAGCTGTCAGAGGGCCCCCGGTCGAGTTTGGGCCCTTTCCAGTGACCTTCCCTCATTTAGACAGATTGGGGAGCAGATGCCAGGGCGTCCTCAAATCTTCTCCCTGTCTTTTGGGGGGAAAGCAATTCCCCCATTGACTGCCTCTGGCATTGAAGTCCCCCGTAAGATGAACCTTTCATCCATATCGAACAAAAATCTCCAAATTTTCGCCCGTCGACCTTCCCCTTTCGCGCATAGACGTTAACGGGTTACAAGCTGCACTGGTGTTTATTATTCTTTAAAGCCCGGGCCCCTTGCAGGGCTCGCTGTTTCCCGGCGGCTATAACTCAACACTAGTATTTGTCGCGGGGCCAGAAGGCCCCGTCCGAGGGGCCGCCTGTTAAAAAACCCTGAAAACCCGGGAAAATTTACTGTTCCGTCGGTGAGCTGTGTTTTTTTTTTGCAAGACAAAAATATCGTTTTCCCTAGGTAGTTTTTTCAAGAATGGGTCCCGGGGTTGACTAATGATGCACATTTTCCCGTAAAGGGAACTCGAACATTTCCTTAAAACCCAAACTGTCATATTTTAAGCGCCTTCTGCGCGCGCCCGCCTCTTACCAAAGTTGTGTCCTAGCTGGTCGTCCTGGCCTCATGTTGGGTTAACTATCGGGACCCGGGCGCCGATGATACGCCCAAAAAAGACGGACGCGCGTTTCCGAACTTCCCCTTTTCACGGTCCGACTCCATTTCACCACGGGAAAAAAAAACTTAATCCATACCATTTCGGAAAAAACCTTCCTTTTACGGGGCGAAAATGTCCCGCCATCTTGTCTTCAGGGAACTCACTCTCCATCAAACAAACCCTAAACAAACAAGCCCTAACAACAGGGGTAAAAATCTCACTGTTTGTCGGTAGCACAAAATATGGGTAACACTCCGGAAAAGAAAAAGAACATCTTATTGT
>JACEFZ010013752.1:0-13177 GCA_014155875.1 Cepaea nemoralis
GTCTGGTTGTGTCCTTATGCATGTGACAGGAAGCACTGTCATCTTTGACCGGATGTAACTATTGCCCACATGGTCTGGTTGTAGCCATTTAACCACATGTGATCAGATGCAGTGCTATCTTTGACTGGTGTCATTAGCCACACTTTCCGCGGGTATCATTATGCATGTCACCGAATGCATTGCAATCTTTGACCGGCTTTAGTCAGTGAGCACGTGGTCTGATTGTAGTCATTACCACATGTGACCAGATGCAGCACCATATTTGATAGGATGTGACCATTACACCTACACCATTGGTGATCACATCTCTCCTATCAAACAGACTTAGTAGGCCAATGTGATGACTAGTTTATACGCATGTAAACTACAAGCTAGATAGTTAGTTAGTTAGTCGCAGTTCCAACTTCACAGCAATGGGTTGTCCCCATTATGCTCCGTTCCTGTGCCAGTGAATATCACACAAAATGCTCCATGCTCCCCACTGTCCAATGTGATCACGGATGTAACTATTGCCCACGTGGTCTGGTTGTAGCCATTTAACCACGTGTGATTGGATGCAGTGCTATCTTTAACCAGTTGAGTGATTAACCACACGTTCCGCGTATATCATTATGCATGTCACCGAATGCATCACAATATTTGACCGGCTTTAGCCAGTGAGCACGTGGTCTGGTTGTAGTAGCCATTACCACGTATGACCAGATGCAGCACCTACTTGATCGGATGTGACCATTACCATCGCGTCTCGGATGTACCATCACACATGTGACCGGATGCGAGCCATCTTTGTCTACTTGTAACCATTACCCATGTGTACCGGATGTACCCTTATGCATGTGGTACAGTGTATGTAACACCCCCACATGGTCCAGTTGTAGTCATTAACCACCTGTCCGAATGTATTCCTTAGATATGTGCCCGTGTGACTGGTTGTACACCATCACACAACCCAAGGACGAGTCTTGTGTCTCTACCACTTCGCCATGTGTATGCTGACAGTGTTTAAGTCCCATCCACTACAGACAGTAATAACCACCATTATAATGTATAATCAGTTACTTAACAATAGCTATACAACGGAAAAAATCCAGGGTCTTTTGACGATCGCATCCGTAAATATGTATTGAAATTGTTTGTGGTAGACCTCCTACCCAGGCCACCATCTTTTTTTTCCACTTTACACATCAAAAATACTATTTTTTAAGTATTACTATTAATAATTATAGTTTTACTGTTTTAACTACACAAAACCGGAAGTAGTTATGTATCCTACCACATGAGATTTGAAAATTCAGCTTTTAAATGCTTGTTGTGTCGATACATAAGCAATATAAGAAAGTATTTCGGGTTCAGGGGTGACCGTAAATATGACTCAATAGCGCCCTTTCATACTACCAACATTCACACATGTGATATTTGTGTCAAACTCTTGGAATGGAATCACGCACATGTGATTAAAGGCACGCCAAACCTCTTATTTACTTTTACAAGATACCCGAGTGTTGTGATAACATTGGTGTCTGTATAATAAGTCTCTTTTATCACTATCGGCTGCATAATTTTTAATGCTTTTGCGCGATTACTGCAAACCAAAGCAGATTTGTAAAAATCCACGCATATACATGGATTTTGCCTTTCGATTTGTCCTATTTCTGACATTAGTTGTAGTTTTGTGTTCACATATATCCAACATTTTTCTTGTGATTACTTCATTGGCGCCAAAGCAATGTGCTTAGAATATTTGTTTACACCTTCGCCCAGCTCCTGGTGTGGAGCATCTCATTTAATTCATATAAGTAGTCATATAAGCTCCCGTTCCCGACTATCTATCTGTCTGTCTGTCTGACCCGGCCCGGCTTCGCCCAGTCCCTGATGGGGAGCTTCTCATTTAATTCATATAAGTAGTCATATAAGTTCCCGTTCCCGACTATCTGTCTATCTGTCCCTCCCTCTCTGTCTGTCTAATCATTTATTGGTTGCAGTTAGAACAACCTTAGATAAACGAAGACCAACTTACAAAAAGCATTAGAAAGAGCACTTGAAAGATCTTTACATCTTCCCCCAACAATTAACTTGGGTAAATGGAGCGGCGGCAGCAACAGCAGCAGAAGAATAAAAAGGAGGAAGGAGGAGGAAGAGGGTGGAGGAGGAGGGAGGAAGAGATAGGCGGAGAGAGGAGGAGGAAGATAGAGAAGGAGGGAGGAGGAGAACGCAGGAGGGGGAGGAGGGTGAGGGGGGAGGAGGAGAACGCAGGAGGGAGAAGAGGGAGGGGAGGAGGAAGGAAGAGGAGTGATTAGTAGGAGGAAGAGGGAGGAGGATTGTAGCGCATATGCCTGTATATTTAATAATGGCTGAAGTTGTTCCATGTCTTCTTAGAGTTGGCGACAGTGTAAAGAAATATAAAATCTTCAAACTTGATAGAGATAAGGTAACTATTATTTATTTATTATGTTGTTAATAACCGACATGACTGTAGATAACTCTTTAAGCATAAAAAGATGAGTTACAATGTTATGCATTGTGCATTATTTTTATGAAAACTTTGAAAATGCCTTAAAGATTATATCATTATTTATTATAACTCATATGCCGGTACATAACTATAGACAAAGAGTTTATAAATCTTTGAAAACGATGCAACAATATGACTTTAAGGTATATAGAAAAGTTATTAAAATTTATGCCCCGTGAAATAACTTTTACAGAGTTAAGTCCCCTCGCTATATAGAAATTATAATGAAAAATTAAATAATATTAAGTAAGCAGCCGATTTCACACTAAAAAAATATCACAGTTGACAGCGCGGGAATGAGAGGAAGACGTGTAGAAAATTTCATCTCAATCGGATGGACAGTTCGTGAACGCATAAAGGACAAACACACACACATTGCCTTTTATATATAAGATTAATAGCCATAATTTGGCTTCAGTCTTTTTCCTAAAGTTGAAAATGCCTACTTACTCATTGACATATTATTTATATGGTCTTTTTGGCTAAGTTAAAAATGCAGTATTTACTGTACTTGGTCTGGCCAGGGGTCTCGTTGATAATCAAACTTCGCATCTTGGTGTGGGTTTGATGGTCCCCTCTGGGGACAAAGGTTATTAGCAGGGGTAGGGCCCATTCCCTCGCGCCCCTCACTTCAGCCTACATCGTACACACACACACACACACACACACACACACACACACACACACGATTATTTAAAAACATTATTTCGTAAATATTTTACTTTTTAAAATAGAGTTTGGCTTTTTAAACTCACAAAACTGGAAGCGTGCCCAGTTGCCCCTCTCGGGTTTACCCGAGTGATGGACCAAATCATTTTCCAATATCTTCGATCTGTCGAATTGACTTCTATCTCTGCATGGAGGGGTTCGAACTCCACACACCAGTCCAGTTCACGCTGGTTTGACGATGACCGGTCTGGTTCGCCTCGCCCGTGTACCCAGTTCGCGCCGGTTCTCCCGCCTGCGTGCCGGGTTCGCGCCAGTCGCCTAGCCTCGCCCTGGACATACTGTCACCCATGGACCGGAAGTACCGAAAAACTCCACCAACTTAAACAAAATATTACTTAGGGAGCAGTTTTGTGGCGTCATGTTAGGGAGCTAGACTTTTTATATAGTAAAATATGACGTCACCTTTACGTAGCGGCTCCCTATTGGGTATTAGGACCCCCCCCCCCCCCCCCCGTACTGCTTATGTCGTTACTTTTTTCACTGTCATGTTTGTTGTTTCTTTTTATATGTTGTTATTGTCTTCACTGTCATGCATCATATGATCGTTAGCACATTTTTTAAACGAAGTGATTATACGAAGAGCGCTGCAAATAATACCTTCCTTTTTTTCATTTAAAGGTACAAATTCCTCAAAGAAATATGTATAAATATAATTAGAAAGACAGGAATAAAAGCTAAACCTGTTGGAGATTTCAAAAAACAAATAACTTATCTTAATGTAACAAACTATTAATTAACATTTATAATATTTGCACAAATTTACAATTACTATTACATATTATATATATTCCGCCGGCTTCGTGGCTTAGAGGTTATGACTTTTCTCCGCAATCTTGTATACTCTTGTCGGTTAACGTGATGACGGTAAGAATCAGCAGTGGTTCGAATCGCATTGGTGACTTGCGGGGTATGTGAGCCGGCCGCTCAGAAAGCAGTGGCAAACTGCTGAGCGTAATCTTGCCAAGAAATCAACATACAGCTGAAAGATGCTGGTGTTGACAGCAATGTCCTGTAAAGGATATGCAAAAAAAAAAGATTATACGAGCGCGGTGCAAATAATGCCTCCCTACGAACTCTGCCTATGAACTCCTTAGCTTTTAGCGATGACCCACAGGAGTCTCCGAAACATTTAACTCGTAAACTGAAGGACGCGGCCCAGAATCAAACCCACAACCTTCGGAGCATGAGTCAAACGGCTTGAACACTTCGCCACAGAGACTACCAAAGAAATATGTATAAAAATATAATCAGAAAGACAAGAATAAAAGCTAAACTGGTTGGAGATTTCAAAAACATTATATAACTTCTCTTAATTTAAATTATTATTTAACATATACAACTAAATTAAAATAAAATATGATGCCAGAGCTGAGTATACAAAGTGAGCGGACGGGTTTGAAAAATGACTTTATATATATAATATATCAACAATGGTTCAGCCACGTCACATGAATAAAAATTATTAAATCAACAACACAAATTATCTGTAGAAATTATTTGATACTTTGTATATTATGATTCTAAATCCCCAGTGTTTTAATAAAACATACACTAGTAGGACTAGTCTGGATATGCTGGGATGCCGCCATTGTGAATTTTCCCTATTGTAAAGATGTAACCGGGTGGTCTCACAAAACATTTATTTCTAAACCTTAGTATAACGAATCTTGTCAGAACCTCTTTAGTTATGTGTAGAAATGGATGCAGCATCCATAAATGCACAATAAAGTATAATTCTCTTGATAATTCATTTATCAATGAAAATAAAACTGTGAACCAGTCAATTAAATTTCAGCAATGGACCGTGGACAACTTTGAAAAACTGACTTGACTTTCAAAAAATTATTATATATATATTATAATAAATAAAAATAAAATAAATATAAAGCAACAAAATAAATATTTAATAGAATATAAACGTATATTCATATTTTGTTTAGCTTCATGACTGTAAAGCTTCTTGATTATTAAAAGAGGCAGACAATGATCCAAAATGCCATGATTCTGACATTATAATGAATTTACAAAGTAGACACGACGACCTTGCTTAAATTAAAATTTTATTGTGAGTCACTAGCATAACGAATCTTGTTGAAAGTCAACATTTATATGTAAAATTGGATGCGCAGTTCAAAAATGCAGGTTAAATTAGGATATCTTTGATAATAAACAAGCCAAACTATAAACTTCCTTACCTTTGTCAAAAAACGGGGAATATCTTTCAAACAAGCCACTTTCAACCGCTCTCAAGCATGCAGGCTTGAAGAATAACCATTTGGCCCTCGTTAAAGTTGTCATTCGCAATTTTCATAAAAATAGTTTCGCATTTATCCAATAGGAAACACGACATGTTAATTTTCATATACTGCACTCACCAGCCACAGGAAGTCGTCTGTGAACCCAATGACCTTGAACTTTCTGAAAACAGCGTCCTTCCCTAGTTACGAAGTCCCTACATGTTTGTTGTTTCTTTTTATATGTCGTTATTGTTTTCACTGTCATGTTTGTTGTTTCTTTTTATATGTTGTTATTGTTTTCACTGTCATGTTTGTTGTTTCCATGGCCAGAGTATAATGCTGTTGTTTATACACTAAGCCGGTCTGTCTGGCCGAGGGGTTACAACACTTTCTCCGTAATCCCGTTTATCACGCAGAGTCTCGTAGCAGGGCGAGAGCTGGGAGCGGTTCGACCCCCGCTGGTGACTTGCGGGATAACTGAGCCGGCCACTCAGAAAGCAATGGCAAACTACTGAGCGTAATCTTGCCAAGAAATCAACATACAGCTGAAAGATGCTGATGTTGACAGCGATGTCCTGTAAAGGATATGCAAAACATTTTTTATACACTAAACCACGCCCACAGAAAAAAAAATTAAATACAAAATTAAAAGTTGATACAATAGTTATCTTTCTTCCACCCCCCATCTCCCATTATATTTAATTATTGATTTTTAAGGATACGGTTTGTGGGGTCAACTTACAAAACTTATATAAAGTAAAATCCTATCTATTGTTTAGTCTCGGAACTTCCTATCTTAGTTTTTTTTTTTTTTTTTGCGGATTTACCTCTGGTCAGCTTGCTCCATGAGTCCGTTACAATCACATGTGTGGACTGTTTATTTTTTAGTCATTGGGACACCGCAGCAATTGCCACCACCTACATTCTCAGGCCAGACGTTGTGGTATCATATTCCAGGCTCTCCTGCACTAAACACTGTCCATTAACCTTGGCTATGAATAACCAGGCACTTCTTATGTCTCTTAGCACAGAGCCATCCAAGTAAACGATTACATCACCTGGGCACGAAGACGAAGAAGTGGCAACAGCGGCAGGAGGCGAAGAAGAAGAACCAAGTAAAAGTCAAAACATATGACGCATATTACCAACATAACAGTCGGAAACAAGTAGCGATCACTACTTGCGCGCGCACACACACACACACACACACACACACACACACACACAAGCACAGAGAGAAAGGAAGAAGAAAACAGAAAATCAGCCCTAATTAACGTCGAGGAAACTTTGACACCTGTATTCAAAGATAGCCAAGTACATCAATAGAAAACTCAACAGAAAATGGAGAAAGAAGAAATCTCCCGAATGTAAAAGAATGAAGCAAAGAAAACACAAGACTCAGTACACGACAAAACAGGCCGAGCCACCACTTGCTAAACAAGCTAGAGATAGGAGATACAATTGAGTGTAGCTATGAAATTTGGCAACATGGCGGCTAAGTCAAAATGTGCTGCAAAGACCATCCAACATATGGAGAAAATGACATTTGACTACTTGTGCCCCATTTAAGGACACCCCCTGAGACGTAAAAATACTCTCAAAATGACTGCTGTTTGTTGTTATTGTTTTTTTTTTTTTATAAATACATTTTAAATTTGACATCTGAAGGCGACGAAGATTTGTAACGCGAAAAATATGATGTAAGCCGAAAATTAAACAGCAAGTACATACATGTGAATGTGATGGCTTGAGCTTGTGTGCACAGTTGCGTTATTCACGTAACACACAAACATACCAATGTTTAGAAAACATTGATTCAGCATGAGAAGTAAATTAAAAAATAAAACTACGACAAAATATGACAGATCTAATCTGTGTTATATTTCTGTGAGTGCTTGTCACTGCCTATATACTTGTGTCTCGTATGTTATTAGACGTTGTGTAATGTCTACTGACTTGCTCTCGTTGCAAAGTGAACATATAATGAGATTTATAAAAAAAATTATCCATGGGATAGTGGTTGGTGGACATAAAATAAATAAGTAACTTTATTTAAAGATTGGGCACATCCCCCAATTGGCAACGCTGATCGTATTCAAGTACGAACCTAAGGCCTTGTCCACGTCAATTTGGACTATATAACTTAATATAACTAACGTTATGCTGATGACACCGTTTTTATAGCAACGAATCAGAAGCAACTAAGGGATAGGATAGACACGGTGATAGAAAGACAGACGTAATGGTGATATTTTTTTTTTAAAAGATATTGTGTCTAAATGTACACTTAAAGTGAACGGTTTTTTTTTGCGGGGGGGGGGGGGGGGCGGGGCAAGGGTATAAATTCAGATATCTCGGCATATGGATAACATCAGATGGAAGATGCATCACAGAGATTGGGGGGGGGGGGGGGGAAACTACATTCTATCACACCAAGAACATTTTGTGCAATAAGTCCTTGTTATTATAACTTAGAAAAAGAGTTCTTGGCATCTCCCATAAAACCAGTTATAACATACGACTGCGAGTCCTGGACAATAAGTAAACAAACGAAAGAAAAAAATTCATAGAATCCTTGGAGATAGAAAATAAAGAATGGCGAACATTCACTGGACAGCCAAAGTGAGCAATCTGGACATTTTGAGGAAGGCTAAATCGCAAAGAGAACTTACCACAAACATCAGAAAGAGGCAGTCAACATTGTTTAGCCACATTATGAGAAGACAAACACTGGAACATGTTGTGACAACTGGAAAGATTTGGGGACAGGGAGATAGAGGAAAATAGCATGTGAAAATTCTTGACAGTCTTGCGTCATGGCACAGAAGAGAGTCAACACATGAACTGATCCATGCCGTCGGAGATCGCAAGATATGGAGAAGCATAATCGCCCACTCCAGCCGACAAGGGCGCAAGGCACTTGATGGTGTTGTTATTATATCGGTAACGCTATTAACTATTGACCATCTGAGCGTATGTCTTAGTTGACAGATCATCCTCATTGCACATCGAACCATTAGTCCATAAGTGCTCGGATCCCCTCTTCAGTCAATCCCGCAGCGTGTAGCGGCTGACGACACCAGTTCTATGTTAGTTTATTAATCTTCTCTGGCGTCCTGCATAGAGTTCTTGTTTATCCACACCTCTTTTAACTTGCTGTTCTCGCAGTCTGACCTGATTGTAGACTCACAGCCATCACTTAGTTCTAGCAAACGACTAACTTCTCGTAGATAATTCAGTGTATCAGCATAGCCCATGGCTCGCCCCCCCCCCCCCTCCCACAGTAGCCTTACCTGCAAGCCTGCTCATTTCATTGGACACCCGCATGTCCTGGCACAAACATGAAACTACTCTTTGCCAGCCTGACAGCCCCAGAGACACAAACCAATGTCTTTGGACATACCTCATCTCTATCTTCCTGAGCATACTCATTGAGTTACTAAGGACACATGCCCGAGTGAAGGTTTGTGTCTCGATAAATGTAATTGCTTTACTTACAGCCATGACTCCCATAGTCAGACTACTTGTGGTGAAGGCAATAGCATAATAATCTACCTTCACAATTCTCCCATAGAGGCCCATGAACTTCTTGGGCGTCGAACGACCGACCCATTTATGTAAATGAGAGCATCACCTTCTAAAGAATTCTCGAAGATCAAAGCATGTACTTCCGCCTCCACAGCAGCCAGATTTTCTTGTCTGTATTTTCTGTTTAGTTGAATGCAAACTGAAAAGGAAGTACATAAATCTGTTGGCACTTGTACCCACGCCTCGCCAAATTCTAATCCCTCAGGTGAACACACCTGTTGAAGAATGTCTTCGGCTTGACCCATCCACGACTTTTCTCTTTTTAACCTGCTGCCTTTACGGTACCTTCTTAATTTCACTATGAAGTGGATGTTGATTCATCGGTAGGTACGTGCTCGGAAATTTTTTATTGTTACCCATGGTTGGAAAATCAAGAAGGTAGAGCATCGGCCTGCATGCTGTATCTCTTGTACATCCAAGTATAATACGCAAAGCTTCGTTATGTATTATGTCCATCCTTTCCATCTACGTATGGCTGAGAGGCAGGATCGCTATCGCATACTCAAAAATAGAAAGGACCAGAACCTCGTATAGAAGACATAGATGGCGCTGCTCACAGTTTTCCCCACCAGGGTTGTCATCCTAGATATTTTATATCCTAGATCTAGAGGTTTTTGCCGGCGTCTGGATACCGTTTCTGACAGTTTGGATGCTGGATGCAATTCTAGATACGTTTCATTTAGAGTTGGATATTTTGGATACTTTCTTCATTTTACTTTTCTTTCGGTGTCATTTACCCATTTTTTATTTTGGCTGGACGCGCGTAAATTATGGTATCTGCCATTATTTAAACTTTGAACTGATTTGGGTCAACGCTCAGCAACATCTGGCAACCCGTGTTGCGAATTATTGCTGTTTTGCCGACTTTGTGATTCTTTTTCATGTGATTTTTAAAAAATAATTGCTCACCTTCATATGTGTCTTCCACTTTGAACAAATCTTTCAACATGCCAAAAGTAAAGCAATATGAACAAAAACTTTCGGAAAGAGTGGCTGCAGGATAACATAATTAAAGATTGAGTGATGTCAATTCATGGAGATGCGACTAAGGCTCGTTGTAAGTACTGCAAGTGCGAAATGAAAGCGAAAATACAAGACTTGAAGAAACATGCAGAGACTAAAAAACATAAAAATGCAGTGCCATTTAGGGATATGCTACCGTTGACATCTATTTTCAGAACTACACAGAGTAATGAATCATCAAAAGTTGAAGGATCTGTCGCAATGTTTTTAAGCTGTCATTGTGCAATCGTGAACTATGATAATTTGATTGATTTGTTTAAAAACACTATTTCTGACAGTAAAGTGCTAAAGAACGTGAAAATGCATCGCAGCAAGTGTATAAATATGATAAGAAGTACTTTGTTTTCTCACTTTGAAGAAGATTTGAACAGTGATATTTCTACAAATAAATATAGTTTATTATTAGACGAATCGAATGACATTTCGGTTCGGAAAGTGCTTAGTGTATGTGTTATAATATATTATAGCAACAGCAAAGACAAAGTAGTTTCTACATTTCTTGGACTAATTCACTTGGAAGAGTGTGATGCAGAAAGTATAGCTCAGGCACTGAAGAAACTTTTGATCAGTAAACATTTAAACTTGAAGAATTTGGCTGCAATTTGAACCGATAATGCATCGGCATCGGTAATGGTTGGTACCAGCCATGGCGTTTGTGCAAAATTGAAGGAAGATAATCCTCATAAAATGTGCGTGTCATTCCTTGCAGCTAGCACTATCACAAGCCTCATCAGAATGTTTACCAAGGAATTCCTTATTGCTGAAACACATAACTGGTTCTCCAAATCATCTATCAAACAACAGCAATATAATAATTTATATAAAACATTAAATGATAGTTTCTCACCACTGAAAATTCTGTCACATTGCAAAACTAGATGGTTATCAATTAAACCCGCTGTTGAAGTAATTGTGAACCAATGGTTGGAGTTGAAGACAAGACAAAGTGAAAAGTGCTACACAGTTGAAGTACTATATGGAATGTACTTTGATGGGGGGGGGGGGGGATGGGCATTCCTTCTCTTTTTACAACCCATTTTAAGTGAAGTGCAAAAAGTTATTAAACTGTTTGAATCTCAAAATGTTGATAAAGTTAGATTACTTGACGATCTCACTTTGCTATTTCACTCAATTGGTATAAGACAAGATATATTGCCAACTTCTAAAGCTGACTTGCACTATAGAGAGCTATTTGGCTCCTAAGCCATACCTGGGATACCAAATCGAATAAAAAATTGATGGTTTTAAAAACAAAATGACTGTTAACAGAAAATGAAGAGAACAACTTAAGAAAGCGCTCTCAAGATTTTCTTGTCTCATTATTCAAGCAATTGAAGCAGAGACTTCCTGAAAAAGATGTATTGAAAAATATTTCACTCTTTTCTGTTAACAACATACTTCAGCCAGTAAAGGACATATCAAAATATTGTCAAGTTATACAATTTTTAGAGGCTACTGATAATAGTGTGGCGGAAGCAGAATATCAGTTGGAAAATCAAGACGGTAGAGCACCGGCCTGCATGCTGTATCTCTTGTACATCCAAGTATAATACGCAAAGCTTCGTTATGTATTCTGTCCATCCTTTCCATCTGCGTATGGCTGAGAGGCAGGATCGCTATCGCATACTCAAAAACAGAAAGGAACAGAACCTCGTATAGAAGACATAGATGGCGCTGCTCACAGTTTTCCCCACCAGGGTTGTCATCCTAGATATTTTATATCCAGATCTAGAGGTTTTTGCCGGCGTCTGGATACCGTTTTCTGACAGTTTGGATGCTGGATGCAATTCTAGATACGTTTCATTTAGAGTTGGATATTTTGGATACTTTCTTCATTTTACTTTTCTTTCGGTGTCATTTACCCATTTTTTATTTTGGCTGGACGCGCGTAAATTATGGTATCTGCCATTATTTAAACTTTGAACTGATTTGGGTCAACGCTCAACAATCTGGCAACCCGTGTTGCGAATTATTGCTGTTTTGCCGACTTTGTGATTCTTTTTCATGTGATTTTTTAAAAATAATTGCTCACCTTCATATGTGTCTTCCACTTTGAACAAATCTTTCAACATGCCAAAAGTAAAGCAATATGAACAAAAACTTTGGAAAGAGTGGCTGCAGGATGACATAATTAAAGATTGAGTGATGTCAATTCATGGAGATGCGACTAAGGCTCGTTGTAAGTACTGCAAGTGCGAAATGAAAGCGAAAATACAAGACTTGAAGAAACATGCAGAGACTAAAAAACATAAAAATGCAGTGCCATTTAGGGATATGCTACCGTTGACATCTATTTTCAGAACTACACAGAGTAATGAATCATCAAAAGTTGAAGGATCTGTCGCAATGTTTTTAAGCTGTCATTGTGCAATCGTGAACTATGATAATTTGATTGATTTGTTTAAAAACACTATTTCTGACAGTAAAGTGCTAAAGAACGTGAAAATGCATCGCAGCAAGTGTATAAATATGATAAGAAGTACTTTGTTTTCTCACTTTGAAGAAGATTTGAACAGTGATATTTCTACAAATAAATATAGTTTATTATTAGACGAATCGAATGACATTTCGGTTCGGAAAGTGCTTGGTGTATGTGTTATAATATATTATAGCAACAGCAAAGACAAAGTAGTTTCTACATTTCTTGGACTAATTCACTTGGAAGAGTGTGATGCAGAAAGTATAGCTCAGGCACTGAAGAAACTTTTGATCAGTAAACATTTAAACTTGAAGAATTTGGCTGCAATTTGAACCGATAATGCATCGGCATCGGTAATGGTTGGTACCAGCCATGGCGTTTGTGCAAAATTGAAGGAAGATAATCCTCATAAAATGTGCGTGTCATTCCTTGCAGCTAGCACTATCACAAGCCTCATCAGAATGTTTACCAAGGAATTCCTTATTGCTGAAACACATAACTGGTTCTCCAAATCATCTATCAAACAACAGCAATATAATAATTTATA
Source organism: Cepaea nemoralis (assembly GCA_014155875.1). Taxonomy (NCBI): domain Eukaryota; kingdom Metazoa; phylum Mollusca; class Gastropoda; order Stylommatophora; family Helicidae; genus Cepaea; species Cepaea nemoralis. Next base: position 13,056 of record JACEFZ010013752.1, read on the forward strand.
TAAACATTAAATGATAGTTTCTCACCACTGAAAATTCTGTCACATTGCAAAACTAGATGGTTATCAATTAAACCCGCTGTGAGTAAAATTGTGAACCATGGGGTTGGGGGGGGGGGGGGGGG
>JACEFZ010013753.1:0-12575 GCA_014155875.1 Cepaea nemoralis
CACTGGAACTCCATTTTCCCCTACCCATGCCGCCTACCGGCAAAAGTGGGAGGTCAATAAGCAAAAAAGAGACTTTCGTCGTTTACACGGTGTCCATTCCCCCAGTCTTTGCCCACAACTTTCACCGTTCACCATAGGCCACTCAGTGTATTTGATCATATAGTATGGGCAAGCATTGTACTCTTCTGTAATGTCTACAATCTATCTCCAGCCATCTCGGTCGAATGTAAATATAACTGTACTCAACATTTCATTGTTAGGCGGCTCTATGGTCCATCCTTCTCCATGCGCAATCCAACGAATTCCACAAATTGACAGTTTGGGTCTTCATCTTGTGTCCTCCAAGAACTTCCTCTCGTCAACAAATGTCCCTTTGTGTCAGTTAAAGGTTCTTACAGTAGAAACTCGCAGTCTCCCTGAGATACAGCGGGACCAGGAGCTCCCTGCATCTTTGATATACATGGATGACAGAACGAGTACATGCTGCGTACACACTATAGCAGTGATGACATGTCGAGTACATGCTGCGTACACACTATAGCGGTGGGGTTGCGAAGGAGTTACCAACGCAGTTCGTAACTCCGCATACCCCGTTCAAAACATAGGATTTGGAACGCAATGGTATAAGTCTCGATCATTTAGAAGGCAATGGCAAACTTATGTTCATAAACTTGCCAAGAAATCACAAACCAAAAACTTATGGGGTGTACTGCGACGTCCTGTAAAGGATGTACAACTAACTAATACACTATAGGCAATTCGATTGTACAGTCTAAAATGACTCGCATGACCTTATTTTTAATAGGTTCAGTTCATCAACGGGCTATTAGTTATTGTGTGCAGTCCCCAGCCATTCTTAATTACCCAAATAATCAGATGCTGGTAGAGTATGTACAACATTCTTCGCACCATATCCCTCTTAGCCATTACTTTAAAAGAATTAATTGAGTATCCTCAGTTGTGCATCCTGATAACGGAAACTATTTTGTGAGTGAGCAAGGATAACACAGCCAGACACCATTCGCGCGGTCACTGTTGAAGTTATGACACAATCTTTGAGATAAGTGCCCAGCAATGGTCCCCTTCGACGGACTGTAACGGTCGTTTAAATTTATCAACCAAATAAGCGAATTAATATGTAACGTTATTCAGAGACTACTTGTTAGCTCTGCTTCAAATGAAAACCTTAATTTTTTTTTTTTTTTTTTTTTTTTTTTTTTGTAAATTTTTTTTTGGGTGTACATATATTCAGAAAAAGTACAGAACAAATTTATCATTTTTCAATATAGTAATCACAGCGTTCAATGAATATCCTTCTGCCCCGATAAAATGCTTGGATTCCTGTAGAAAAATCGACTCACTTCATGGTGTGCCTGATCTTGTCCTGAACAGTCTATCACAGAAGTCACGCCGTTTTAAATCATCCTACTGCACTCATACACTTGCTGGACTGACAGGCATGCATCACCATACTGAGCCTTCATTCGCCTATGAATTTCTATAAGTTTCACCCCTTCATTGACTTTTTTTAAAAACGGATAATCGAACGCTGTTTATCTTTGGTGCATATAAAAAGTTGGGCGGCTATCTTTAAACTGTCCTTATGACGTCACCGTGTTTGTCTGCACAGTGATGTCACGCGCTTAACACTCTTGACATCCTTGAGAACAATATTGACAGGTTACAAGACAATGGCATGGTTATTGTAATTTCAATCACATTTTTCAGGTTTTCACGTGAAGCCCTCTAGTAGTATCCACCTTATCCAGAGCGACTAGGTATCCATCTCAATAGGAAAGAGATCACGAGGGACGTGCCATATCATTACAAATGTAAATCTTTTTAAATACAAATCGCCAACCTATATAATTGGAGCACACTTTGTAACTTTTCAACCAGAGGTGAGGGGAGAAATCTCTCAGCTACTCCCTACCCCACCATAACTTGACTGAGCTGAGCTAAGAACAGACATAACTGCATTCAGGATATGCCCAGTCCCCTCGTTCAACAGCCAGCGACGAGTCTTGACAATTACAAAGAGAGATTTTATGTCCACGAAAAGACTGAGAACCGCTGCTCTAGACCGGAGAGAACAATAGGTTTGAAAGCCAGGCACTCGTTAATTGACAGCTTCTCACATGTTCACATGCGCAGACACATTTCTTGGTCATTTAAATTTGCTTGCATTTTCAAAATCTCATTAATAATATAAATGCTTTAAGAAATCGATAAGCTAAACATCTTTATAGATATTGCCGTGGGCGGGACCAGACACTTAAAACATTTGATTTGATTTGAGCTAAGAACCGATATCACTGCACTCAGGACATTCCCATACGCGCTCCATCCTTCGTTCAACAGCCATCGAAGAGTCATACATACACACTTTCTCTATTGAGGTATAGTGTAGTTTCAAAAGGTAGTAGGAGGTCAGCATGACCGAATGTATAAGAATGCTCATTCTTAAACATCCGGTGTGCTGATGCTGAGGTAGCGGGTTCAACCCACTACACCGGTCAGTTGGACTAAAATGTTGACTGTTCGTCCTTGACTTGGGGATGTAAATTAAAAGTACCTCTGAAGTCGCAATGGTTGGCCTGATGGCCAGGAACAATGGTAAAAGGAAAAGCTAATCCGCACGCACAAATTAGTGCAGTGCACTAGAAGTAGTAGCACTTGTATGGACTCCGCTTGAGTTCAAAGCAAAGGAACGTAAACATAATCGTTGTAGATGTTGTTGTCTATGCTGTTTCTATTGTTATTCTTGTTGTTGACATCGATCAAACAGCTCTTAGGTTTCCATCTCTGATGTTTGATAATGTATCTCTATGTTTTAATGTTTGTAAATGTCTCACAACTCTGTAATACTTATTTGTGCATAGCTATCAAAGGTTTAATAGTTATTTGTGCACATCTCCAAAAGTTTTAATGTTTATTTCTGCATATCTCTCAAAGTTTTAATATTTATTTGTGCATAGCTCTCAAAGTTTTAATGTTTATTTGTGCATATCTCAAAGTTGTAATGTTTATTTGTGCATATCTGTCAAAGTTTTAATGTTTATTTGTGCATATCTTTCCACGTTTCCTGTTGTATACTTGAGTTTTTTTAACTTTACCCTAAATATGCCTGTAATTAATCTGTGATCACGGTAACAGTCTGCATTGGGAAGTGGTTTTGCAATTGTTAACGCATTTCGAAACCTTCAGCAAGTCAGATTGTAATCTATCGGTTTCTAGTTCTGCTGTCTGGATTTCTCCATGTCCATGATCTTCTAGGATGTTATTTAAACCAGGTCTTTCCTACAATCATTTCCTGCTCTGTTACCTATTCAACAAGTCTGTATCCTCTTTCGTTTCGCTCTCCCAAACCATGGTGGCCTACACTGCATCCATTACCTTGATTTCCTGCTGTTGCATTGAAGTCACCCATTATAATATTTATTTCTGAATTTTTACATTTCTTCAAAGCAGACTCAATGACATGATACAATTCTTCTATACTATCTTCACTGCATTAACTTATTGGAGCATATATTTGAATGACGTTTATTATTAACATTTGCTAAATGCATAATCAGATTAAAGATACGGGATTATACATACAACTAATTATTAATCCTGTCATATTTGCGATGCAGGATTATATATATATATAACAAATTATTAATCCGATTGTTAATCATAAACTTGAACATCGAAGAGGATAACCCAGCATAGACTCGTGTGTAGTTAATATATACGAGTTAATATCTTTCGATGCGCTTTTATAAACATTTAACAAAAAAGTGTAAGGAAAGGTGAAAATGATTAGAACACGAAAGACAAGAAATCTGTTTAATTCATTAATTATAGTAATGAAGAACACGGGTTAAATCTATGATCAATAGTTAAAAGATATCAAGCAAAGGAGATTATCACAGTGGTTCCCAGCTTTTCGGCGTGCCAAACTAAAAGCACATCCCTTGCGTACAAGATACGGCTATAAGCACCACCATATTAGAAACATATGCAGTTACCGACATATAACACATAATTACAAGCAGTGGCATACAAGAAACACATACTGTCACCGACATACACCAAATAATTATAAGCACCGCTATACAAGAAACACATACTGTCACCGACATACACCAAATAATTATAAGCAGCACCATACAACAACAACAACAAAAAAACGCACACACAATCACTAACATACAACAAACGATTATAAGCACCGCCATACAGGAACCACATACAGTCACCGACATACACCAAATAATTAAAAGCACCGCAATACAAGAAACACACACAGTCACCGAGATACAACAAATAATTATAAGCACCGCCATATTAGAAACACATACAGTCACCGACATACAACAAATGATTATAAGCACCGCTATACAAGAAAAACACACAGCACTGACATGCAACAAACGATTATAAGCACCGCCATTCAGGAAACACATACAGTCACCGACATACAACAAATAATTATAAGCACCGCTATACAAGAAACACATACAGTCACCGACATACAACAAATAATTATAAGCACCGCTATACAAGAAACACATACAGTCACCGACATACAACAAATAATTATAAGCACCGCCATACAGGAAACACATACAGTCACCGACATACAACAAATAATTATAAGCACCGCTATACAAGAAAAACACACAAGCACTGACATACAACAAACGATTATAAGCACCGCCATACAGGAAACACATACAGTCACAGACATACAACACATAATTATAAGCACCGCCATGCAAGACACATTTACAGTCACCGACATACAACAAATAATTATAAGCACCGCCACTAAAGAAATACATACAAGCACCGACATAAGAACTATGGTAATAACTTTGGTGAAACTGGCTGCTCTTCGCTCAGCCAGGAGTAGTTAAATCTCTACTGGTACCGCGTATTTGGAGCAGCTGAGTTAGTTATTTAGTCGCGGTTCCGAATTCACAGCAACGGGTCTTCCCCATTATGCTCCGTTCCTGTGCCAGTTAATATTACACAAAATGCTCATCACTGCCCAATGTGAAAAGTGGAACAGACAGGAGTATCGGCAAGCCAACAGCCCGCACAGGTACACTGCATAATGCCGCCACCAGAATCCCAACACAAAAGTCCTCTATGAAAAATACAGTTCATCGTCGATGGAATCGGCAGTCACCAGAAAGAATTCATTGACCCGGGTTTTATCCCACAGTGCTCGGTCTCTTTCCGCAAGCGACCCTCCGAAAGCGCCGCACAAAGCACGAACTCCGTAGCTCCAGTGACGACTCCCAGGAGTCTCCTGAAAAATGCACTCGTAAACATGAATGCTACGAGAGAGAATGCACTCGGAGCAGTTGAGAATCGACGAAACTGTGTGGCTGGGCTCTGTGTGAAAATAAAGTGTATTCACTTCCGCTGGATTGGCAGTACCCCCTTGTCTCATTAGTCTTAAAATCCTTAGAGGAAGCCGACTCTGTGGCGACGGATTCACGAATGCAATTCGTACTCCCGCATACCGCGTTCAAAAACACAGCTGCGGACCATTTGGAAGCAGGCAGTTTTGCGCTGGTTTCAATACAATAGTATGAGTGCCGGTCGTTGAGAAAGCAATGTCAAACTACTGAAGGTAAAACTTGCCCAGGAATCACAAACAGCCAAAAAATGCTGGAGTTGACTGCTACGTTCTGTAAAGGATATGCAACACTTGCGTTTAAAGCGAGCGAACAAAGACAAATTAAAATCCGACAGTAATCTTCGGCAATTAATAAGAATACAGGCACACGAGGATAATATATCTATATTTTGCACCGAGGTGACAACAACACTCTTAAACACCTATGACATCATCAGCGCAAGAGGCGCTGGACGACCAGAAGATTAAATCATTTGTGAATCTGCTTCCTTGTCCAGAGTGAGGGAGATGGGAGTGAAGCCAGGAGCCGTCAGGCCCGAACATTTTGTCAACAGCACAGGACATTTAATTAACAAGCATAGAACTCTTATGGGATTCATCCATCCAGCGGGAATCAATACTGTTGTGGATGCAACTGTATAACTCTGATGACTTCCCTCTATATATTCATATCTGACTGTTTGCACACCCTTGGCCACACATTTCTTTTTCTTTTTTTTGACACTTTTGCAGCTGAATTGGATTCAACCTTTGTAGAAAAAGAGCACCTTTCAAAACCTAGCTGAACCCAACTTTTGTGCCTTCTTGACAACGAAGGAGTTGTGTTTTAATATTATTTTATAACTTTATGTTGATTCTTTATATCTGTATTGTCCCGTCCCTGATGAAGACTTATATAAATCAAACGTCGTGTGTTGTGTCATAGAATACTTATTATATATATATTGTCTCTTGTTTTGTAGGATTTTCACTCGGTGATTTATGTTCACCGTTATGGAGTCCGTTATAAGATAAATACAGGGACGCAGAGGTGTTTCCAAGGCACCAGGGCCGGGTTATATACTGGCCAAGACCTATTGACGCGTCCTCGTCGAGCGTCCTGGGCAACAGGTCCCTTCGGGGTCCTGGTTAAAGTCAGTAGGATCGCTGATTCCTCCGAAGTCGGAGAGTGTCTGCCTGTACGGCGAGGAACCACCAGTCTGCACACCAATAAGCCAGACATGGAACAACGGATACTCACGCAAACCTCAGGTCCTGTATGACATCACATTGATGTTGGACAACAGGATGCCTTCATCCGACATACAGGACTTCGCATTGGAACTAAAGCCAACGAACACAAGCAAGCAAGCAAGATAAGTACACAGTGTCCGTGTGTAGTATGTCTCGTCTTTTCTCAGGAGCCACATATACCTAACTGTTTGTATTTCATACACGGAACTGGTGCCATCAGCTGACATTCGCATGCGGAGATGTTAAAGAGGAGATCGAAGCACCTATGACCATGTCCGGAGTGCAGTAATGACGATCCTCGCTATTCACTACCACACAAGATCGAAAAGCAAACATCCAAGAAACCAAAACAACGACCCGTACAACGCCCTTCACAGGACAGAAGTTTTACAGAACACGCAATCAGCTCCAGACATCGTACAGGCGCAGTGGGCCTTCCGTTCGCCACAGATTGGTTCTCCGGAAACCAGCAGAATTAAGTCTGCAGATGACATTCATATAGTTAGCTTTCATTTCTAACTTGATATCCAAGCAATATTCCATTTCGTGCCGCTGGGGTGCTTTTTCCGCCCTTGATGGCACCAATGCGATGAACTTTCGATTAGGACTTTCCACGTAATGGATTTGATAGCCAAGCATTATTCCATTTCATGCCACTGGGACAGAACCTGAACCCTCATTAGATGACATTGTATGGGCAATAAAGCACCTGAAGAATGGTAAATCACCGGGATGTGATGAGGCACCAGCTGAGCTAATTAAAGCAGGAGGAGAAGAAAGTATTCAAATCTATCACTCATTATATACAATTATATGGAAATGTCGTAATGGCCAAAAGATTCCAAGGACACCTTGAAATTATGCACCAACCATAGAACTGTTGGCCTTGATCGGTCATGCAAGTATAATACAATTTAACGAAAAATCATAATGGGAAGACTTCGTAATAAAATGGAAAAAGGCACTAACGGGGTGCACGCTGGATTTAGACAAGGAAGAGGAACAATAGATCACATACATAACATGCGTTTAATAATAGATAAGTGTAGAGAATTTAATGTTAACATATTCTCATGTTTCGTGGATTATTCGAAGGTATCTGACTGTGTGCCGGCTTCCTGGCCTAGAGGTTAGCGATTTTCTCCGTAATCTCGTATACTCTAATAGGTAACGTGACGACGGTGAGAATCAGCAGAGGTTCGAATCGCGTCGGTAAGTTACGGGGTATGTGAGCCGGCCGCTCAGAAAGCAATGGCAAACTACTGAGCGTAATCTAGCCAAGAAATCAACAATCAGCTGAAAGATGCTGAAGTTGACAGCGATGTCCTGTAAAGGATATGCAAATATTTTTTTTTTTTATTTGACTGTGTAAATTAGAAACTTTGGGAAATCATGAGAAAAATGGGCTTTCCATCACATGTAGTGCAACTCATAAAAATGCTCTATCTAGACCAGTGGTTCTCAACCGGTGAGGAATTCCCCCCAGGGGGGAATTTTAGGTTTTCCAGGGGGACGGGGGGAAATTAAGATTATTTCAAGTTCATGTTAATACAAGAATCGATTAGTTGATATTGTTTTTCCGCCATAATTTACAGTTCTATACTTCTCGCCCTTCTGAAATTCGTTTTATAACGTAAGTAGACCCGCAAATCACGTTTTATATGGACGTCTAGACTTGTTCTAGTATGTGTTATTAAATTTAGCTTCCATTTTTACGTATACTATGTAGGGGCGGCGGTACGAGTGGTGATTTATATGGAGGAAATACGAAAGGGTGAAGGGATAACATTCTGAACATATGGTTAAGGGCTACATGGGCCAAAAAAGGTTGAGAACCACTGATCTAGACCAACAAGCAGCAGTTAGAATAGATGGCGATATATTGCACTGGTTTGACATCAAGCAAGGAGTCCGTCAGGGCTGTGTGCTGTCCCCTTATTTGTTTAACCTGTACGCCGAAAATATAATGAGAAATGTCAGAGATGATATCACCACGGAGCAATAAGATGCCCTAAATATCGGTGGTCATGAAATACCAGAGATGTGATATGCTGATGATACAGTATTACTATCCACATCACAGAATGGTATGGGAAAATTAATAACCTCAACCCAAAAGAATAGTGAAAATCACAACTTATATCTTAACATAGCAAAAACAAAGATAGCGCACACAGATAAAACTAATATCGAGAAATAAATATATGCTAATGAGGAAAAAATTGAGGTGGTGGAAAATTTCGAATATCGTGGGTCATTAATTACCAACAATGGTGGCACAATGAAAGACACTAAAAGACGAACATCTGTTGCTCTTCAAAAACTAAAATCACTAATTAAATTGTGGACTTTGGACAGACAGACCTACAAAAATGAGATTTTCCACATAGCAATATACGCCTGTGAGACCTGGACACTTACTAAACAAGCTGAACTCCGCATTAAATGCCTTTGAATATAAATGCTATCAATCAATCAATCAGGTGCCGTATCCACAATGAAGGTTGTCTGCAATGGATCCCCAACACTGTCTGTCTCTCGCCTTGCCTGTACATTCTGTCAGGCTGACGTTCGTCCATCTCTTGATGTTATCTTCCCACTTGTATCGTTGTCTACCTCTTGCTCGACTTGCCCTCAACCTTGCCTTCCAGTATGGTTTCTATAAGAGTATCATATAAATGCTATAGACGAGTTCTAAGAATATCTTGGATACAGAAAAGAATAAATACATCCATACGACAAGATCTGAATATTGAAGAAGGTTGGTTACTAAAGACGATAAAACAAAGAAAATTGAAATATTTTCGTCATTTGAAAAGTCATGAACGTTTGGAGAGAACAATCATGGGGGGGGGGGGGGGGGGAAGGAGGAGGAGGAAGAGAGAGAGAGAGGGGGGGGGGTATATGCCCGGGAAGAGAGGAAGAGGAAGGCCAAAGAGAAGATGGGTGCAGGATGTGGCGGATGATCTTCAGATGGGTGCTTGTCCTTAAATGAAGCAGGTGCAGGTCCGCATAGCCGAATGGATAAGAACGTGTGTTCTTAAACATCCGGTGTGTTGATGCCGCGGTCAGCAGTTCAACCCCTACACCGGACAGCTGGACTACAATGTTGACCTATCGTCCTTGACTTTGGGACGTTAATTGACAAGTACCTCTGAAGTCGGAGTGGGTTCGCCTGATGGCGAGGTACACTGTTAATAGGGAAAGCTAACCCACACTCAAAATTCAGTACATCACTACTATAAATAGTGTGTATGGACTACGCTTGAGTTCAAAGCGAGTTAGGGCCAAAAAAAGTGAAGCAGATGTGGGCCAACTTATCTTTCTCTGCTTTGCATGTACTGGACACTCCTGCAGCAAATGTTTAGCTGTCATTTTACCAGTTCCATAATTGCATTCATCAGTATCTCATATCTTTAAGTTTATTGAACAAGTGGTATTTCAGCCTGTTATGTCCTGTGCGGAGTCTGAAGGTTGCCACTTGTTCACTTCGGTCGAGTTTGTAATATGCATCATCTGTCTGGTGGCCTGGGAGCTCTGATTCCCACTTGGTTCTATAAGTGCTTTTTAGAAACCTCTTTGCCTCATTATAGGTTATGTCTATGTCTGGCTGAGGTAGTCGTCCGACCTCTTTTGCCAGTCTGTCAGCCTCTTCATTTCCATGTATACTGCAATGTGATGTGATCCACTGTATTACAACTTTGTTTTTTTTTTTAATTTCCGACATAGACCATGGAGTGCTGCTCTTAGGGCAGCTAGTTCTGTGATGTTTTTGCTCTTCGGTATTGAGACAGCTGACTTTACATATGTGAAGACTGTTATTTGTTTCTTTTTATTTTCCTCCATTAAGAGCATTTATACTGCAGTTTTCAAAGCCCTTACCTCTGATATGATGAAGTTACTTGAAGAATTTTCTGACTGCCACATACTTTTTTCCCACTCCATTTTTTTTTAAATTAAGAGAATTCCTCCTCCATTTTCTATTGAATATTTGGCTGATCCCTATGTATATGCATTGCTCCAAATGCAGTTGCTGATGTCTCCAAGCTGGGAACTTGTGTGCACTGTAAACGGGTTTGACTGTTGATATCTTAATCTTTCTGTTTGCAGTTTCTACAAAGTTGCTTCGCATCAGTCTTCCCTTTCTAAGACCATCTGACCTTTTATACATAGGGTGGTCTGTCAATCTTCTAAACTGTCGGCTTGTTGCTGTGCTATATTATCTCTTCTGTTCTGCATTGGTTGTAAACAAGTGATCTTGTCTAGTTCGTTAATAGGCGTGTCTTCAGGCTTCCATGTATGATTCGCATTCCTTGATTTTGGACTCATTTATTTTGTGAAAGTTTGACTTAGCTGCTGTTGCCCAAGCTGCAATGCCATATTACAATACGGGCCTCACCCGTCCAGTGTATTACTTCTTGAGAACTTTCTCATCTACTCCCCACGTTGTATCAGGAAGCTTTTTTATGATTGCCATTCTTTGCATTGCTCTTGTTCGATTTTTCTTAATCTGTGTCTTCCATGTTAGGCGACGATTAAAGGTGACTCCTAGATAGTTTGGATGTTCTTCATGGCGCAATATTTTCCATTCAATACCAGCTTAGAGTGTTCAGTTTTATTTGAGAGGGAGAACACTGTGAATGTTGTTTTCTCCTCACTTATCTTCACTAGCCATGATTTTGACCAGTCTTCAAGCGCTAATCAGGCTTGCTTTATTCTGCTGTTAGCTGTACTAATATATTCTTCAGATGTCCATATGGCTAGGTCATCTGCAAAGGAGGATGTGTGTACTCTGGCTGAAAAATTTCTCTTATGTTATTTATATATGCTATAAATAATGTTTGTGAAAGAATTCCTCCTTGGGGGACACCTTGCTCCAACAGCATCTGCCTGCTGATTTGTCCTTGCATGTACTTTTGTCCTGGCAGTTCTGTTCTCAAGGTAGTGGCTGATCCATTTGTACATTTCCCCACAAACATGCATGTTTTGCAGGATTACTTTCAGTCCTTCCTTCCATACTTCAAATGCTTTTTCTATCCAGACTGCTAGTACGTGCTTTTTCTCTTGGAAGGCATCCTCTATTTCCTGAGCTCTATTGTTTATTTGATCTTCAGTGGGTCTGTACTTCCTGAATCCTGCTTGGTATGGTGTTAAGAGTTTTCTTCCAGATGCCATGTTAGCCTGCCATTGATATTGAGTTCCATTAATTTTCCTACTCAGCTAAGTAGACTGATAGGTCGATAGTCATTTGGTTCTTCCAGGCCTTTTCCTTTCTTTGGGACTGGTATTAGTATAGCTTCCTTCCATGCCTGTGAGACTATTCCTCTCTTCCAGCTGTAATTTAGGACTGCTAGTAGTTTCTGTTTATCTTTGATTGCTATCTTCTATTCTGTTGTAATATTCAATGTAGTTTGCACCAGCATAGTGTTCCATTAATGCATATGCAGCCTTTTTTTCGTGTAAACAACGCATTTCCTAGTTTAATTGTTATTTCTTTGTTTCTGGGGCCTTCATTTTTCATGGCTTTCACTGGTTTCCATAGTTTGTTTCCATCCCTATTAAAGGTCAGGTTTTCTGTGTTTTTTTCTTCCAACAATCTCTTGTCGCTTGATATATTGTTCTTTTATATTTTGCTGAGATGGCTTTGAAAGAGATGTTAGCTTCTGTTGTTTGTTCTCTCTCTCTCTCTCTCTCTCTCTCTCTCTCTCTCTCTCTCTCTCTCTCTCTCTCTCTCTCTCTTGCTCTCTCTCTCAGAAACTACCCTTGGTGTTGTAGATGCGTGTGCTACCAGTGAATGTTCGTCGCATAATGACATACAGACAGTTTCTACAATAAACAAACCTACTTCTAAACCTGTAGAACGCACACCATCCATCTACCCCATTGATGTGCATATCAGCAACAGGTTCCAGGCCTTAAGTGT
>JACEFZ010013754.1:0-23378 GCA_014155875.1 Cepaea nemoralis
ATGTCTTTTTTAAAAAAAGTCCCCAAAAGGTGTGGCAAAATTCCCCGGGGGTTTAAAGAATGGTTCCGCTTCCCTTGTTCGTCTACCGCTATTTGCCAGTAACCTTTAGTCATGTCTACCTTCGTAAAGAACCTAGCGTCTGTCAGTTCTGTCAGTAGATCTTCTGAGTTTGCCATTGGCTCCAGTTGCGTACTATGACCATTGGAGATGAGAAATCTGATTGGGATCGTCTTATGATGTTGTTTTTCTCTAAGTTGATGATCTCCTGATGTAAGTTTTCTTTGTAATGCAATGGAATGGTGTATGGTCTGCATTTTATGGGTGTATTTGACGTGAGTGTGATGTGATGTTGTACTAATTCTGTTTGTCCTGGGTTGTTGGAGAAGATGGTGTTGTACTGTTGTATGAGATGTTTGCATTTGTCTGTTTCTGCTTGAGTTAACTTTGGGTTGATTTTAATTTCCTTCAAGCAGTTCGTCGTGTCTAATGCAGGTGTTGGAATTTCGTCACTAGCCTCGTCATCTTCATGGTCTATTATCACTGTACAAGCTGTTGTATCGTCTTGTTCGTTGTCTCTGTTGTAATATGTCTTAGCATATTGACGTGGAATATTTTGTGTTTGTCTTTTATTTGAATCTCATAGTCTACAGGTGAAATCTGCCTTGTCACTTTAAAAGGTCCTTGCCAAGAATCAGTCAATAAGTGTCTATCACTAGGTAGGAGAAGAAGAACGTCCTGTCCAGGTGTCAACGTTATTGTCCTGTTACCTTTGTCAGCATATTGTCTATAAGTAGCACCAGATAATTTTAGTGCATTCTTTGCAATTATACAAGATTTGATGATTCTTTCACGCAATGATGTAACGTATACGTATGATGATATGGGTTTAAGTACTGGAGTAGAGTCAGTTAACATTTGATGATAAATACTTAATGGGCCACTGTAACATAATGGCTCCAAACGTTCGCATCCCCAGTCCATTTACATTTCTCAATATTAAAACAATTAAATAACGTAAGCCGTCTTGATAACTTGGTCTAAGAATAACTTAGAAACTTCGAGATCGGGAGAAAGGGGATGAACGGTGGTGACCCATAGTGATTGGTTGATCCTTGGGCGAGCAACGCTATTATCTAGGCATAATTAATTAGCCCGCCAGTCGAAGCTTTGATTCCATCTCGATAGGATGTGTCAACGATGCAGTGATCATAACGTGCCCAAAATCCATCTTTAAGATGTAGTTTCTGCATCTCAGGTACCACAAATCATTTATATGTTATGTGTAAGCCTGATGATAAGAGAGTGAAACGAATGGCATGGTATTTTTCTTGAGAAAATGTGAGAATGAAGACCGACATTCGTTCTACAGTGAAACTAAAGCTGCCGCTCTAACATGTCATGTCTGCCACAGTGAAATATTCTTACCATGTCTATTAGCTATCTGATTGATGATTTGCATGTGCTTGTGTCTGTAAACTACGCTCAATGCATATTGCAAAAACCTCTGCGCGCTCTGAATATTCGTGAGTGCCTATCATGACTCATTCTAACCAAACTGTACACTGCTCTTGCTAGTTACATTTGGCGGTCTGGATTAGAATGTGTGATGCTGCATGTAATATTTCCTTTATAATGGCTGAGAATGTTTGAGTGAATGAGACGGTAATTATATAATTAAACCTCTCATATTTGTAAAAGTAACGATGCTTATTATATCCATGTTTGCGGGACTGCATTGCGCTTTAGAAATTACAAAGTTCCTGTAATATCTGAGGGCTATGTTACGCTCAAGAAAATTGCCAAAGCATTCATATAGATTTGCCTAGGATGCAATTTCTCTTCAACGTTATGTACTGGGTCCTTTGCAACAAAATGGTTTTGGTTCATATGAATTACATTCCGACAAGGAGCAAGAGTGTCTGGTCTGCTGAATATAAATGACGGCTCAGGATAATTGTCAAGGAAAATTCATGTCTTCTTTCATATGTGTATTCCACATATGAAAGCATTGCTTATGCAATACTGCTTGGTACTCATTGTAGTAAATATTACCATTACTCAGTGGGACAAGAGCACATGATGATAATGATAATTGAGGGTGCTTGTGAATCTGGTCTGGCTTGAGGGGAGGAAGTTTGGCGTTGCGGTGTGAAGCTGCCCCGGATTTAGCATGTGTGCCTATGATCTCACAGTTTTGGGGATGGCCCTTGTGAGGGAGATATCACCCCGGACCACCAAATAAATTGCACATCATCACCAGTGAAAGGCGGGTGTTCGAATAATCACTTCTCTCCCCCCTTCCCATTCCTCCTCTGAATTTGAAATGGTATTACATCACCATGATCATGTTTAAACAGATGTAAAACACATGTTGTACCTTTGTTTATTAACAGAGTGAGGAGGATGGAGAGGCCTTCAATTAACAGGACAACTCCAGGGAAGTCCTGAGCTCTAACCTTCAATATAGCTTATACTTATAAGATGGACTCTCCAAGAAAAAAATAACACATAAACCCAGGTTGCACATACTCAGCCTGCATTCACATAACCTGGCAGATACAGATGGCCTGGAAGAAAAGTTTTATAAAAAAAACTATAACAGGGATACTCTCCATTTATCAATGTTCCAAGCTCTATCTTCAAGAAACATTCTGGAAGAAAACTTAGGAGTGAGAGATCACCTGAATTTCAGCATGCATCTATTGGCCAAGGGTGAACATTAATTGTGAACTTGGAGTTTACCATCATTCTTCTCAAAACCTTATCTTGAGGAGTATTCCAACTTAATACTGGCTGGAAAGCTTAACAGAAGACTAAAAATTAGAGCAAATTCACAATCTGGATTTTGCATTAACTGTGGTGTAGATCAGTACCATCAGAAACCTGTGGGAGAGACTGGCAGAAGGAAGAAGGCTGGGACATATTTGTTTCTTAGCTCTTCCTCTACATGAACAGTCTACTCGCCCTTAGGAAGTAAATGCTGTCCATTTTCATAGACTTGTTACAGCAGGAATTAGCATGAACTGGAAAAAACATTGTAGGGAGAATGGCCACCTGAAACATTCCCAACACCTTCATAGGTGCTAAAAGAGGTTCAAGGATACAGTATAGCAGTGTCTCCCTATACTTGCCCCATGACTATGGCTATAAGTTATCATGTTTTCCTCAGTGACAGTTTAGGGAAGGACTTAAGCATAAAATGGTCTGTGGTGTAGGATGATTTTCTGAAGTAGTGAGAAGGAGGAGGGATTGTTTTAAGTTGATGTTTTTCTTGGGGAATTGGGTGAGGTATTTGGGTTGTTTCATAATCATTGTCAATTTTATTGCATATTGCTAAAATGTTTGAAGTGTGTGTTTTGGGCCGATTGTGAATGAAGCCTGGGTCTTTCACTTGACCTCATAAAACATCAATAAAGATAGTAGGAAGAACACAGTTTTGAGATGACATGTTTCTGTGATTGTTCTTGTGCACTGTTGTGAAATATATTACTTTGTGATGAATTGTCCAACTGTTGTCAAGCATCTTCATGGTGACTGTTACCTCTACTGTGGTTGTTAGTTCAGAGATTGTGGAAGTCCTGTGTATATGTTGTCAAGATCTTCTCAGGTTGACTTGTTCAACTGGTGTAAAGTACAGTTGGTGTTGTTTATGTTCATTACAGTGGTCCAATTGTCAATGTGGTCATTTGTCCAAGTGTCTTGTGTCACTTGAATTAATTAAAGAGATCAATCATGAGGTGGGCGACCAGAGCACAGTAAACAGGATAAGTGAAAGAACTGCTTTCATTTGTTGCTGTGGCTAACTGCCAAGATCTCTATATAACCTGTAGGAGGAATCATCTAATAATAATTCTGTGTTGATCTTAAACTTAGGTCTAATTTCTCACAGTGGGGGTATTCGATGAGCCAAATTCTGTATGGTTTCCTCTACAAAGGTTCTGCGAGACTACATATCAATACCTCTAGACAAGACTTGCTGTTACAAACCTGTATCTTTTATAAAGATCTATACTTTATGGAAAGTCACTTGTTGGTGCTTCTGTAATTATCTAAAACCCAAATACAAAACCTCACATGTGGGTGCCTGTCCGCGATTGAACCCCGGGAAAAACCCCTCAGGGTATTCACATATTGTGGGCTCCTGTCTGCAATTGAACCCTGGGAAAACCCCTCAAGGTAATCACATAATGAGTGCTTGATGCCACTGTTTAACCCTGGGAAACCCCTTGGGGTACTCACCTACTGGGACCTCGAGTATGGGGAAATGAACCCTGGGAATACCTTTCATGGGATTCACATAGGTGGATCTGACAACACAGGATATAAACTGTGGGCATACCTTTGTCTGGAACTCCGGTGGGGGAAATCTAGGCTGGGTATTAGAAATCAGGGAGTAACCTCTCGCAAAATTAAGCCTATTGCTTTGAGTTTTATAGTGTGGTTAACGGATCCCGTCAAATAAATGTAGACATAAGGTCCAGATGTTTGGCCCACAAGTAAATCTCTGGTATAGGTTGTTTCATCAATGGTGGTAATATTGCATGTATCACTGTTCATAAATGTCACATTGTACAATGTAATGAACGAAGATGTTAATTATCTTATGGGTCAACATGATTGATATACCCATGATAATGTTGTGTTTCAAGATGGGCTGATGTAATAGACTGTCAATATTGTTGTGTAACTTTGTGCATGCTGTTGTTCCCTATGAGTATCAGATAAAGGTACCTGAGAACCCAGAAGACACAAATTATTTTTAAATAACTTAGACAGCTAATTTCAGGATAAACTTGATTTTTCTTGAGATAAATTAAAACATCTGATCCAGTGAATAATAGAGGGCCTACTCCACCTCAAATCTTATTGGCTGGCATGGGAGAAGAGGGAAATAATGTAATTAAAACATTTCAGTATCACTGCATCACAACATCATATAGTGGGTACTTAATTCCTCAGTCCCCATAACATGTTAGCAACACTGAGAGCAGAGAGTGTGAACCCTGATGGAAAACTTGGGCAACCATTAGGACACGTCATAACAATCTCTCTCAGTATAGTCAGTATTCGTACCGGCTAATGTCCAGTGTCAATTCGACGTTGGGTTTATTCTTCAGTTGTGTAATCTTGTCGGTAGCCCTGATCAAGCTGCTGAGAAAGTAAGCACGATTGAATCTCCAGGAGAAACATCCTTATCAACTCAGTCTCTTGCCATTCCTGATTTAGTGGTATTCTTAAGCGTACTTGATACGTGATGGACGAGATGAAGGGAAGATTCTACCTGATGTCATGGTCAGTCACTCATGACCCGACCACAGTCTGGTGTCTATAAGACATTAGTCTATTGTTCAATGGTGTGATCTCTGGTGTACTAGGATCCACGTCACTAGGAGTGAACTCATTGAATCTCCAGGAAGGCCATCAAAATAACTGGACCCCTAGCCATGCATATGGAAGTGGAGAGCGTACGCAAAAGTATGTGTCCAGGAAACGATGGATAACCAACCTGATGTCATTGGCGTATCATACGACTAGGAGCATAACGTGGACAACCTGAAAAATTTCATGAAGAGATAAAACAGGATCCGTCTCCGATGTCGGACGTCAATTCATCCTCAGTTGAGAAAGCGTTTCTGCCTTTAAAATGGTGGAGATTAAAGGACGGACAAAGTTGAGAACAACTGATGTCATTCCCCTTTTTCATTCTCAATGGGAAGACTTTTCTGCCGGAAGAAGGTGGGAATGTAAATAAGGATTGCTGTTCTTAAACAGTTAACTTATATGGTAGAGCTCACTGCAATTCCAGCAGCTGACACTCTATACACAATGTCTGCGATTCAGTGGACTAACGAAAGATCACTGTTATCCAGCAGTTGACTCTTTCGAAGGTAAAGATCCCTGCAACTCCTGCAGTCGACTCTTTATACAAAGTAAAAACCATGCATTCCGCAGTGGAATCTTATATTATTACTGAGATGCGAGGTATATTCAAAAGACCTGGCCAGTCCTATCCTCAAAGTCAGTAAAATTGCTTCAAAAATAATTCCAGTCAATATTGGGATCTATGAAGCTATACCCACAAAATCACACCCCTTCAAAGGTGGCTTGGATAATGACGGACTTCTCTATGGCTGAGAAGAAACGCCTTATTCGCCAAAAAGTAAAAGTTTTGCTCATGTGGGAGAGAAAGAACGGATACTACAGCCACTCAAAAAGCACTTAGCTAGAGAGTTGCTGAAAACAAGTTGGAAATTTCACCTGGGATTCTAGCTTAGTGGATGTTAGTTATAACAGCTTCTACAAAATTCGGTTGCTACGTTAGAAAATAGAGCAACTAAGGAGAGAAAATGCTGTCACTTCTCACAACACAACAAAATAGAGGCCTAACGGAATGAGGAAATCTCAACCAATAAGTGCACCTCTAAATCTATGGTAAGACCACAGAAATGAGTCGAGGAAATATGGGAATTTGATACCATCTGCGAACTCAAGAGACGTATTGGTAGGTAGACTGTGTCATACGCTAACCAGATCTGCAATAGTAGATTTAAGTCTTAACAAGTTCTGCAATGGCAACAGTCAACCCGGAAGTGATTGTCTCTACTCCGGTGCTGATCAAAAATTTTAACCCAGTTCCAAATGCCAAGATTAATGTTGGAGAAAGCTATTCAGTCAATACTCTCTCGCGGAATTATCACTCTACTGTGGCGAATGGAAAGAGGAAGTTCTGATAGAAGTTGGTTAATTGCAAAGCCATTACTTCTCAAAATGAATCTCAATGGTCGACTCATACTTTGGAAGTGTGTGACTCTGAGAGATCATTCATCATGGATAGGAAAAATAGCATGGAGATTAACTGTGAAGCATCGTGAGAGATAAATTGGAGAGCAGTTCACTGATAAGTGTAGTCATAACTCTTCATACTTCCAGTGACTAAATGGAACTTCATGCAAGACTAACTTCATGGTCTTTGCAAATGTCACCAAATTCATGACTGATGGATGAATAGTGTGGCGGATATTTCAAGGAAAAAATTATTTGATTCCATATGCACAGCTCTTGTGGGAGTGAATGGGGATAGGGAGTAAATGATGACATCACTTAAAGGATCTGGGAACTGTGAACGCCTGACCTATCAGTCACTTATCAATGACAGACTTATGGGGAGGCTATGTAACATAATGGCTCCAGACGTTCGCATCCCCAGTCCATTTACATTTCTCAATATTAAAACAATTAAATAACGTAAGCCGTCTTGATAACTTGGTCTAAGAATAACTTAGAAACTTCGAGATCGGGAGAAAGGGGATGAACGGTGGTGACCCATAGTGATTGGTTGATCCTTGGGCGAGCAACGCTATTATCTAAGCATAATTAATTAGCCAGCCAGTCGAAGCTTTGATTCCATCTCGATAGGATGTGTCAACGATGCAGTGATCATAACGTGCCCAAAATCCATCTTTAAGATGTAGTTTCTGCATCTCAGGTACCACAAATCATTTATATGTTATGTGTAAGCCTGATGATAAGAGAGTGAAACGAATGGCATGTTATTTTTCTTGAGAAAATGTGAGAATGAAGACCGACATTCGTTCTACAGTGAAACTAAAGCTGCCGCTCTAACATGTCATGTCTGCCACAGTGAATATTCTTACCATGTCTATTAGCTATCTGATTGATGATTTGCATGTGCTTGTGTCTGTAAACTACGCTCAATGCATATTGCAAAAACCTCTGCGCGCTCTGAATATTCGTGAGTGCCTATCATGACTCATTCTAACCAAACTGTACACTGCTCTTGCTAGTTACATTTGGCGGTCTGGATTGGAATGTGTGATGCTGCATGTAATATTTCCTTTATAATGGCTGAGAATGTTTGAGTGAATGAGACGGTAATTATATAATTAACCTCTCATATTTGTAAAAGTAACGATGCTTATTATATCCATGTTTGCGGGACTGCATTGCACTTTAGAAATTACAAAGTTCCTGTAATATCTGAGGGCTATGTTACGCTCAAGAAAATTGCCAAAGCATTCATATAGATTTGCCTAGGATGCAATTTCTCTTCAACGTTATGTACTGGGTCCTTTGCAACAAAATGGTTTGGGTTCATATGAATTACATTCCGACAAGGAGCAAGAGTGTCTGGTCTGCTGAATATAAATGACGGCTCAGGATAATTGTCAAGGAAAATTCATGTCTTCTTTCATATGTGTATTCCACATATGAAAGCATTGCTTATGCAATACTGCCTTGGTACTCATTGTAGTAAATATTACCATTACTCAGTGGGACAAGAGCACATGATGATGATGATAATTGAGGGTGCTTGTGAATCTGGTCTGGCTTGAGGGGAGGAAGTTTGGCGTTGCGGTGTGAAGCTGCCCCGGATTTAGCATGTGTGCCTATGATCTCACAGTTTTGGGGATGGCCCTTGTGAGGGAGATATCACCCCGGACCACCAAATAAATTGCACATCATCACCAGTGAAAGGCGGGTGTTCGAATATCACTTCTCTCCCCCCTTCCCATTCCTCTCTGAATTTGAAATGGTATTACATCACCATGATCATGTTTAAACAGATGTAAAACACATGTTGTACCTTTGTTTATTAACAGAATGAGGAGGATGGAGAGGCCTTCAATTAACAGGACAACTCCAGGGAAGTCCTGAGCTCTAACCTTCAATATAGCTTATACTTATAAGATGGACTCTCCAAGAAAAAATAACACATAAACCCAGGTTGCACATACTCAGCCTGCATTCACATAACCTGGCAGATACAGATGGCCTGGAAGAAAAGTTTTATAAAAAAAACTATAACAGGGATACTCTCCATTTATCAATGTTCCAAGCTCTATCTTCAAGAAACATTCTGGAAGAAAACTTAGGAGTGAGAGATCACCTGAATTTCAGCATGCATCTATTGGCCAAGGGTGAACATTAATTGTGAACTTGGAGTTTACCATCATTCTTCTCAAAACCTTATCTTGAGGAGTATTCCAACTTAATACTGGCTGGAAAGCTTAACAGAAGACTAAAAATTAGAGCAAATTCACAATCTGGATTTTGCATTAACTGTGGTGTAGATCAGTACCATCAGAAACCTGTGGGAGAGACTGGCAGAAGGAAGAAGGCTGGGACATATTTGTTTCTTAGCTCTTCCTCTACATGAACAGTCTACTCGCCCTTAGGAAGTAAATGCTGTCCATTTTCATAGACTTGTTACAGCAGGAATTAGCATGAACTGGAAAAACATTGTAGGGAGAATGGCCACCTGAAACATTCCCAACACCTTCATAGGTGCTAAAAGAGGTTCAAGGATCAGTATAGCAGTGTCTCCCTATACTTGCCCCATGACTATGGCTATAAGTTATCATGTTTTCCTCAGTGACAGTTTAGGGAAGGACTTAAGCATAAAATGGTCTGTGGTGTAGGATGATTTTCTGAAGTAGTGAGAAGGAGGAGGGATTGTTTTAAGTTGATGTTTTTCTTTGGGGAATTGGGTGAGGTATTTGGGTTGTTTCATAATCATTGTCAATTTTATTGCATATTACTAAAATGTTTGAAGTGTGATTTTTGGCCGATTGTGAATGAAGCCTGGGTCTTCACTTGACCTCATAAAACATCAATAAAGATAGTAGGAAGAACACAGTTTTGAGATGACATGTTTCTGTGATTGTCTTGTGCACTGTTGTGAAATATATTACTTTGTGATGAATTGTCCAACTGTTGTCAAGCATCTTCATGGTGACTGTTACCTCTACTGTGGTTGTTAGTTCAGAGATTGTGGAAGTCCTGTGTATATGTTGTCAAGATCTTCTCAGGTTGACTTGTTCAACTGGTGTAAAGTACAGTTGGTGTTGTTTATGTTCATTACAGTGGTCCAATTGTCAATGTGGTCATTTGTCCAAGTGTCTTGTGTCACTTGAATTAATTAAAGAGATCAATCATGAGGTGGGCGACCAGAGCACAGTAAACAGGATAAGTGAAAGAACTGCTTTCATTTGTTGCTGTGGCTAACTGCCAAGATCTCTATATAACCTGTAGGAGGAATCATCTAATAATAATTCTGTGTTGATCTTAAACTTAGGTCTAATTTCTCACAGTGGGGGTATTCGATGAGCCAAATTCTGTATGGTTTCTCTACAAAGGTTCTGCGAGACTACATATCAATACCTCTAGACAAGACTTGCTGTTACAAACCTGTATCTTTTATAAAGATCTATACTTTATGGAAAGTCACTTGTTGGTGCTTCTGTAATTATCTAAAACCCAAATACAAAACCTCACAGCCACGTGGTTTGGCACCATAGATAAGTTCAAAAGGAGAGAAACCTGTACTAGAATGTGGCACCTCGCGATAAGCAAAGAGAATAGCAGGTAAATATACGTCCCAGTTATTGGGATGCTCTTGAGTGACTTTAGCAAGCATGTGCTTTAAATCACCGTTAAATTTTTCTATTATCCCACTCGAGTGAGGATGGTACGGGGAATTGAAACATTGCTTCACTCCTAACATTTTGGTGAAAGCTTGAGTAGATGCGGCGATAAACTGAGTTCCCCTATCTGATTGGATAGTGTCTGGAAATCCTATCCGTGAAAATATATGGAAGAAAACTTCCATTATATCATTGACAGTTATGTTCTTTAGCGGAATCGCTTCCGGCCAGCGGCTACATTGATCAATGATGGTTAATATATACTTATTCCCTCTAGTAGTTGTCTGATTAAGAGGGCCCACTATGTCGACAGATATTTTCTCAAAAGGTCGACTGGCTAAGTCAGTAACTTGTAACTTTGCCTGTGGGTGTTTACCTTTCTTTACAAGTTTTTGGCAGATGTCACAACTTCTGCAATACTGTTTAATGTCAGTGCAGAATTTGGGCCAATGAAACTGTGTTAATAATCTGGCTCTGGTCTTAGCGTATGCCATATGCCCTGCAAGAGGTATATCATGGGCAAGATGTAAGGCTTGCTTACGATAATCAGTTGGCAAAACAGTTTGCTCTGTTGTGTTGTCACCTCTGGTATAATACCTAGTGAGGATACAATTTTTCAAAGCAAAATGCCATTTTGCATTTTTGGTTACCTTTGGCTTTTGGCTGATCAGATTAAAATATTTCGACAATGAAGGATCAGCCTTTTGAGCTGTTACAAAAGTCTCCTTCATGGTTTTAGGAGGTAGTGATACTGGGCTAAGCATTTGTATAGCCTCAGTTTGGTTAATTTCATCTTGCACTCTAGCAGTAGATCTGGTTACTGCGTTCACACATTCAATGATATCAGATGGTGATGAAACAGTGTTATCAATGATGTCATGAGAGCTTAGTGCTACATTAGCTAGCATACATTCATTAGGTGGTGTAACATTATCAATGATGACATTTGATGGTGATGTTATGATACCATCAATGCAAAGAGATGTTATGTCATGAGGCATATCATTCACCTCTGGTAAATTTCCAATTATAATATCACACACCGGGTTTGTTAATGCTGCGCATTTTACTTTCCCAGTGAGGAAAGGTGTTTGAATATATGCCCATGCTAGTGGGTACTTTTCAGTATTGCCAGAGAATGTTCTGCATGTTACGTGCCTGCCTGTATAGTCTGTAGGCATTATGAACGTTTACTTTAGTCCAATAAATGAACTTCCCGTGTCCCGAATGACTGTAGCAGACTTGCCATTCACATATCCCTGATGGATGTTTATTCTGCCTTTGGAATCTACTACCAAATTAGCTTCTTCATTGGCAATAGGAATGGAGTGGCCGCATGTTAAAATGCCATCTTCATAAAAGGTATTACAAACAGTACATTTATTTGCGTTAAACATATCAAAAGCCTGTGCTGAGTTCACAGGATGTTTCTCTGATTGTTCTTCATCTGATGATGAACTATCAAATAAGGCGGCATTTGCTTTGTTGGTCATTTGCCTACCTTTACAATCATGGCGATAATGTCCATACGCCTTACAGAGGAAACATTTACGCAAATTTCTAAAGGATCTACGCTCCTTATCTTGTCTGTTTACCATGTTTTGTAGATAAGTATGATATGCGGGGTTCTTGTCACACATCTCGCCTTGGTGGTGTGAAATTTTACAATATCCACAATGATTGTACTTCTCAGATGTAGACTTATAAGGTTTTTTTTTAATTATAGGGTTTGTCATATTTAGCCGATGCTACAAAATTTGTATTAGTAGCTTCACTGGCAAAACAATGTTTGTTGGCTGTGTAATAAGCCGAACCACGTCTCTCAATCTCATCTACACTTGTGCATTCATTCTCTTGCAAAAATTTGGAAAATGCTGATGGAATGGATGAAATGACTTTATCTCTGATGATCAGATCTTCTAACTTTTGATAGCTTTTCTCAATTTTAGCTGCTGAAGTCCATTTGGTAAATATATCTCGGACTAAGCATAGGTAGTCAGAGAACGTTTGAGTCGATTTGGGGCTCAACTTGCTGAATTGTTCTCTGTAACCTGCCTCATCTAACATAAAATGTGCCATAATCTTTGATTTTAGATAATGGTAATCTTTTCTGAGGTCTTTTGGGATAGTCTCAATGACTTTAAGAGGCTCCCCTGATAAACTCCTCATATAAATAATATTCCATTCAGACAGTGGAACCTGGTAATGGTCCATTAAAGTCTCAAAATTTTGGGTAAAGGCTGCGATGCAGTCACCCGAGGTATAATTACGTACGATACCTTGGTATTTCTTGTACTGGTTTTCTTTCTCCAGTCTCTCAGATTTCTTAGACTCTTTGTTTATGGCAGTCTCAGTATCAAGTTGTTTAATTTTTAGCTGTACTTCCAGTTCTTCTCTCTTACTCTGAGCTGCTATTTCTGCCTTCTTTAATTCTGTTTCTCTTTCAATCCCTGCTTGCCTTGTTTTTGCAGATAGTTCTGCTTCTGCTTGTTTTGGTTTTGCAGCTAGTTCTGCTTCTGCTTGTTTGGCAGCTCTTTCAGCCGATCTTTCTTCACGCTCGTGGTATTCAGAGTATTTCTTCTCACTTCACTTCGTTAACTCATCACCTGTTAACTTTAATTTTAACCCCATATCGATGAAATCATTTAATGAAGACATGATGGAAAATGCAAATGAAATACCAGCCACACAATTTGTTACAAGTGGTTAGTAAAGTGAACAATTTACAATTGTGTTCTATTCACAATATGTGCCTAAATTTGCATCCAAAAGTATATGAAAAGAAAAATATACTCATGTGTACTGGATGCGGTGAAGAACGGTTGAAAATCGGGCTAGGAACTGTAGGGTCGCTACTTCGAACAACAAATGACCTCTACGGGCAAGGGTTTCAGATGGCACAGAAAACCTGCTTTGATTTTGGAGGAAATAAATTAGCGTCTATTTGATGTGGTGTGCCTGCTTGTCACTAAGTTTTGATTAGGTTTGTATGGCGTTGAGTGTAATTGTAGGTCGTAATGTTGTTAGTCAACAATTTTTTTTTTTTTTCAAAACACAAGTCACTTTCTTTCCAAACCTTTCTGCTTTCCACAACTCAATTCACAAAGACAATCTAAATATATCTCAACACTCTATAACATTGATGACACATCACTTACATCAAGATGACATTCAGTAAGGACATAGACATCAAGTTTACAAGATGGCGACAAGGTCACAATGGCGACAACTTCACAATGTCGACAAGGTCAAAACGGTGACAAGATCATCAATCACTGATGTTTTACACGTTTACAAGATCAAACAATATGTATGTACATTACGTTCACATCTAGTCTCCATGTTCAAACAATGTAATAATATATATCAAAATGAGCCCTCAACGATCACATTTATATGTACAATTAAAGTTGGACAAAAAATTCTAAGTTCACAACTTTAGGTTTAAATGTTAATCACTTAAACTACGTTCATTTCCAAGCCGGACGAATGCCACCACGTCCACACATGTCAGGGTCTTAAACCTGGCTCGTTTTACCTAACACATGTGAGACAGTACAAGTACAACGTGATTTGACTTGAGACTCAACGACACAACGTTCAATGAATTTATTTACAGATCATATACAATACGATGATCATTACAAGATATGAGTTATACTTCAATACACTTACATACACAATACAGCTCACAGTCTATCTCTCAAGATGTCCTAGCACTCGACTTTCAGGCACAGAAACCACACAACGCCTTTCTCTCATCATGCGTCCAGTCGAGTCCACGTCCCAGAGCTGTCTGTCTATAGCTCGCAACGTGCCTCCCCACCTGAAGTGGCTTCACGAGGCCTGCGTGCGTCTTGCTTCGTCCGTGCCTGACCGCTGGCCGTCTCGTCAGCCAGCAACCTCGCAGGCAGGTAACTCATACTCGCCTGGCGGGCGTAACGAAGTTACGGCATCCCGGCTGGGGACTAAGTCGCCTGGCGGGCGTAACGATGTCACTGCATCTCTGCAATACTTTAGACTCTGACACACACACATACACCACCATATACACACATACACACTCATAAACACACATACACACACGAACACACACATATATACACATATATACACCAGCAGCAGCAATTGGTGTACAAAGTCAAGAAGATTTCCCGCCTCTCGTGCGAGCAACTTCCCCACAAAAGAGAACAGGACTGACAAAAACTTTCAATATTCAAATCAACACACAGGAAGACACGAACACACAAGAAAACAACACATAAGAAATCAATCCAAAAAAAAAAAATGAAGACTCTGATAGTTTTCAAATCGTCAGCAATCCAAATAAGAGGGAAAAGAAAGACAGAAGTCTACAGCCGTCACTAGATATTGTAGACACTATATAAAGTAAAATGACTAGATAAATCCTTCAAGCTGAAATATACACATGTTTGCTCAGTAATGTCAATTGTCTACCACGGTAATTTTAAACTGACTAACATGTCTTTCTGTTTGCACAATACTGGCCTTTGTAGATTGATCATTATGGCTTCTGCAAACTTTAACAAGCGACTATTTTTTATGTTAAACACATTATTCCATCATGTTCACATGTCATACTATCCATGTTCAGATACAGACTCCCATCAAGTTCACACTTCAAGCTATACATGTTTACACACACACGCTCCCATCAAGTTCACACTTCCTATTACACATGTTCATACACACACTCCATCTAGTTCACACTTCATACTATACATGTTCAGAAAAACACTCCCATCCAATAAGACTGACATGGGACAACATATACTCACGCAAACCTCAGGTCCTGTATGACATCAAACTGATGCTGGACAACAGGATGTCTTCATCCAACATACATGACTTCGCGCTGGAGATCACAGCCAGCGAACACAAGCAAGCAAGCACTCCCTTCAAGTTCACACTACATACTATACATGTTCAAAAACATACTTTCATGTTCTATAAGTTCTATAATCCTAATGTGTACCACTGTCTGTAATCAATCAAGCTTAGCATTATTGCCATCAAATGTGTTTTACTATCAGTTTCACTTTTGCCTCCCCACCCAAACAATACCCTACAGATAGATATACAGTAGTGCACACTAAACAAGTTTATTAATAATATCGCCAAAACCAGCATTTAAAAAAGAAAGATATTTAGGCTTATGGAATGTTTATTTGCATATTTACAATATACGTCATGGGGAAAAATTAATCGACACGTTTTCCTTCTTTGTTACCAGGGACTGGGGAAACTACCACAGTCAGGGACAGAAGTTAATTGAGTTAGCCAGCACATAGGGAGCCTCTAGCTCATAGGTCAGTTCTTGTCAGCCGGGAAGTGGTAAGTACGACCTTGACCAAGGCAACAGTTCGTTTAACTTCCGCCCCAACCCCGCCCACCCCAAATATATAAATATATCCATTGTGTCTGTGACAAAGTTACTAATCAATGTAACTAACTTTAGTCTTTTGGTTTGGTTTGCTCTCTCTCTCTCTCTCTCTCTCTCTCTCTCTCTCTCTCTCTCTCTCTCTCCCACTATCTATCTATCTATCTATCTATTTATCTATCTCACGTGCGTGCGCAAGCACATCTGTTTGCAATTTACTTTGTAAAATGGGACGTTTGTTGCAATGTTTAATGTATGATCTGTACAGTGACACCATTAAACCTGTTTAAATAAAACTAAGTGTGAATGAGAAAACTTGGAGTATGAAAGAGTTTGTATTGAATGATTTTAGCATGCATGAGAGAAAATTATTACTCAACCATCATCACCAATAAGTAATTTGTAGGTAATTGCACCATGCCATGAATGTAATATTATCAGATGTGTATATGAATGTATGTGTTGTATTCGTAAATCTAAAAAAAAAAAAAAAAAAAAAAAAAAAAAACTCACTGTAAAAATACTCACTGTTTTGCACGAAATAAAACCACTTTACATGAAACACATGTAATTGTAATATTGGAAAGGGACATAAAAACATCACTTATCTCAAGGGATACGTGGTCAGCATGGCCGAATGGATAAAGAACACATGTTCTTAAACATCCGGTGTGCTAATGCAAGGTAATGGGTTCAACCCTTACAATGGACAGTGTTACTAAAATGTTGACCTCGCGTCTTTGATTTTGGGACATAAATTACAAGTACCTCTCAAATCGGCGTGGGTTCGCCTGATGGCGAGAGACACTGGTATTAGGGAAAGCAAGTCCACACGCACAATTCAGTGCAGCACTACTAGAAGTAATGTGTATGATCTACGCTGAGATTCAAAATCGAGCGAGCTGGAAAAAACAATTTCAAGGGACGTTACTTAAAATAACATAAATGTGCTGTTTGATTTATGTAATTGTAGTATTTGTGTATCTTTTGTAAAGTTTGTATAAAAATTAACAATGGTTGAAAGTAGCAGAACAGATTGGATAATAATTTAGAGTCAGCTTCTAAGATTTTGTAAAAGTAATGGCTTTATTTTACATGGGGGGAAATGTTAGAAGCCATTTTTCTATTTCTCCATGATATTACATTAAATGTTGTAACCTTTTGACGGCATGATATAGCTAGAGGGAAAGCAATAAATTATTTTTGACTGGTCTTTAAAAGGCCACAATCACCTCCAAATTAACATCCTGTGCCAGTAAAGGCTTCTCCTGATTAATAAGATACCGCTTTCGGACAACAATAACCTTCAAATACGAGCGCAAATCACAAGTGCACTGTCACAACCAGCCGGCTCAGTGGGGAAGGGATGAAGAACGCAGTTCGTAATTCCGCAAACCCGCGTTCGACATACAGCTGCGGGCAATTTGGCAGCAGACCGCATTTCATTTATTATTTTTATAAAAATGGTATGGGTGCCGATCGTTCAGAAAGCAATGGCAAACTATTGAACGTAACCTTGCCAAGAGATCACAACAGCAAAAGTAGAAATATGCTGGTGCTGTCTGCGACGTCCTGTAAAGGATAGGCATCTGACGAACTGTCACAACCACGGTTCATATAGTTTCGATACAGAGTTGACAAACTTTTTCATTGTGAATCCGCATTGTTGGAAGCACATTTTCTGACGTGTCAATTTACATTATTTCAGAACCGGATTATTCATTATTTTTCAACTAAATTTTCAAGGACAGACTGTGCGTTTTTCTTGGAATTGATATATTATATTAGATATTTTGAATTTTTCTTTGGAATTATTATTACTGAACACAATAAATTATTGAAAT
Source organism: Cepaea nemoralis (assembly GCA_014155875.1). Lineage (NCBI taxonomy): Eukaryota > Metazoa > Mollusca > Gastropoda > Stylommatophora > Helicidae > Cepaea > Cepaea nemoralis. Next base: position 17,691 of record JACEFZ010013754.1, read on the forward strand.
GAATTCAAATATCACTACATTTGTCGTTCCAAGGGACCTCTAACAATTTTAGCAACTTCACCAGCCTGGTACTGTAATGTGCTCTATGACTGACACAAGAAGGTATATCAGATATGTTCACAGTCAATACAGGAGTGAGGCAGGGATGTGTGCTCTCTCCCCTGCTACAGGAAGGTATATCAGATATGTTCACAGTCAATACAGGAGTGAGGCAGGGATGTGTGCTCTCTCTCCTACTACAGGAAGGTATATCAGATATGTTCACAGTCAATACAGGAGTGAGGCAGGGATGTGTGCTCTCTCCCCTGCTATTTAATATCTACATGGATAGAATTTCCAAAGAAGCAAGTCTCGACAGAACAGATTCAGAAAATTTAGAACTCTTTATTCCAGATGAAACAACTGATCCACAGGAAATAAATGAACTTCTATTTGCAGACGACCAGTGCCTGCTTTATAGCGACGAAGGCAGACTGCAAAATGATATTACTAATCTGAGTTCAACATGCAGGAGATAACATATGAGTATAAATATAGCCAAAACCGAAGTAATGCAAGTTAGCAGATCGCCGGGCCTACTAAGTATACAGATAAATATCACAACTCTGAAACAAGTTAAAGAATTCAAATATCTTGGAAGTATGATCACAGAAGATGGCAGATTGGACAGAGAAATTGAAATCAGATGTCAAAAAGCTAGTGCAGTTACATATCAACTATCACCCTTACTGAAACATCCAAATATACCCATGTCCGCAAAACGACAGATAATAAACAGCATATTCACACCAACCCTATGCTACCAATCTCAAACCTGACTTTATCCAAATTACATCTTCGCAAAATTAACACCTGCGAAATGAGATGCCTGAGGAGAGCTGCCAACTTAACAATCCGAGACAGAGTAAGAAATGCTATTATCAGACAGACTGTGGGATCAACACCTTGTGCCACATTTATTGAAAGACAGAAGATCAAGTGGTTTGGTCATGTCGTTAGAATGCAACACCAACAACTACCATCACTGGCCTTACATCAAAGATCATCTGCGACGAGACCACGAGGACGTCCAAGAAGAAAATGGATTGACGACATCAAAGACATTGTACAACCACACGGAATGACACTATCCAGTGCAGCCCACCGGGCGCTGGAACGCAAATTATTCCTCCCCACGACGCTTGACGGCAGAAGTGGAAGATGATGATGATGATGATGATGATGATGATGATGATGATGATGATGATGATGATGATGATGAGGGTGATGATGATGATGATGATGATGATGCTTGCTTGAGCTCCAACGCAAAGTCCTGTATGTCAGATGAAGGCATCCTGTTGTCCAACATCAGTGTGATGTCATACAGGACCTGAAGTTTGCGTGAGTATCCGTTGTCCCATGTCTGGCTTATTGGTGTGCAGACTGGTGATTCCTCACCATACAGGCAGACACTCTCCGACTTCGGAGGAAATGATGATGATCATGATCATGATCATGATGATGATGATGATGATGATGACTGATCCTGGGGCTGCGGCGAAATCGACACCAGCTTTTATTGTTAGTGCCTTAACTGGTCCAGGAGGTGTGCCTTCTGGGGGAATCATCAACCTGCACAGGTTCGAGGTCTCCATTAAGTGGTACTTTCACCTGTCAACAGAAGGGCAGAAAGACGTGTATGACAAGTTACACGGAAAAAAGTTCTCTTTACCAAGCCTAGGGATAGTCATATCACTAGAGCATCTAGAGAAAGGAAGAGACAGGCTGACCATACACTGGTTTCCTGTCGCGATTACTCCTGAAGGAGGTAGAAAACTGGTGTACAGGTTGGAATTAAGATTATTTCAAGATCGCGTTAATACAAGAACCAATTACTTGATATCGTTTTCCCCTATATACTTTACAGTTCTGTCCTTCTCGCCCTTCATAATTTCATTTTATAACATAAATAGACCCTCAAAACACATTTTATGAAGACGTCTAGGCTTGTTCTACTGTAGTATGTGTTATTAAACTTAGCTTCCATTTTTACATATACTGTGTAGGGGCGGGGAATGGGGAAATTAAACCAGACTTTATACTACTACAATTAACAAACATATATTCAAATACTTTCGTACACAATTTTTGACAGAATGTCACAATAATATTCACACAAAGCACTAACACACTATAACATAGGACAGTATTATAGACAGTGGATACACATCTTGTATACAAATTCTCAAAGTAAGGTACTGGTGAGTCATTTACTCACGGCCAGTTTCAGGATCACAAGATCTGTAATAAACGGGGAGTCCACTATCACCAATCATGTATGTACTCACACCAGAACCACTCCTAGAAGCAATCAGTGAGGACACCAACATTAAAGGAACATTCATACATGAGTCTGGAAAGCGGAAACTAATTGCTTATGCAGATGACACCGCTTTCTCCCCTACAACATACACATCCATTGTAAATATACTCCACAACTTCAGATTGTTTGGTGAAGAAATTGGGGTCAAAATACGCATACAGAAATTTAAAATAACGGGTCTGGAAAAGTGGAAGAATAAAGCGGATTTCCCCTGGATCTAACTGTCACGGACAACATAATAATATATTGGATCACATTTCCATGCGATGCCAGAAAAACACACTACAGAAACATGGCATTCACTGACAAAACAAATTACAGACATTCTACATAGATACAAATACAAGATATCAACAATGTTTGGGAGAAGTGCAGTTGTAAACAGTTTCATCATTCCTAAGATAATATATTTAGGTACAGTGTTATATCCCCAAAACAAACAATCACAGACATAAGCAAACACATCAGACATTTCACCTTCAGCAAAATAATTCACAGTATACAACACAAAACACTAATACAGGATACGAAACAAGGAGGAACTGGCACTACAAGACTTATTTATACACAAAAATACAAGCACTAAGAATCAACCATATAGGGCACAACATCAATAAGTAATGTGTAGGTAATTACACCACGCCGAGAATATAATATTATCATATGTGTATATGAATGTATATGTTGCATTCGCAAAATGTAAAAAACACACAACGCAGTGTGAAAATACACACTGTTTTGTAGGTAAACAAAATATACTGTTTTGTAAATAAAACCACTTTAAAAGGAACACATCCAATTGTAATAGTCGAAAGGGACATAACAACATAACACTTATGTCAAGGAACATGAGGGTCAGCATGGCTGAATGGAAAAGAACGCATGTTCTTAAACATCCGGTGTGCTGATGCCGAGGTAAGGGCTTCAACCCCTACACCGGACAGTTGGACTAAAATGTTGACCTCTTGTCCTTGATTTGGGGATGTAAATTACAAGTTCCTCTGAAGTCGGAGTGGGTTCGCTTGATGGCGAAGACACTGGTATTAGGGAAAGCAAGCCCACATGCACTACTAGAAATAGTGTGTATGGACAACAATCAATCAATCAATCAATCAATCAATCAATCATGTGCCATGCCGTAAAGCGTGGGCGGTCGTGACTCGCCATTTCACTCGATCACCAGAGTCGTTGATCAGCTCAGTGTTCCTGTCTCGTCCATGCCATGTGGCCAAGCCATCCAGGTATTTTCCTCTCGGTCTTCCTCTTGGTCTGTTCCCCTCGATCTTGCCAGTTGTCAATAAGTTCTCCAATCCATTTCTCCTCATAACATGTCCAAAAAATTTTGACTGTCTTCGTCTAATTTCTCTAATCAGTTTACGATTTTCATTTGTCTCCTGTAGTACTTGGTCATTGGTTTTTCTATCTGTCCATGGTACTCTTTGCATTTTCCTCAGAAACCACATTTCTGCAGCCATCAAATGTTTTTCAGCTTGACTGCACATTGTCCAAGTTTCACATCCATACAAAAGAACAGGCTCTATGTACCCCTTAACACTCTTATATGGACAACGCCTGGGTTCAAAATTTAGCGAGCGGGGGAACAAAAAATATCAAAGGGACATTACTCAAAGTAACATAAATGTGCTTTTTATTTAAATAATTATAGGTATGTCTATATTTTGTTAAGATTTTATATAAATTATCAACGATTAATACACTATAACAGACTTGATAATAATTTTAAATAATCTCTGAAGATTGTGTAAAATTTACGGCTTTATTTTACAGGTCGGGAAAATGTTAGAATCCATCTTTCCATTTCTACTTGATATTACAATTGATGTTTTATTATTTCAACGGCGATCAGGTCTCATAGACAGAAGAATATTGTTTTGACTGGCCTTTAAAAGGCCACAACCACTATCAACTAATAATCTGTGTGATGTCGGTTCTTAACTCAACTCAACTCAACTCACCTTCACATTAGAGCTTAAATCCAATGTGCACTGTCACAACCAGCCGGCTCCGTGGCGAAGGGTTCAAGAACCGCAGTTCGTAAACCCTCAAACCCGCGTTCGACATAAGCTGCTCGCGATTTGGCCGCAGACAGCCTTGCGTGTCTTTTACGAAAATGGTATGGGTGCCAGTCGTTCAGAAAGCAATGGACAAAATACTGAACGTAAACTTGCCAAGAGATCACAACAGCAACAATAATAAAAATATGCTGGTGTTGACTGCGACGTCCTGTAAAGGATATGCAACTGACTAACTGTCACAACCACGGTTCATATACTCTCGATACAGAGTTGAGAAACTCTTTGGCAACATTGTGAATTCGCATTGTTGGAATCATATTTTCTGACGTGTCAATGTACGCTATATAAACACCGGATTATACACCATTTTTCAGCTACACTTTCAAGGACATACTGTGCGTTTTTCTGTAGAATTTATTTATTAATTTTTTTTTGCGCCCACTCGCTTTGAACTCAAGCGTAGCCCATACACAACATGTATAGTCATCATCATCATCATCATCATATATCATCATCATCATCATCATCATCTTCATCATCTTCCACTTCTGCCGTCAAGCGACGTGGGGAGGAATAATTTGCCTTCCAGCGCCCGGTGGGCGGTACCTGATAGTGTCATTCCGTGTGGTTGTACAATGTCTTTGATGTCGTCAATCCATTTTCTTCTTGGACGTCCTCGTGGTCTCGTCGCAGATGATCTTTGATGTAAGGCCAGTGATGGTAGTTGCTGGTGTTGCATTCTAACGACATGGTCAAACCATTTGATCTTCTGTGTTTCATTAAATGTGGCACAAGGTGTTGATCCCACAGTGTGTCCGATAATATAATTTCTTACTCGGTCTCGAATTGTTAAGTTGGCAGCTCTCCTCAGGCATCTCATTTCGCAGGTGTTGATTTTGCGAAGGTATAATTTGGATAAAGTCAAGGTCTGAGATTGGTAACTGTGGTATAATAAAAACGTCCCTACCCTTTCCTATTTATGGACTCCCTTAAAAATAAACAAACCCTTACAATTACTGTTTAAGTAACTTACTTAATGTAGGAGAAAATAAAACAGCGATAGACTGACCGTGGCACAGCTAAATTTAGTTTGGCTTGTTTTCTCTCCCTTTTCTGGCCAATCCTGGCGAGGGGGAAAACAAAGACTGAAGCGGCCATTTCTAGTCAAGAGAACAGACAAGAAAGTCGACCTTTCCCTTCGGGGAGAAGGTAGTTTGTTTTAAAACCATGATTCTCTTCAAGCTATTGGTATGTTATCTACATTATTAAGATATATTTTTGTATTTT
>JACEFZ010013755.1:0-7500 GCA_014155875.1 Cepaea nemoralis
CCCCCCCTTCCCCCAATCTGGCTCTAGAGAAAGTTGTAAGGAAGGTAAAGGAGGAATGTGATATTGGAGAAACATCCAAGTTGCTTGGTTATGCAGATGATATAGATATTATAGGGCAAAGTGAACAAAAGACATTGGAAATATTGACTCACTTAAAGGAAAAAGCCCAACAGATGGGGCTGGTTATCAACCAACATAAGACAGAATATATGGTAATTTCAAGAGACGGAATGGCTAAAATCTCTGGCCACATACAAATAGATAATATGACCATTAAAAGAACGGAAACATACAAATACCTGGGTACAATCTTCAACTGCTCCAACATCATAAGGGAAGAAATACAAACTAGAATCAACTCTGGAAATAAGATATACTATGCACTACAACATCTACTAAAATCAAAGGCGCTATCTCGTAACACCAAAATCACAATATACAAACACTGATCAGACCAGTTGTGCTGTATGGCTCTGAAACCTGGAGTACAACGAAAGGAGACGAAGCCTTGTTACAAACCTTTGAGAACAAAATTTTAAGACGCATCTTTGGAACCATTAGGGATACACAAAGTGGAGAGTGGAAAAGAAGAAGTAACAAAGACATTTATGGTTTGTTTAAGTCCCCGCTAATCATTGGTATCATGAAGGCTAATAGACTACAATGGCTGGGGCATATAGAAAGAATGGAAGATAATAGGGAAACAAAACTCGCTTACACTCAGGAAATAAATGACCGTAGACCCCGAGGTAGACCAAGAAGGCGGTGGAGAGATAATACATGTACAGACCTACAAACACTTGGAATCAACGACTGGCAAGAGAAGGTCCACCAGAGAGACGAATGGAGACAGATTGTATTTGCAGCAAAGAACCTCAATGGCTCGGAACGCTGAAGAAGAAGAAGAAGGTCTTATCCATCAATTTGTAGATCTTCAAGCATCCTTATCATGTCGACATGTCTCACTTTATCGAAAGCCTTTGTATAGTCAATAAAGCAAAGAACGTTCAATTACTGTTCTCAGTACAGTACATACATAGCATTTACTGTACCTTTGCCTTCTACCTTTGCCTTTGCCTTCTTGTAGGACTTCCGGTTTCAAGATGGCGACGGACGGTCGTGTTATTTTGTGTTCGTTAACTTTTTCGCGTAGGGGATGGATTTATTCATCTCTTGCGTGTAATTGGTGTGCCAGGATGTAAAACCAGGAGTTTCTACTCAAGATCTGCGCGGGTGCTACGGAGTTCGTGCATCGAGCGAAGCCATCCTTGAGTGAATTTTCAGCAGCGTGTGTGGTTTTCTCAGTCTGTGTTTACGTTTTTCAACATGGCGGAAGAACGTGTTTTTTCCGAGCGGTCAGCAGTCAACATAACGAAGCGGCGTGGTAGCCGCGCAGGGACAAAGAAGCAAGGTAAGCGCGGTGGTTTGAGGCGTTTTAGACTCAAGTGTCACCGTCTAGGACTCAGGAATATCCGTATTCTATATTGAAACTGTGCCAGTGTAAAACAACGAGGCTCTATTTTAGAAACCCTAGTTTACAGGAACGACATTGTAGCACTCCAGGAGACGAGACTGGGCGATCAGCTACTCCGAATTGCCGGCTTCAAATGTTTCTACAACAGACGACATCTGGGAACGGCGATTCTCGTTCGCGACAGCATGGTGGCGTCAGAGCTAGACATGTCCAGTTGGGACAGTGACGATATACAAATACAGGCGTTGAGAGTTCATTCCAGTATACCATTCGTGTTGGTTAATGTTTATGCCCGCAATGCGAGTATGGACGCCCAGAAGTGGCAGTGCTTAAGTGGCATATTAGGCCACGAGAGAAATGTTATTTTCTGTGGTGACTTCAACGCTAAAGGCAGAGCATGGGGAAACACTTCCTCCAATACACAAGGGGAGGAGCTCGAGACTGCACTGGAAACCATCGACCTGGTTTGTATTAACAGTGGCTGTGTCACCAGGACAGCAAGCCGTCCAGGCGATGAGGACAGTGCTATTGATCTGGCGCTAGTTTCACCTTCACTCACTACAGTGTGTAGATGGGGTGTCCTAGGACACCATGGCAGCGACCACCACCCGTGCAACATATTGATGGAGAAAGGCAGAACCAGGCAGCACAAGCTAAAGGTAAAGACGTTCCAGTATGACAGTACAGGGCGAGATGTGGTGAGTAAAATAAGACGTGACAAGCGCAGAACGTTTCAGGGCAGGAAAAAAAGCTGGGAGCAGCCACCGTGGTGGAGTTTCGAGGTGGAGAAGGCTTGGGTGGATAAGCGTAGTGCTGTAAGGAGATGGCAAAATGCCAAGAAGAACAGAGCTGGTCATCCTAGTCCCTGCTTGCACTTAGAAAGAGAGATGCACACAAAAGTAAGCTATTTCAAAAAACTGGTCAAGGTGGTTAAAAGCGAAAAATGGGCAGAGGTGTGTCAAAGAGTAAGCACAGACAAGTCACTGAAATTGTTCTGGCGACTACATAAAAGCATGAGTGGTGTAGTCAAGAATAAGAGCATTTCTGACTTCCAAGGTGCTGACCTCACCTGGCAGAGGACTGACGAGGACAAGGGCAAAGCCCTCTTTGAACGCTACCTTGAGCAGAGCAACCAGACAGACATGGGAGGCCGAAATCTGGCCAAGGAGGTCACCTCAGACAGATGCAAGGCCCAGAACACTTCGGATGAAGACACAGTGACAGTGAAAGAAATCAAGGCTGTGCTTCGACGATCAAAAAACAGTGCTCCAGGTCCTGATGGCATAAGATACGACGACATAAATAGGTGTACCGACAATGAGCTAGAGAAACTAGCAGACATGTACAACAACAGTATAGGGAGTGCTAGCATCAAGGAGGAGCTAGCATCAAGGAGGAATGGTTACACAGCTATCTGATTCCCTTGCCGAAGCCTGACAAAGACCACAAAAAAATTCAGGGATATCGAATTATAACCATGCAGAATACAATAGGCAAGCTGCTGGAGAAGGTAATTGCCAGGAAAATATCAAGCCAACTAGAGAGGCAAGGTGTTTTCCCACCTACCCTGGGTGGGTACCGTCCAAAAAGAGAAACCTGGACCAATGCAGCAGTCTTTGCCCATGATGTCTATGAAGGTTTCCACTCAGGTACTGAAACCGTTGCTGCAGCGATTGATCTTGAGGACGCATACAACAGAGTACCACTGGATTTTTTAATGTTTCAGCTTCTTGAACTAAACGTAAGTCCATTCCTCCTTAGTTGGATCGCTGCAGCCCTCTACCAACGGAAAGTAGTTTTTAGATGTGGCAGTTGGACTTCGGAACCAACAACAATATATCCTGGCCTACCACAGGGATCACCATTATCTCCGGTACTGTTCAACGCCTACACAGTGAGAATCACCAGTGAGCAGATCACTGGACCTGGCAGGACATTGTCGTATGCCGATGATGTTTTAGTGTATCGTCAGGGTAAGGATAGAGAGGAGGTTGCTGTGGAACTACAAACCGAACTCAATCGCATAAGTACTTGGTGTGATGAAGCTGGGGCAATGGTCAACCCAACAAAGGCAACAGTGACTTGGTTCTCGTTGAATAATCATATTGTCAACAATCCAACACCAACTGTAATGCTGTGTTCAGAGACGGTGGAAAGAACGCAGGCAATGAATTACCTGGGGATACGGTTTGATCGAAGCCTTGCTTATAATGTGCACATAGACCAGGTGATAACAAAGGCCAAGCGGGGCTTGGCAGCGATGCGGGTGATGGCGGCAGCAAACTGTGAGCAGCGCCATCTATGTCTTCTGTACGAGGGGCTGGTCATGTCTGTTTTGGAGTATGCAATGGCAATCCTGACTCTCAGCCATAAGCAGATAGAAAGGATGGAAAGGATACAGAATGAAGCTATGCGCATTATTCTTGGATGTACAAGAGATACAGCATGCAGGGCGATGCGCAACCTTCTTGATTTTCCAACCATTGAAGAGAGAATGCAAGTTTGCAGGGCACGCGCCTACCTCAGAATTAACGCAAACACACAGCATCCACTGCATAGTGAAATTAGGAAGGTGAAGGGCAGCAGGTTAAAAAGAGGACGGTAGTGGATGGGTCAAGCCGAAGACATTCTTCAACAGGTGTGTTCACTTGAGGACTTAGAACCTGGCGAGGAGTGGGTGCAAGTGCCAACAGACTTCTGCACATCCTTTTCAGTTTGCATCCAACTAGATAGAAAATGCAGACAAGAAAATCCGGCTGCTGTGGAGGCTGAAGTACAAGCGTTGATTTTCGAGAATTCGCTAGACAGGTGACGCGGTCATCTACACAGATGGGTCGGTCGTCCGACATGTGAGAAGCTCATGGGCCTTTACAGCTCGGGCCGGAGGGAGAATTGTGAAGGAGGACTCTGGTGCTTTCACTGAAACCACAAGTAGCCTGACCATGGAAGTCATGGCAGTAAGTAAAGCAATAACATGGCTCGAGACACAGACATTCACTAGGGCTTGTTTCCTTAGCGACTCAATGAACATGATCAAGAGGATAGAGGAGGGGTCGATCCGAAGAGAATGGTTGCTGCCTCTGAAGCGGTCTCGGCTGGCAAAGATTAGTTTCATCTTCGTGCCAGGTCATGCGGGAGTACAAGGAAATGAGCGGGCTGACAAGCTCGCAGGTGAGGCTACTGTGGAGGGCGGACGCGCCATGAACCAGGCTGACATTCTGAATGCTCTACGAGAAGTGAGACTTTTGCGAGAACCAAGTGATGACTGTGAATCTACAACAATGGCCAGACTGCGGGAGCAGCAAATTAAAAGAGGGGTGGCCAAACAAGAACACTACGCAGGAAGCCAAAGAAGATTGATAAACCAACACAGAACTGGCGTCGTTAGCCGCTACACGCTGCGGGATTTGCTGAGGAGGGGATCCGAGCACTTATGGACTGAATGGTTCGATGTGCAACGAGGATGATCTGTCGACTAACTAACTAATTAACTTGCCTTCTACAAAGCCACATTGTTCTTCTCCTATTTCAGGTTGTATTTTCTTCCTAACTCTTTCTATGATAATTTTTAGCAAAATCTTCGTGATGTGCCTCATTATACTAATTGTTCGATGTTGATCACATTCCAAGGCTCCTGATTACATTGGGATTGCAATAAATCCATAATTACATAATTTATGATGTTTATCTCCAGTATCATATATTGTATTCAGCAGTCTGGTAACTTTATCTATTCCATATTCTTCTAAAGCACTAATTCTTTCTCTTGTGGTGTTGACTAAACCGGGGGGAGGGGGGGGGGGGGGTCTTGCCAGTTTTCATATGGTTAAGAGCATTCTGAACCTCCATCTTCAAAATTGATGATTTTTAAGGTCTTTCATATATCTGACCATCCATGTATAATATGATCGTTTTCTATTATGATGTTTCCATCTTTTGTCTTTAGGCAGCCTGCTGATGTACGTGTTCTTTGATTAGTAAGCTCCTGAATTCTTTCGTGCATTAGTTTGGTATTTTCGCTGTTGTGTTGTTTGTCAATTTCTATACAATTGTTCTTGAGCCATGTTTTCTGCAGTACATGTCGTGATATATCATGGTATATATCATGGTTTCATGGTATCTTCCGCAATTTTAAAGATCAGTGAATGGAAAATTACAATATAATACATGTTTATTCGATTGTGTACCATGTTTGGTCTAAACTTACTTTTTGTTTGAGACTGAATCAGTTAATTTATGTATCAGGTAAAACGATGAAGTTTTGAATTATGCGTGAAAACTGACTACACTTATACGAACAAACTGATACAGAACAACAGACAAAAAAATAAGGTCAAGCTCTTATAATTGGGTTGAAGAGTGTGAGCACGGAAATAATTGATACAACAGAAGTTGAAGATGTATCTAGAAGTCACCCTACTCTAGTGTAGTGATACTTGATATGTATGAGAACTTGAGACAATAAACACTCAACACTATTTCAGATAGATCAACGGAGAAATAAAAGCTTCACTAAAATTGATTCACATAACATTTATTTCTTGTGCAAATCATTTTTTTATCACGGTACTTTCATATCCTGACATGTGACAAACATAATCAAATTGTGATTTGCTAGTGTGATATATCACGACATGTACTGCAGAAAGCATAAGTATTCCAGTGAATGAAAGGCAATGTATGATTTCAGGTGACAGAGATTAAAGCAGCTGAAATGTCCAAGTAGTACATCGATATTGGAGTGTCTGCTTATATGTTACTTGCAGTGTCAAGATTGTGTTACTTCTATCATTTGTTTTCTGCTAAGTGTCCGTTTATGTCTTATACAGATGTTTTCCGAAGTGCTGTCTGCGCATTGAGTCTAATGGTAGACTGGGAAAACAGGCATTAGTAATCTACTCTAGAATGTCTAACGTCAAGTGGATTTTTCAGCAATAACATAATTATTTCGTTTAAGTATATTGAGTACCCGAGATGGCGAGGAAGCTAGCGTGCTGGTCTACTGCGCGGTGGTCAAGAGTTCCAATTGTCTTCGATGTAGTGATGTTTTAGTTTTATTTTTGCGATTGAACTGTGCTCGCATGTCGACCAAGCCTAAAATAGATGCCAGATATTATTTCTGGGGCGTAATGTTGGCCACACCACTTATTGAGTGCCCATTTTTTTATGTTGCATATCCCTTGCAGGACGTTGCAGTCAACACCAGCATTTTCCAGCTGCTGTTGATGTACTAGGCAAGATTTTACGTTCAGTAGTATGTCATGGAAATCAAGAAAATACCTGGATGGCTTGGCCACATGGCATGGACGAGACAGTAACACTGAGCTGATCCACGACACTGGTGATCGAGTGAAATGGTGAGTCATGACCGCCCACGCTTTCCGGCATGGCACATGATTGATTGAGTTTGTCATTTTTTTCTGAACGACCGGCTCCCATACCAACACGTTATAATACAACGCCACACGGTCTGCTGCACAAATCGGTCGCGGCTGCTTTTATAACGCCTGGTAAGCGGCTCACGAACCGCGTTCGCAAGCCTTTGGCCACGAAGCGGGAGACCTAGTGCCCATTTATCTAATACAATTATAGGGCAAGAACTATTTACACAGTACGTGTAAATGTTTCCTACATTTACCTGAGAGATATTAGGTTCCAGCACATTTGTTTATTAGTGGTTTTGTTTCCAATATCCTGCACAATTCGGATTGTCACATGTTATGTATAGTCAATACTACGATATGGCGGGGAAGCTTTAACAATAAACAAGCAATTAGAAAGTCGAACAGAGGCCCTGGATATGTGGATTTAATGAAAAATATGTCATATTTGATGGGAACAAAAACAATGCAATGATTAGGTTGTAGAAAAACTGTAAATGAAAAAAGAGTTGATGAAAGAAATGAGAAGGAGGCAAGTGAAATATTTAGGACACATCAAAAGACCTAACCCTTATAAAAACCCATATTGAAAGGTAAGGTTGGAGGCAAGCCAGCAAGAGGAACATCGACGATACAAACAGGATA
>JACEFZ010013755.1:10000-24052 GCA_014155875.1 Cepaea nemoralis
TTTATGTATGAATGAAAATATATTGGCGAGAGAGAGAAAGAGAGAGAGAGAGAGAGAGAGAGAGAGAGAGAGAGAGAGAGAGAGAGAGAGAGATGAAGTGAAAGATATATATATATATTTATCTCTTTCACTCTCTCTCATTCTCTCTCTCACTCTCTCTCTCACTCTCTCACTCTCTCTCACTCTCTCTCACTCTCTCACTCTCTCTCTGACTCGCTCTCTTACTCTCACTCTCTCTCACTCTCTCTCTCTCTATCTCTCTCTATCTCTCTATATTGTTGCTGTTCTCTGTTAGCCTTGAATGATGTGTGAATGAAATAATGGATGGAAGAGAGTGATAGAAGGGCAGAATGTTAGACGGGCCTGCGTGCCCAATTCTTAACCCTTTGAAAATAAAGTTTGTTCGTTCGTTCGTTCGTTCGTTCTCTCACTCTCTCTATCTCTCTATCTCTCTCTATCTCTCTCACTCTCTCTCTATCTCTCTCTCTGTCTGTCTCTCTCTCTCTCTCTCTCTCTCTCTCTCTCTTACACACACACTATCAAACAAACCAATGAGGAAGAACAGATTTTATGTTTTTAGGGAGAAAGAGCAAGAGAGAGAGGAGAAAACTTTATTTTCAAAGGGTAGCATATTGGGCACGCCGGCCCGTTTTACATTCGGCCCTTTCAATCACTCATCTTTCATTCATCAATTGTGAATGTTACATTCACATAGAAAAAACATTGAATTATGCCCTTCTATCACTCTCTGTCGTACATTATTTCATTCACACATCATTCAAGGCTAACTAAGAACACCAACAATATAAAAGTTATGCATTGAAAAGGCATGGGGAAAATGAAAAAAATCAATACTACACGACTCAGTAATATTAAAGAATCGTGTGGCACTTGTTATTAGCTATGTGGAATATACTGGCCTGCCAAAAGGGGACTGGCTGTTATACTAGGGATTTTTTTTTTTTTTCCCCGCGTTTCCATCCTGTTTCAGGATATTGCGGTCAACACCAGCATCTTTCAGCTGTATGTTGATTCCTAGGCTAGATTACGCTCATCAGCACGCCACGACTTTCTGAGCGACCGGCTCCATACTCTCATAAGTTACTTTTGCGATTCGAACCACTGCTAATTCTCGTCGCGTCACGTGACGAGAGTATTCGGGGTTAGCGGAGAAAGTTGCTAACTCCTCGGCCATGGAGCCGGCACTAGGGATTTATTACTATTATTATTTATATTATTAAGGGGAAAGGTAATCCGTACTGAGACAGTATTCGAATAACTTGCGATTATATTTATAGGGGCTGGTGATGTCTTTGATTTCTTGTGGAAGATTGTTCCACGGCTGAGCTGCAGAGTACGTTAAGCTTGTTATGTATAAGTCTATCCGAGGCTTCGGAATGTGTAATACATTTAATCGTTTACTGTGTCTAGCATTATATTTAAACAATGGCCAAAGGGTAATTTGGGGCATTCCGATGTAGGATTTTGTGAATTAGTTTGGCCTTATTGAAAAGCAGGCGTTTTCGGAATGGTAGTAACTGGAATCGTTTATGCAGGCTAGGATTGTCAATTAAATGTTTGCTATAATTTAAACTCATTGCCCGTTTCTGGAGTGAATACAATCACTTGGCGCTTGAATTGGAACAACCCTCCCAGATTGTAGAGCAGTAGTCAAAATGTGTCTGTATGTGAGAAGTATAGATTATTTTCCTTGTGTCCTCATCAAGAAAATTTTTAATTTTGGCGAGTTGGTAGACTATTTTCGTTGTTTGTTTAATGCGCGCTTGAACGTGGGAATTAAATGTTAGGTTGCTATCATGATGAGGTCTAATGTTTTGTGCTCATTTACACTTTCTACTGGCATGGTATCGATTTGAAGTTGAAGTGATCTGTGTGAATTTAGAGTTTGAAGTCTTTGTCTGGTTGTTAATAACATAGATTGTGGTTTCATCATCATCAAGTGCCGTGCCGGCTGGCGTAGGCGTTCATGGCTCTACATAGATCTCGGTCTTTGGTTTTCTGGATCAACTCTGCTGCTGATATTCCTCCATGCCACCGTCTCAATCCATCCAGCATCATTTCTCTTGGTCTACCTCTGCCTCTCTTCCCCTCGATCTTTCCAGTTGTTACGATGTTCTCCAATGCCTCTCTTCTCATCACGTGACCGAAGAAAGATGTTTGTCTCTGTCTTATTTTTGTATATAATGTTCTAGTTTCATTAGCCTGTTTCAGACAGTCGTCGTTAGTTACTCTGACAGTCCAAGGAATTCGCAACATTCGTCTCAGGAACCACATCTCTGTTGCTTCTAATTTCTTCTTAATTTATTCATTTACATTCC
This sequence comes from Cepaea nemoralis, assembly GCA_014155875.1. NCBI lineage: Eukaryota > Metazoa > Mollusca > Gastropoda > Stylommatophora > Helicidae > Cepaea > Cepaea nemoralis. The sequence continues at coordinate 12,340 of JACEFZ010013755.1, forward strand.
AAGATTCACTGCCATACAGCAAAACTGGTTCTACATAGCATTTCGGCACTCTCTTTCTTACATTCAGTGATAGTGACTTATTACATAAGATACTCTTCATTTTCTGAAATGCGGCTTTTGCCTGCCCTATTCTGCTCCTAATCTCTGTTGTACATCTTCCATCTGATGTTATAAATGCCCCGAGGTATCTAAAATTATCTACTTGGTTAAGGATTTTCCCTTCTATTTCTATGTCACATTTTGGTGTCATCATTTTCTTTGATATTACCATTGTTACTGTTTTCTTGATATTCAAGGAGAGTCCTTTCCTTGCACTCTCTGTTACTACAACGTCTAATAATTGTTGTAGGTCTGTTGAATTATCCGCCACCAATACTGTGTCATCTGCATAGCGTATATTATTTATATTATAACCTCCAATTAGTATTCCTGGCATCTCTTTGATCTCTCTCATTATTACTTCGCTATACAGGGAGAAAGGATCTGGTGACAAGACACACCCTTGTCGTACTCCTAGCTTTATCTGTTCGTAACTACCCTCTTTATTTCCCATTTTAATTGCTGCTACTTGGTTCCAGTAAACATTCTTTATTATTCTTAAATCTTTTCCATCAATGTTGATATCTTCCAACATTTTAATCAGTTCATCTTGTTTTACTTTATCAAATGCCTTAGTATAATCTATGAAGCACAAATATATGTCTCTCTGTTTCTCTATTGACCTTTCTATTAGTGTCCGTAATGTATAAATTGCATTGTTTGTGCCCTTTCCTTCCATAAATCCATACTGTTCTTCACTAATTTCCATTTTTATTTTCTTTTTGGTTCTTCTCATTATGATTCTGAGTAGAAGCTTAGTGATATGGTTTATAAGGTTAATTGTACGAAAATCTTCACAATCAATTGCTCCTGGTCTTTTTGGTATAGCTATAAATACAGATTTCAGCATATCACTGGGTAAATATCTACTGCTGTAAATATCATTCAACATTTTGGTTAATATATCTACTCCAAATTCTCCCAATACTTCTAATTCTTCTATTGTGATTTCATCTGGCCCAGCTGTTTTTCCTTTCTTCATACGTTTCATAGCGTCAGCGACCTCTTCTTTCAGAATAGGTGGACCTTCTAAGTTACTATCTTCTGTTAATTCTTCCCTTTCTCCATCATATAATTCTCTTATATACTCATTCCACCTCTTCATTATAGCACCTTCCTCTAATAATAGCTTTCCTGTTTTTGATTTCAAAGCACCCTGTATTTATTCTTATTTTACTTCCTGTAAGCTCACTGATTTGTCTGTGCATACTTTTTGTATCTTTAATGGAATTTAATTCAATTTTTTTGCATTGCTCGTTTAACCAACTTTCTTTAGCCTTCCCACATTTATCTTTTATTTCTTTATTTATCTTAGTGTATTCTTGTTTGTCATTTTTACTCTGTTTTCTTTTGTCCATCAGTTGTGTTTTAGTGATGTTAATTTGCATACGGTTCGCATAGCTCCACCTAACAACATTATTTAATTCTTGTTGCAAAGATGACTCCAGCAAATTACAGCTTTCAGCGTTTGTATAAACTGTACAGTTGAAATAGGTCGCAGGACCACGAGATATGCAAAGGATAGATCGTTAATATATATAGAAAATAATAGAGGGCCAAGAATAGAGCCTTGCGGTACTCCAGCTTTGAAGGTGGTGATTTGAGACATGGGTGTATTGCGTGATACTACTCGCTTTTTGTTTGATAGAAAAGATGTTATTAGAGTCACTACATTAGGGCCAATTTTCATTGTCTCTTGTGTTTTAATTAACATGACATGGTCTATCATATCATATGCTTTCCTGAAATCGATAAACACTGCTCCACATAGACTGTTGTTGGTTATATTCTGGTGCCAATTTTTTATCATGTTTGTTAGGGCTGTATGGCAAGAATATTTTGGTCGAAATCCTGATTGACTGTTAACTATAAGCTTGTTGCAATCTAAATACTGTAATGTTACTTTCTGGATGCGTTTTTCTAGTGGTTTACATAGTGACGATAGTAAGGAAATGGGTCTATAATTGCTCGGGAGACCATTGAACCAGATTTAAGAATAGGATACACTTTAGCGATTTTGAGAGCTGATGGAAAGTGGCCTTTGGTGAAGCACTGACTTATATACGTAGGTTTGTGATACAGAGAGAGAGAGAGAGAGAGAGAGAGAGAGAGAGAGAGAGAGAGAGAGAGAGAGAGAGAGAGAGAGAGACCGACAGATAGACAGACAGACAGCTAGAGATGTCTGTTGGAAGAGGATAAGGGACAGTAGAGAGAAAGAGGGAAAAATAAATACAACATTCAACAAAAGGGAAACTAAAAATACTCTTAAAAATTTTTAAATGAAGCAGAAATAAAAGAACAGAAACACATTATTTGCAGGGCAATAACGAGATAATGCAGACATGCAGAAGTAATCTGAGAATTAGGCCTTTGCAGGATTGGAGTTACACCCATCGTGAGCGGGGATCTGTATTGCCCTTTTCATAACTAATTAGGTGATCAACGCTATCATTCCTGATGAACAAAATAAAAACACACAAGTAGAGATCCTCCGAAAATGAGATATTCTGGCAGCTCTGATTTCGACTAGGTCCGAGTGTTCCTTGATAACTATAATAATGCAGTTAAAGCAAAATATTACTTTATTCCATTATAATGAGTGTTTCTTCGATACCACTGGTCACCTTGCTCACAGAAATTGTTTGCCGTTGGATTTCATGATTGCCCCACATTACTGACACGAAATGTAACAAACTATTGCTGATTTATGCCGGGAGAGTTTGCTTGCCAGAGCGGTCACCACACAGCCTACAGTCAAGGGAGGGTTTTGAGTGTTTCTCCGGTAGACAAACATTATTTTATTTACAAGGAATTGGCGTATGTGAAAGATAAATACTCATTCGTGTTAATGTAAAGAGAGCATTATGTAGGTCAGTATATTATGGATTTTATCGTCATTGAAGATTGCGCTTATATACGGATAGTAACTGGCCTGACTGGATGGGTGTGAATTGGTTTGTAAAGGATTGCTTTCATTGCATGCAGACATCTCCATAAGTGCTCCAGTCTCTTTTCATAGACCACATAATGAGAATCCCATCACGGTGCACAAACTCCGTAACACGGGAGAAGATCTAAATGTGTATCTAGCAGAAAATCACATGCTATAAATTATTTATGGTAGATTTACTAATGTAGCAATTTTGACCGGGCAGTGACAGCATCGGTCTGGTCTGATTTGCAACTGTACAAGTCTTTTTGTTTTCCAATGTGCACGCGGGTCTTTCAAGATTTGTTCGCCCTTGTCTGAAAACGGTAGACGTCCTATCCACTACTCCAGACCAGGGAGAATGGAGATGCATTTCTTTTTGTACCAGTAGAAATCCAAACAGGCAACACTGAGATACGAACCTGACCTGCTTCAACCAGAAACCGATTTGGAAGCAGACCGCCTTGCGCTGGTTTTGAAACAATGGTATGAGTGCCGGTCATTCATAAAGCAATGGCAATCTACTGAACACAATGTCGACAAGAAATCACAAACAGCCAAATGCTAATATTAACTGCGACGTCCTGTAAAAGGATATGCAACAAACTTCTAAATAGACAGACAGACAGACAGACAGACAGACAGACAGACAGAGGCAGGCAGGCAGGCAGGCAGGCAGGCAGGCAGGCAGGCAGGCAGGCAGGCAGGCAGGCAGGACAGACAGATAGATAGACAGATAGATAGATAGATAGATAGATAGATAGATAGATAGATAGATAGATAGATAGATAGATAGATAGATAGATAGATAGATAGATAGATAGATAGATAGATAGATAGATAGATAACATGCATACATTTTACTGAAATTATCTGTAATGTAGTACAATAAACTAAAATTAATTTTTATACCTGCTCTTTCAATGCAAAAATTTATTTTCTAGTATTTCAGAATGTGTCTATTGCAAGACGTTGCAATCACATTCAGCCCCTATTGACTATTCTTAATTCTCTGGGCAATTTTACGATCAATGGTGTCCCGTTACTTTCTGAACGGAGAGTCCAATACAATCGGCGTATGGAACGCAAAGAACAAGTGAGTCCGTTAAACCTCCGAGCCACACGACCTCCTTATTTGTAGTATTTCTTATTTCTTTTTCGTGCAGTCATTAACCTCAAGAAAACTTTCAAAACACCGGAATTATAAAAGACTTGCACTATTAGAAAAGATGGGTGACATTATTAGACAAATAGAAGCAAACATTAAAACCAAACAAAAAAACAACCGCCAGCCCCCCCCCCCCCCCCCCCCCCCCCCCCAAAAAAAAAAACCATTAAAAAATATGCTGTCATATATTTCATTTGAATTTTTGAAAAAGAAACTATTACGATATAAAGCTATCATAGAACACTGGCAAAAAAATAAAACAGAAAGAAATATGGCAAGTAACAGTTTCTGTAAATTAGTATGTAGCACAATGATACTGACAACATTATGTTTGAAACAGCTATGTAAGAAGAGCGTGGCAGATATTGATAAATGCCCGACTGCAAACAACGCAGAGAAATTACAATATGATAGTAACGACAGATATAGGACGACTATAACGACTTCCGTTTAATAATACTATTATATTACGGTCACAGAATAAACATAAAGATATCCGATCGACTTGACTGTAACAAATACTGACAGATATTGACAGGACAATAAGGAGGCTAGTTAGTTTAAACTGTGGCTTCTACAAACAGAAAGATTAAGACTTGTTCGTGAAAGAAGACTCTCTCATATCTTGATCGATAGAGCAACATTTTATTCAGATTCGTTATATTAGGCTATATCAGATTATGGCAACGGAGCCAAGATTACAAAATGTGCTCTGAAATGGATGATACATTGACATATACAGAACTATTTCAGAGTCCCAGGTCTGTTGAGACTATCATAATTCAACAGAAATAGTATCTAATGATAAGATTGTCATAATTAAGGCTATTATAAAAAGAAACAGTATCGTATGATTAAACAAGTTTAGCAGATATAATTACTACGAAAACAGATATGAACTACGCAAATGTCTCTATGAGACAAGACATTCGCAAATATTCTGTTCCGAAATATTTACTTCCTTCACGTAACCGGATACCATAAACAGCGATAGCCTTGGACGTCTAGAGTTACCCTACACTCTGTCATTCTCGACAACACAACACTTGGGCTACGGTACTTCGTGACTGATAAGTCTGTGAATTTCTGAAGACAGTATGGGGTTTCCAGGAGAGAAGCGCTCTCCGGGAGTTGTTAAATGCCATCAGGGTGAATTCAGCAAATGTCTTTTACGCTGGACAGCTGGCTGGTTCCTCCATCAATCTTCATTGAATTGCCGGAAATTGGCCCTTTTGTTTATCCGACTCTCATCTTCGGAGAATAAGGACAAATAGAGGTTATCAGTTCTTGAATTCCCCTTCAGAGGATCTGAATAATTCGGAATAGAAATGTTATTCAGGTGGCTTGTAGTGCAAGTCAAATCACGTGGAAATTTAACGGTGAGTTTTATTAGTTTGAGGGCTGTGATAAGGTCGCGGTGGCTGGCAGGCTTTCTTTCCGACCCAGTGGTCACGCTTTCGAATTCCATCGAGACGAGGGTATTTTATTGGTAAAGTGGCCTTGGCTTACACATCGACTCAGCCTTAAATTGGTATCAGGATAGGTTGTGAAAAGTAAAAGCGGCCAACGTGATACAGACAGCATCTCCCATCAAGTTCAGAATGGTCTACAACTGCACCGGCTGGCGCCACCCACCCATTACGTCCCAAGAGGGGAAAAAGGATCCATAATGGTCTTTACATTACTTAATTACTTAATACATTCTTTCTAAAAAAAACAAAACACGTTAGCTGAAACAAAAGTCCCACATATGTCAGATTTATACATGTCATACAAATCCTATAACGCATAATATGGACCATATATTTGCAACATACTAAAATAAACACATTTAGAGTAACGCGAATTTCTTTAACTGAGTTTTATTCATTCATTCATTCATTCATTCATTCATTCATCCATTCATTCATTCATTCATTCAGTAGCATGTCTTTTGCAGAACCTCGCTCCCATAACAACCTTCCGGAAAACTCGATCATAAGCAGCAAGATGTTCCGCATCCGATACACCCATCTGGAGATCATCCGCCACACCCTGCACCCATCTTCTCTTTGACCTTCCTCTTCCTCTCTTCCGAGGCATGTACCCGCCATTATTGTTCTCCCCAAACATTCATGACGATTCAGTTGACCAAAATATTTCAATTTTCTTTGGTTTATCGTCTTTAATAGCCAACCTTCTTCAATATTCAGCTCTTGAAGTATGAATGCATGTGTTCTTTTAGATTAATATATATATGAATGCATGTGTTCTTTTAGATTACTATATATATATATATATATATATATATATATATATATATATATATATATATATATATATATATAATATATATATATATATATATATAACGATTGCAGTAAAATACGGTAATATAAAATTTAAATAGAGTAGCTAAAGATCCAGCTCTGAGCTACATCTGACAAATGATGTTACAGAGATAAAGAAGAGGATCTCCATATACACATAACATTTTACATAACTACCTCGTGGGACGTAATATTTGGGTATTGCTAGACGGTACTGTAATGTACCAGTCTGCACAGATGGACGGTACTGTAATGTACCAGTCTGCACAGATGGACGGTACTGTAATGTACCAGTCTGCACAGATGAACGGTACTGTAATGTACCAGTCTGCACAGATGGACGGTACTGTAATGTAACAGTCTGCACAGATGGACGGTACTGTAATGTACCAGTCTGCACAGATGGACGGTACTGTAATGTACCAGTCTGCACAGATGGACGGTACTGTAATGTACCAGTCTGCACAGATGGACGGTACTGTAATGTACCAGTCTGCACAGATGGACGGTACTGTAATGTACCAGTCTGCACAGATGGACGGTACTGTAATGTACCAGTCTGCACAGATGGACGGTACTGTAATGTAACAGTCTGCACAGATGAACGGTACTGTAATGTACCAGTCTGCACAGATGGACGGTACTGTAATGTACCAGTCTGCACAGATGGACGGTACTGTAATGTACCAGTCTGCACAGATGGACGGTACTGTAATGTAACAGTCTGCACAGATGAACGGTACTGTAATGTACCAGTCTGCACAGATGGACGGTACTGTAATGTACCAGGACGGTACTGTAATGTAACAGTCTGCACAGATGGACGGTACTGTAAAAGACCAGTCTGCACAGATGGACGGTACTGTAATGTACCAGTCTGCACAGATGGACGGTACTGTAATGTACCAGTCTGCACAGATGGACGGTACTGTAATGTACCAGTCTGCACAGATGAACGGTACTGTAATGTACCAGTCTGCACAGATGGACGGTACTGTAATGTACCAGTCTGCACAGATGGACGGTACTGTAATGTACCAGTCTGCACAGATGGACGGTACTGTAATGTACCAGTCTCCACAGATGGACGGTACTGTAAAAGACCAGTCTGCACTAGATGGGAGATGTGGTCAGTATGACGTCGGCTGCTTTTACTTCACACAAACTATCCTGATACCCAATTAAGGCTGGGTCGGTGTGAAAGCCTAGGCCACTTTAAAATAAAATATCCTCGTCTTGATGAAAATTCGAACATACGACCACTGGACAGGAGAGTCGCGTGATAGCCACTGTGTTATCATAGTTAGTCTCATATCATGTACATGACGTCGCAGTCAACTCCAGCATTTCTTGGCTGCTTGTGATTCCGTGGAAAGTTTACTTTCAGTAATTTTCCATTGCTTTCTGAACGATCGGCACTCATGCCATTGTATGGAAACCAATGCAAGGCGGTCTGCTGCCAATGTGACTGTAGCTGTCTCGAACGCGGTATGCGGGATTACGAATTGGCTCCGTAACACCTTCGCCACGGCGCTAAAACTAATAAAACTCACCGTTGAATTTTCAAGTCATGAAGAGCAGTAACATCTCCAGAACTAGACAATTTTGCTTACTGAAGACTTACGTTTCTGTGGCCTTTTATTCCAGACTGCTACATTAAAGTAAATGGGAATCATCTAACGCAAGTCTATGTATTAAAATATTTGAGTACCGTGAAGATAGCAGACAGAATGTGCATTAAAGATGTTAAATGTAGAATAGCCGGAGTGAAAGCAGCATTTAACAATATGAAGACTATTGTATGGAATAATTACTTCTATGCTAATTGAGGTGACAAAAAGACCTCGTAAGATTTATAAACGTTAATCGTGACGTACGTAAGAAAATCATGGTCAATAAGCAGATTAGTGAGGAATTATGCGGAAGCTAAAGAGGTGGAACTGTACATAATCATAATAATAATAATAATAATAATAATAATAATAATAATAATAATAATAATGAGAAGACCACGGACAGATAACACGTGTCTTTCTGCTATTGTTGTTGATGTTGTTACTGTTGTTATTGTTTTCCACCCTTGCCGTTAGGCGTCGTGGGGAGGGGTTATTGAAGTTCCAGTGCTTGTAACTAGCACCATTTCTCCAATTCCCTCCGTGATTCATGAGCATGTTTCTAGGATCAAATGTAATATAGATGCGAAAGACATTAGCTCAAAAAACAGAATAGATGACTCGCAATCATAATAAGACAGTTCACATTCTTTCTGCGCTTTATGAGAAGGGAAATCATGGAATGCGTTGCGACAACGGGAAAGTTGAAGGAAAAGAGAGGCAGGAAGAGACAAACACACAAGATGATGTGTTCAGAATGAAGCTGTCCGCGTTTCCCTCCAAGAAGATACCCTGGTACCAATTTCACCTTGGGGTACCCTGGAAGACCAGGTAAAATTTTTTACATAACCCCATCCCCCTCCACCCCACTCCACCCCCAAGGTGAGAATTCGTACACACGGCCATGGGTCGGACTAGCAAGCCATTCATTATTACTGGACGTTTAAAAGTATTTAATCAAAGCATCAATAATTAATCGTATGGTCGCTGGGGGTGATCTTGCCTAGTACATCAACAACAGCTGACAAATGCTGATGTTGACTGCAGCGTCTTGTAAGGGATGTGGAAAAAGGGAAAAAAACTGTGGATAGAAAGCGAACCTCTGTTTTTGGCAGGCAAGATATACAACGACCTAGAATTTAGTCAAGAACCGACATCACAGCACTCGGGGCATTCCCCTATGCGCTTCGTTTACATCTTCAACAACCAGAATAATCTGAAGGTCCTCAATAATAATGATACCAGTTGCAGTGTGATTGTGTGTCCCCCTGGCCTGTTCTCTGAGCACTGAGTATTCACGAGATCCTCTAGTCACTCCCTGTCGGGACATTCTCGCTAGGTAATGATGATTTATCTGTGCTTTCATACTTTATATATGCTCTCAGCGGGTCAAGGTCACATCTGCCTTATCGTGCACCATTAACCCACCCAGCGGTGCAGACTCAAACAATTTGTCCCCCTGCTCGTTTTCCAAGCCACCAGCGATTATAAAACGCGACTCCAAAATGGACTAACTATATTTAAGAAAGAAAAGCATATGCACACACACACACACAACTTACCTTAATGTAGCAGCATTCTATGAGAGGAGTTCTTCCATCTGCATTCCAGCAGTTGAGCAACGTGTTGTTAGATGCAGCGAGCATGAACCTGGTCAAGTGAGCCTTGCCTTTACGGATAGCTCGGAACAGGTGCTGGACATCCTGTTCTGGGTGTGTCTCCTTGCTTGGAGTTGTCATGGCGGTGACTGTTGTAGTTGTTGTTTCGTGAAAGATGAGATCAGTAAATCCTAAGCTTGTTATCAGTTAGAAAGTTTGCAAAATCTGAAAGATAACAAACACGTTATCGTGTAAAAATATATTCTATATATGTTGCCGTTGATACTGGCTTTAAGAACAAAATTATTATTGTAAGTAATTGCACATATTACAGTAGTAGTATAATTTTAGAAATAACAGTAGTAAATGTAATTATTGTATAGGAGTTGTTCATTTGAAACCCGTTCCAGTGGCTTTATTACAAAAGCATGAAAGAAACATTAACAGGTGTGGTAGAATTAAACAAAGCATTCATTTTGAATGAATTATGCACCATGGGTTGGTCAGAAGAAATCGTCGTAGGCATTCAGGCAAGCATCCAAATGCTTAGGTAGGCGGCGAATGCCGTCCACAAAAAAGGATTGTGGTTGCTCACTGAACGAAGTGTTTACCGCGTTCACTACGTCTGCATCTGTGTGAAATCGTTGCCCCTTGAGAGCTTTTTTTTGAGGTCCGAACAAATGAAAATCACATGGTGACAAATCAGGACTATAGGCTGGATGTTGCAGAATTTCCCACTTCTTCCAAACTAATGATTCCTGCACAATCTTTGCAACATGCGTACGAGCAACAAAATCACACAGCGAGAAAGCATGCCGAGTCGTTTATTCTTGATGGCTTTTTGCAGCTTGTCTAGTGTTTGCAAGTAGTTGGCAGAGTTGATGTTGACACCAGGTTCTTTAAAGTCGGCCAACAATAGTCCTTCATGGTCAAAACATGCGCTCAGCATAACCTTACCAGTGGAAACCTGTAACTTGAATTTTTTGGCTTTTGGTGATCCAGCATGCTTCCATTGCATGCTCTCTCTTTTGCTGCTCTGTTCAAAGTGGTGACACCATGATTCATCGCCTACAACTATGCGGAAGATAAATGCATCACCCTCCACTCTGTAACGCAGCAAGTGGTTCAAACACCGTCCTATACGTTCCTCTTTTTGGTGGTCGGTCAACATCAGTGGTACCCACTGTGAACACACCTTCCGATATTGCAGTTTCTTACGAACGACCTTTGAATTGTCCCAATTGACACATCAAATTCTTTCGCTAGCGAAAGTATGCTTCGACAACGGTTCATCTGTTCAGCTGCATCAATTTTGGAGATGGCTTTTTTCTGTTGCAACAATATGCAATTGACACGGCCGTCGAAGATCTGTCGTGTACTGACGTCCTTTCCTATACATTCGTGCCCAGTCTGTCACTGTTGTCTTCGACACACATTTGTTACCGTACGCTGCCTGCATTCTTCGATGAATGTCCACTGGTAGACATCCTTCAAATGGAAGAAACTGAATCACCGCTCTTTGAGCTTCTTTGGACAGATTGTGGTGGTGGTGGTGGTGGTGGGGGTGGGGGTGGTGGTGGTGGTGGTGGGGGGTGGGGGTGGTGGTGGTGATATCACTAAAAGTAGAAACAGTTAATGTAGTTATAGCTTTTGTTGATGATGTTGGCGATGTTGTTATGGCCGTGATGGTACAAGTCAAGCAGCAGAAGGCGACGAGAATGCTGCTATGCCGAAGTTAGCCTGACACGTTTATTGTGTGTAGAATTTCCCATTTGCTTCTTGAGAATAACGCAACACACCATTACCATGGTCTGGCAAGAATGAGACAACGAGGAGTGACGAAGGGATCTGGCCGACGCTCAACGCTCAAAGGAAAGGCGAGACGGACTTATAATCAGATTGCTACTGGTACTATTAGTGTTGGAACTCTTCGCTGGCTGCTGAGGATGGGGAGGAAAAACCCACTTATGGAAAAAAAAGCCCCGAAAAAAAATTTT
>JACEFZ010013756.1:0-23563 GCA_014155875.1 Cepaea nemoralis
TTTTGTTTATTTGTTATTTTTTTTTTTTGGGTTCTTTATAATATTTTGTTCAATAATAATCATCAACTGTCATATCCTTTGTGAGTCGGTAACAAGGTCTCCTATACTATGTCTTCATGGTGCATTCACACAAAATGTTTTTCCTTCAGTCCATCTTTTGATGTTGTTGTACCATATGTAGCATCGCCTTCACCTTGCACTCTTCCCATTCCATCCTTCCCTTCGCACATTCCTGAAAAAGAAGCTGTGTCTATTTATAAAGCCTAAAGTATCATTAACTAATTCATTGTCAAATAAAATGTAAGTTTAGGGCTAAACATGATACAAAATCAAATTAACAAGTATTATAATGTAAATTTCCGTTCACGGAGCATTGAAATAGCAGAAGAAACTATGAAACAAAAGAAATAACACGACGAGCCTACTCTGGCGACATATCATCTATCTGTTCAAATGAGAGGTCACATATGACGATATATCATCCTTCGGCACTGAATCAGTTAATTGTCTGACCTTTGTCTCATAAAGGGTAATACTTCCGTGTTTTATTCTTCTGCCGTGTTATTCGTCAATGTCACATTTCGAACTCCAAGTTTTAATTCGCAGCTTAGATTTTAGATATGAAGAGCTATTTCTAATGTTGCTTTGGTGATTACGGGATGGTCCCGTAATACGTCGCTTCGGTTTACGTCGTTCCGCTATAACGTCGTCACCTGTGTTGCTATGCCGCGCCCTTGAGAAGAAACTTGCTAACTTGCGGAGGAACTACGTAATGTCGCGTAGTGTTACCGCTGTGGAACGTCTCCTTACTCAGTTGTTGTAGTCAGTTTTGCGTTAATGTCACCATTTTACATTTTGTGAAGTGCGTTTTTCCAGGATTTTATAGTATATTTACTAAGCGAGTAATAGCTTTCATTGTTTCGTTTGTGTACTTGGTTTACTAATTGATGGAGATCATGTTTCAGCCAACTAAATTGTATAACCTGCGTATCTTATGCCGGTTAATAATGTTTCTTAAGTGTTGAATTACGAGGGAGAGTCAATAAGTAAGTCACACAGTTTTGTGGGATGGCAGGGAAATGTAGTTGGTGTTTTCTACAAGCGTCATTAGGTGACAGCAACATCGAACTTTATATTCCCGTTAGTCAAGTGGCGCTAGGTGTCTCATGCGCATGCGCAGCGCATAAACAAAATGGCGACTGCACTTACGGAGAGTACAACCAAAGAGCAACGTGCTATTGTGCGTTTTTGAGTGGACAAAATGACTGTTTGCAAAGGACATTCGGTACTTTCCTGTTAATTCACCCCAAACAAACGGAATCCCAGTGTATGACGTCACATCCAGGGTTTCCCTGTGTTGCACCGTAGCTCGGTGCGCAATTCTATCCGTGTGCAATGTTCTATGCGGCGGGGTTGCCGCTATTCTTGTGGTGGTGGCCAGAATCGAACAATGTCCGCAAGAATGGTGTTAAACACATCGAGACCAGCGCATTTAGTCTGTCGACGCAGCCACATGAATTCGCACATGTAGGACTCTAGTAGATGCCTCTGTCTGTGTGTGTGTGTGTGTGTGTGTGTGTGTGTGCATGTGTGTGTGTATGCGTGAGTGTGTTCCATTCTGCCTCTTTTTTCTCTTTCTCTTGGCCGTTCTCCACATGCGCTCGATGCATTGAGTATGTGCACCGGTGGTAGGGTCGACATCCCCAATTGTAACTGGCAAAATGGAAATGCTTGTCAACTCTTGAGACCAGCAGTATATGAAAAGAATGATCTGTCTGTAGGGGAGACGCGAGGGCCTTGCAGCCATGTGGCCTTGTCTCAGCGGGATGTCCTGCCGACATACATGGTTAATGTCCGTCGGCATATCTCCATCTGTCCTGACGCTCAGTCAGCGATAGCACCATGACATGATTATGAGAACAGCGTCTAGCAGAATGTCAGATGCGCCATGATGCTGCAGAAAAGCAACGCTACTCTGCTGGTCGTGGACAGCAGCAGTTGCTGCTAGTTCCCAGAAAACTCATGATGATGACACACACGCACGCAAACACACACACACACACACACACACACACACACACACACACACACACAGAAACGTTGCCAAAGCTAAAGAAACACTGTGGGGGGGGGGGCGCAATTGAAACGCACTGACACGCACTGTACCCGAACACAGAGGAGATCACCGTCAGTGCTAAATATAGCTGGTGTCCCTAAATATAGCTGGTGACGTTTGTTTGGGGTGAATTAACAGAAAAGTACCGGACATTCATAAGGAAATGCTTCCTGTTTATGCTGACAAATGTTTGTCCCGTAAAGCGGTGTATAGCTGGGTAGAAAATTTTTTCTGAAGGACGCTCTAAAATTGTTGATGAAATCCGATCTGGTCGTCCTGTTGAGATTGCAACAGAAGCATCCGTGCAGCGGGTTGAAGAGATGATTAGAGGTGACAAGCGAGTAACGACAGACTCTGTAGCATCTGCAATAGGGTGCTCACATGGTTCAGCAAACAGCATAATGCATGATCGATTGAAATTTAAGAAAGCTTGCTCAAGGTAGGTACCCAGACAATTGAAGGAAGCACACACAATGAACTGATTAGGCCTGTCCTTGCATCATCTCTGTCGATACGAAGATGAAGGAGAAGACATGCTGAACAGGATTGTTACTTGGGGCGAATCATGGGTGCATCACTACCAGCCCGAATCAAAGCGTGCTTCAGTGCAGTGGAAACATCCTTCTTCGTCTTGAGTCCAAAAATTCAAGGTTACGCCATCAGCAGGGAAGTTATGCTGACAGTGTTCTCAGATATTCAAGGAGTGCTTTTAGTGACAATGTGAATTCTGATTCGTACTGTGAAGTTATATCGATGCTTCATGACGCAATTCAGAGAAAACGCCCAGGACTACTGACCAGAGGAGTGTTGCTTCTTCATGACAATGCCAGGCCACATACGGCTCGATTAACTCAGGAGAAAATTAACCAACTAAGGTGGGAAGCTCTGGAACATCCACCTTATAGCCCCGACTTAGCCCCTAGCGATTTCCATGTTTTTGGACCCCTGAAAACCCACCTTGGAGGGAGACATTTCGCGAATGACACCGAAGTTGAATGTGAAGTGAAAACTTTGTTTAGAAAACAGAGCATGCAGTTCTATGCAGCCGGTAGGGAGGACTGATAAAACTATGGGATAAGTGCATACATGTTGGTGGAAATTATGTTGAGAAATAAAGGGACAATGTATGTATAAAAATAAACTGGTTTCAAGTTGTTGTCATATTTAGCTATTTTTCTACAGCTATTTGTAACTTGCCGGTCTCTCTGGCCTAGGGGTTACAACACTTTCTCCGTAATCCCGTTTATCACGCAAAGTCTCGTAGCGGACGAGAGCTGGAAGCGGGTCGACCCCCGCTGGTGACTTGCGGGATAACTGAGCCGGCCGCTCAGAAAGCAATGGCAAACTTCTGAGCGTAATCTTGCCAAGAAATCAACAGACAGCTGAAAGATGCTGCTGTTGACAGCGATGTCCTGTAAAGGATATGCGGGAAAAAAAATTGTAACTTACTTATTGACTTCACCTCGTATGTTTGTTTCTCTATGTATTTAAATATATTCTCAACAGTTTTCTCGGAAACCCCTGGGGATCATCGCTGAAGCAATAGAGTTTGTGCTCTGTGTGACCCTTTCGGCAGGCCGCACTGCAGAAAGAGACAGAGCCATATGAGATAAAACCCCGTGCAATGAACTCGAACCTCTCGCCTTTAACCCCTTAGGCTATATATACTCAACATAAATACTGTAGAGGCATGAGGATAATACAGACCATTGTCTGATCCATCTATTGAGTGTATTTTTAATGACTGTGCAGTGTTTGAAAATATTTCTGGTCAACGTTTTGTATTTACCCTCTGTAAAGTTAATGCAACATAATCGGTAAATACAATACTTGGACAGGCAATATTTTCAAACACTGCATAGTCATTAAAAATACATCATGTAGTTAGTTTGTATGCGGTAATATACACTTTGTTTTTGGTCCGAGTAAAAGTGTGTTTTTAGTCTCTTGTCCTTCCGTCGATGAGTGTTTCATCCAGGCATTTAAACATGGTGGAGATGTTGTATAACAGTAGACGGTACTATCTGTTTTCTGTTAGCGCCAAAATTGGGCGCTCACCAAACCCGACACTTCACATTGTAACAATGGTTTCTGGCGGAGGAACGCAAGTGGGAGGGTACAAGCCTTATACTAGTGGGAGGAATGCAACCCAAAGACGTAATGTCATGGGAGGGCAGATCAGGCCGTAAGCAGTTGTCGGCAACTGGTCTAGGATCGAAGCTCCGACAGGCGGACACTTTGAGCATTGCTTTGCTGATCTGGCAGCTTCTGCAGCTAGCCCCATCCCTGGCCATGCCGATATGGGTTATATTTATTATGCCTTTTTTGTAGCACTTGTCATATATTTTTGAAGGGAGTGGGAGATCACTGTAGTGCATGCCCCATTTCTAACAAAAGAAGTAGAGCCCCATCCTCTTCTATCTTCAATAACCCCAGAATATGAACCTTGAGTTATCTGCAGGCCTCGTTCTATTAAGTAGTCTAGGAGATATAGATTATGGCCCTGGTGAGAATAATGATTACTAACTGGGATTCTGCCCCTTCTCCAAGGATTCTGTAGCTCTGGAGCCCCCTTTTTGTTTATCAAATCTGAGGAAAGTCTGGAGAATTTTCTCAGCCTGATTTAGATGAAGAAAACATGGATATTGAGCAGTTGATAGATCTAGAGTCTTCTCTCCCCCATTTTAGTAAGTCATTATGAGTGGATTTATTTTTAAACAATCAAACACATAATCAATCACATTAGATTCTGACAACATGATGTACAAAGAAGCTGGTGACTCACAGATAGGTTTGAACTGATAAATTAACAGAAGGTCAATTCATGTTAATCATTTATTGACTGGGCCCGAGCCTTCTGGCCAGTACATACATCTCTATTGTGATTTACACAAGATATATTAGAAAAGTTGCATATTGGACCATTGTCACAGGCCATCAATAAACAAGCATCAATACATGAGAGGTCAACAAGTGTGAAAACATAGTAAACATTTTGATGTTGCACATGTTAAGTGTGAAGATGATTCAACAATTAAATATCAGTTTCCTGAAATTGGGTGTGGTGTGTACCAATTAGAAAGGTAACCTGGTGACTGGAAGATTTGGTAAGCCAGGGTCCATTGACTGATGGATCCACTTCAGGTCTGCCCGTATAGCTCCTCTGAAGGCCTCCCCATACTTTGCTCATGGCCAAGTCATCTTCCATCTCACTTGTGGTTCATCTCTTTCTCTCGGCTTCCCTCTTTCAGGTCTGATTTAGGTGGTTAGTTTGCTGATGTGTTGGGTGGTTGTTGGTATGTAGCCACCAAGAATCACTGATGAATATTCACATATATATGTACATTCCTACCAATACAATATTCTAAAAGTAGGTCAGAAGAAATCTAAATTCCTGAAGTAGGAACTAGTTCCCCTCCCCTCCTTTTTTCTCTAAGCTAGTGTTGGGTTAATTTGGGGTGGTCAGAGTTTATCACACTGTGTACGCCTTGTATCGACTGGTTCCTGCTGTATGTAAGTTCTCATTTGACCTGGGGTCAGTGAACGTGTACAGTAAGACAGTGACAAGAGTGAGAAGGTGTCAAGATGCATGTAAATAAATGACATTCATTTATAACATTTCTTCCACTCAATGGTGTTTATAGTGTGTATAAATAATTCTCTGTGTTTTCCCAATTAACCAACTTCTTCTTCTTCTGTATCTAATAACTCTCTCCCATTATCTGTTGTTGTTGTGATGTTGAGTGTTGGGTTGTGTGGTGATGAGTGGTGTTGAGTGGTGTTGTGTTTTAAGTTATGTTGAGTAATGAGTTAAGTTCACTTCGTGTGATGGAGTTCCGCGAAGCTCAACTCTTCTGATGTAATGCAGTTCATAAGTGCTCTTATCTAATTAAAATTTGACATAAATATAAATATTTATCCTTCAAACCCTATCCATTCAATAGATGAAGCAGAAAGAAAAGATTGGATTTCTCTCTCAACTTTCTAAATTGAAAATAGACATAGATAAGTCTGTTTTAAAACAAGGCACCTATTCTAGTACACGAACTGTCAATTCATCTGTAGGTAGTGATAGCATTTTTTTTATCAGTGTCTGCTGAAATGCACAAGATTGCTTTAGAATCATCACTTCGTACAGTTGTTCAGAATAGAATGGAGTAGTATAATGCACTTCCCAAAGTTAATAATTATCTTTAAGAATATCAGAGATTGCAGTTTCATCGAAGAGAGTATTGGAGTGTCAGTTTGCCCGGGAACGGCTCTGAGTCGTCAGAATCTACAGTCGAGCATTTTTACATTTCAGAGGTTTTAATTAATAATAATACATTTCAATTGACATTACAAACACTGGATACCATTTCTTGATACCTGATACATCGGGTTCTTAGTCTAATCTCGGGAATTACAAGCTTACCTCGGATCTAAACACTCCGCAATCCCATGTGTGAAAATTTGGTCACACCAGCTTCTCACGTCTGTTCATCAGGCTGGTTGCAGGAAAAGTGCGGGCTTACCATATTCTGATGAAATATTAACATATGCAAAACATGCGTTGGCGCGAAAGCGGGGTCACATGTCTATTTCGTTCAATGGTCTTCCGAGCTTTGTCTGATGAAATCTTTCTAAGAATCCACATCATCTGTCACTTATGCAGTTCCAGTTTCGATGTTAAATTTTAAGTCCTAGTTTCAGTTTGCGGTTGTGAAGTCAATTGTTTTATTATTTCCTCTTCTTGGCTTGCGGTCTTGCTAACTGAATAATGGTGGTTAGCCATTATGCTACAGCACTATATAACAAACTATCTTCTGTCGAGACAACAAGGTGCCAAAAAACAAATGTGGCAATATTCACTTTGCCTGTTGGTCACGACTCTGTAGAATCGGAGTGACGGACGCATCGTAATCCCGCATACCGCGCCCGAAACACAGCTGCGGGAGATTTGGCAGCAGACTGCCTTGTGTTGGTTTTTATAACTGGTATGAGTTCCCTTCATTCAGAAAGTAAATGCAAACTACTGAACGTAAACTTGCCAAGAAATCACGAACAACCAACAACAAAAGTTTTCTGGGGTTGATTGCGACTTGCTGACAACGATATGCAACTAACCTTTTTAAGCCTCATAAAAATCAAATTTCTATCTAGAAAGAAGAGAAGAAAGAGAAAGTAAATAAAGATGGAAATTAGTGAACAACAGTATTGATTTGCGGAAGGGAAATGAACAGTTAGTGCAATATAAACATTATAAACACGAATGTAAAGATCAATCGAGACACAGAAAGACATATACTTGTGCTTTATAGATTATACCAAAGCATTTGAAACCAGATGAAATTATCAAAATGTTAGAGGATATTACAATTAATGAAGGTCGAAAGCAAAGGATCTCCAAATAGCAGGAGTTAAAATTGGAAATTAAATTGGCGGTTATGAACATTCGTCACTTAGTTAGTCGCGGTTCCAACTTCACAGCAAATAGTCACCCCCATAATACCCCGTTCCTGTGCCAGTGAATATCACTCAAAATGGTCCTCGGTGCTCCAAGTGAAAAGTGGAACAATTAGCAGTACCGACAAACCGCACGCACAGTCAAGTACATGCATAAGGCCGCTGCCAGAATGCCAACACAACAGTCCGCCACTAAAATTACAGTTTGTTGTTGATGGAAGCGGCAGTCACTAAACAAGCAGCAGCATCACACACATTACTGCATAATGCAAAACTAGCTGGTTCGGCAACCTGCCGCGGATGAAACCATGTGCTACCAGTCCAACATGAGGAAAATGCGTAAACAAGCCGTAGCCAGAAGCAAAAACACCAAAGAGGCCTTAACAGCACACCCGCCTAACCGCCATATTGAACCGGAAGTGAGGCACATTCCAATTCCAATTTTCAAAACAAAAATTCAAAATTCGGTCTCGTTAAACCTGCTTCCTCGGCTGTGGTTATTGTTGAGATCCGTGGTTGTGTGGACTGTTAGTCCTAATTCATACTGTTTTTATTGGCTCAGCTCTGATTGTCGGATAAGGTTGTTTTTGTGCTGTCTGGTTATTTTTTTTCCATCTTATGTTGGTCCTGATAAAGACCGGTCCTTGATCGGGCCGACTAGGTTCCGCAATCTTTTGTTTGTAGGTTTCTTACTCTCATTCCAGTACGTAGTAGTGCTAATGTGAGGCACATATAAAGTCTTGAACATATATTTATAAAGCAAGGAGTAAGGCAATGTGTGTTTTGTCATCACTGGATTCTACTTGTACTGTTAAAAAAAAAAAAATTACAAATAAGGCACTCAGCTGAGGCCCTGGAACCCTTTTGATTCCTAGGGCACAAAACACTCTAAATATCTAGTACTCAATACGAACAATTCGTGCCAACGCCATTCGTCTTCTGCTGGAAGAGAGCGAGCACTTATAATCTTGTCCCAAGCACAGTGACGTTGATTATTTATTTTCTTTTAATAATTAAATCACTCATTATTGTAGTTAGATACGTGTATATACTAAATACTTTCCTCATGGGGTTCCATTCATTTAAACTTGAGTACTCGAGATCGCTTCTCAGCCTTTTGGCAAAGATCAAAGTGTAGATTTATCTGCACTTGATCTGACCAGGGCACAGTGACCGTCATCCAAACTGACAAACACGAATCAGTGACACTGGCAGACAGGCCTTGGTGGACCACGATAGACCGAAAGGCATATAATGGGACTAAGAGGCCCTAAACACAACTTAAGACTTTGGAGTGGTGGACCCTTTATCGTTATTTGAAATAAAAGAAAAAGAATGCTGCACATTATTTGCAGAACGTTGCAACTAGCCCAACCCCAGGATGATTTTCTAGGCAAGTTTATGTTCAGTAGTTTGTCATTGCTATCTGAACAGGAAGTTAACGCTGAAGTCCAACTGACCGGTATAGGGAATGATCACCTTATCCCACCATCAGCGCACCTGAAGTTCAAGCGCATTAAGCCCCACTGCTACGCAGACCGCCTATTTGTTATTACGAGTATATTGAGCATAGCCTACGATGGGTAGCGTTGTGATGTTCTGTTGTGATAATTTGGTGTGTCCAGTGTGTGCCGCGTGGTTACACACCCGCTTCACACGCGTGATCCGGGACTGTTTCCGGATCCGGTCAGGGATATGCACTACTGACGAGCTCAAATGAGGGCGAAACTCGAGTATAGTGCTTCCATATTGACGTGGATAGGCCTTAGGTTCATACCAGAATGCGATCGGCGTTGCCAGTAGTGGGTTGTGCTCAATATTTATATTACGAGTATGTTAGTGACAAATCCATATATTGACAAGAAGATGGGAATTGGTCAGAAGTCAAAAAGCAGAGCTCAAAAAGAAACACACAACGTTCAAGTTCGGAAAGGAGGAGTATCCACAGACAGACGCGTCATTGATGCTACAAAACCACGGATAACAGAAAAAGCATCAACAGCAGTAGAGTATAAAAGAATAAACAAACAACCAAATAAGGCAA
This sequence comes from Cepaea nemoralis, assembly GCA_014155875.1. NCBI lineage: Eukaryota > Metazoa > Mollusca > Gastropoda > Stylommatophora > Helicidae > Cepaea > Cepaea nemoralis. The sequence goes on from JACEFZ010013756.1 coordinate 9,606, forward strand.
CAACGACCAACAATGACGAGACATCACCGAAACCAAACACCCAAAGTCGAACACAAATAGGAAATGCGCCAACTGTGTTTCTGCACACTACGGAGCCAGATACCAGGACTGCCCAGCCTAAAACCACGCAGGGACACAATGACAATTGGTGCCACAGCAAATCAATCATCCCTACATGGAGGTGCAACGGCAAAGCTAGGAAGTCAAAGAAATGTCACCAGTGGAAGCGATACAATTTCAAAGGAAGATAACACAATTGATGCAACAGATGAACAACATCTTGGAAGCAGATAAATCAGCTAACGAAGTCCAAATACTTGAGCTGACAACGGATGAGCAAAGAGTACTGTAAATGAAAGAAATCCAACAAACAATCGGGCGGACATGTGGACCTGATGCACAAGCAAAGACAGAAACGGGAGAAAACAAGTAATTTAAAAAAAAAAAAAAAAACAATACGAAGACAACTCAAGAACGAGGGAGCAAATGCCACAAGTGGAAATCAACAGTCAAGCAGAAATGCGCAAAGACGGTCAAAACGCCTAGACTGCCACCAAAGAAACCAAATCAGTACCAAAGCCAATAACAGAAGAAATACCAGATGTAGAACAGATGCGTAAAAGCCACAAACATATGAGTGAAACTCGAGCGCTAGCGCAAAAGGAATTAACCACAGAGAGAAGTCAGCGAGAAAGGTTTAAAAACAACTACAGGTGAGCTCTATGTAGGACCTCCGTAGTCCTTTCTCAGGACGAAATTCGTAAAAATCTACAAACTATGACAGACGGAGAAAGCATACTGCAGCAAGCGGACAGCGGCAAGACTCCGGTGGTTCCTTTTATTTAAGGATGAGACCTTTTTCAGTATTACTATTAGCACTCTAAAGAGGTTAAAAGACGTTCGAATGTGTTTGCGAAAAAATTGTAATGATTCCTAGCAAATAAACTAAGGAACAACAAAAGTGCAGAAGAGGAGGTTTACACATCTGATGAAGCGAAAACAAAAAGGGTCCGTGAGAAATATTTCTTATAAGCTCCAGGTAGAGGGTGGAGAAAGGAGAGACAACACTGTGCCTGAGCCTGAGGTCTCTGCACTTAAGATGCATATCAAAGAAATTGATCCATTTGAAAGAAGATTCTGAAGACATTGACTTTAACAAGCTTTCACATCTTCAGGTCACACAGCCCAGTGCTACATGTGTTGACAGAGTTCCTCCAGCTGACGTGAGAACATAAAATGTTAACTATATAACAAATGCAGTGATACTGGATTACATTTGAGAATAAAATTTCCGAAACCAGCAATTAGTATAATGACCACATCGGCATCAGGGTAAAGACTGAAAACCTCAACCTTAGAGTCATGGCAGTAAGTAAGCAGCAGCAGAAAGAATCAACTACAGAGACTGAAATACGTGTATTTAAAACGGGCAACACACATATCATAATATAACCAATGCACAAGAAGTGGGTTGAATGGCCTTATTTTATTATCATCATGCAGGTTGAACGTCACCATTATCAACATGCAGGTTGAACGTCATCATTATTTCATGCAGGTTGAACGTCATCAACATCATGAGCCCCGTCGATATGCACAGGTGGTCATGCTTTGCCATCTCACACGATCACCAGAGTCGTGGATCACCAGTCGTGGATCAGGTCTGTGCTCTTGTCCTGATTATACTATGTGGTCAAGCCATCCGGGTATTGATCTCTATGTTTTCCACTTGTCCTTTTCCCATCAATTTTGCCAACTGTCACTAAATTTTGTAGTTTATTCCTCCCCACAACATGCCTAAAATATCCCAACTGTCTACATCTAATGTTTCTTATTTACGGTTTTTAATTATTTATTCTTGGACAAGTTCGCTGACTTTTTCTGTCCGCCCGTGGTATATTTTGCATTTTCACCAGAAACCACATCTTCGCTGCCATTGGCTGTTGTTGAGCTTGTCGTCTTATTGCCCATACTTCACATACGAGGGTAAGTTAATAAGTAAGTCACAAATGGCTGTAGAAAAATAACTAAATATGATAACAACTTGAAACCAGTTTATTTTTATACATACATTGTCCATTTATTTCTCAGCATAATTTGCACCAACATTGATGACTATATAACATCGTTTTATCAGTCCTTCCAAACCGGCTGCATAGAATTACGTGCCTTGTTTTCATTTACCTGCCATTCCACATAACTGTGTGACTTACTTATTGACTCGCCCGCGTAACTTTTTCTACCCAACTATGCACCGCTTTACGGGAAATCGCTAACAAGTCCACTGAAATCTCACCTTGGCGGGAGACATTTCGCGAATGACGCCGAAGTTGAATGTGAAGCGAAAACGTGGTTTAGAAAACAGAGCACGCAGTTCTATGCGACCGGTTTGGGAGGGCTGATAAAACCATGGTGCATCAATGTTGGTGGAAATTATGCTGAGAAATAAAGGGACAATGTATGTATACAAAGAAACTGGTTTCAAGTTGTTATCATAGTTAGTTATTTTTCTACAGCCAGCTGTGACTTACTTATTAACTTACCCTCGTACATGCAACAGTAGAGGTTTTGTATGGTACTTTAGCCGACTCTTTGGCGAATGTTCGTAATCCCGCATACCGCGTTAAAAACATAGCTGCGGGAGATTGGAAGCAGGTCGCCTTGCGTTGGTTTCCATAAAATGGTATGGGTATCGGTTGTTCAGAAAGCAATGGCAAACTACATTCCTTGCCCAGGAGACACAAACAGCAAAAAAAAAAAAATAATAATAGGTACTTCAACGCTCTTTTTCTCACCTCAGTTGCCAGCTTTTATTATTGGTGAGTGTATATCTTGCAAAAGTGTGCTTTTTGCCACGGCGATTCTTGTTTAGTATTCTACATCTTACAACAGATGATGTGATAACTGTTCCGGCTGATAGTTGTATCGATTTACTTGTTTATGAATGTTCCAATTTACTTGGATGTTACATTGTGTAGTTTCTTTCTTCTTGAAAACGACGTAGTCTATATTTTCTTACAATTTAATTATAACCTTGGTTGCTCACTAGTTAGTTAGTCGCGGTTCCAACTTCACGGCAACTGGTCGTTCCCATTATTCTCCGTTCTTGTGCCAGTGAATATCACAAGAAATGCTCCTCACTGCCCTATGTGAAAAGTGAAATTGACAGGAGTCTCGACAAGCCAACATCTCACACGGATACACTATGGACAATGCCCACACAGATACACTGTGAATAATGCCGCTGTCAGAATGCCAACACAAAAGTCCTCCACAGAAAATACAGTTCATCGTCGGTGGAAGAGGCAGTCACTAAGAAAGCCAGCAGCCACACATTACTGCATTAACAGTCGAGAGGATCGACTTCATTGCTCCGAGATTTATCCCAGGCGGCTCGATCTGTTTCGGCAGGGCGACCCGCTGAAAGCATCGCACAAAGTACGAACACCGTAGCTCTAGCGACGACCCCCAAAAGTCTCCGAGAAAAATGCACTGATGAACCGAAAAAGCAATCCAGTTGCTCACTGTGTACAATAAACTGCATTTACCAAATGTTGCAGATCCTGTTCGTTGTTTGCAATCAGTACTGAACCATAACCACCTGCAGTAAACTGATTATTAAACCATTGAGGTCTTGTCTTCCGGGTGGCGATTCCTTCAATATTCTCTAAATTAAGGGGGGCTGAGTGGTCTCGAGGTATGGTGTCCGTCTCGAGTGCTGGAGATCCAGGGTTCAAGCCCCGGTGATGACCGGGATTTTTCTAGTAATAAAATTTCCCCTGGTCTCTGGGTAGTGAGATAGGACGCCCGTGTATATTGTTACGCACGTAAACAAATCCCTTGGCAGTTGGAAATCGAAAAGACTAGCCTAACGGCGCTGCCCGGGCAAAATTTCGAGTTGTACGGAGTTCGTGCACTGAGCTGAGTTTCTCCAGACTCAGATTTGAGTTAGGAGGAAAACGGAGTACTTAAGGGTTGCACCCGTGTGCCGTGATGTTGATCTTTCTACTAAACTAAACTAATTTCTAAATTAGGCATTTTTTTGTTTTTGGTTTTGTTATCGAAGCGAAAGAATCAACGGACGAGCGATTCAGCGAACGGCTCTGAGTTCAAATAAACATGGCAGTCACCAGTGAATTTGGAAACTGGCAGGTTGCTATAGATAACATCCTTGATAGTATTCAATATTCCGAAGAGTTTAAAACATTCAGTCAGCAACAGACAAATGAAGATCGCGTTAAATGTGTGTTTAAAGGAACATTATTGAAGTGAGTAATAATCCACAGGTAGTAAGGGTAGTTTGTTGACTTGGTCTTACTCTTGAACTCTTACTGAGCGATACTGAGTGATACCTGCCGGTTTATGCCAGATGAATGGTTGAGATTGATTTAATAATAATTAATTATAATAAATAATAATATCGTTGATATTAATCAGTTTAATAGCTACCTACCACAGAAATTGAATTCAATGGACTCTGTCAGTACTCTAGTACTTATTCATTATCTGCACTTCACTGACTTTTCCCACCTGCCTCACACACACAACATCACATGTAAGATAAAATAAAATGCACTTGAAGGGAGATAACAAGAATTAGCTCTCAAAATTCACAGGCAAGAGACAAAGATAATAAGAACAAATAAATGAAATGATAACCAATGACGAGCAGCTGCCCAAGTGGCTAGAATGCCGGGTTCTCTCAGGAGACTCGGGTTCAAATCCTTGGTTAGGTGTGGAATTTTTTCTGTCGGAAGCAAAAAGAAAACCCTAAGCTGCACAGTTTGCTGCAACTGCACTAGCCAGGCGGCCTTAATCCCTCAGACTCAAGGACCATTCCCCCCCCCCCCTCCCCCAGTCCTACAGCGCAAGGTGCTATAGTATCAGATTACCTAACCAGCTGTCTTGGTGAAGCCTCACTTCAAGAGGTGGAATCATACACATAATATATTGTATTATATTTGTGCCAAAGTAGACAACATTCAAGGAACAGATAGCAATATTAAAATAAGAACAAAAAAGGGCTCCTGGCGGTGGGGGGTTCTTTCATAGCCCTAGAAAATTTGTGGAAGTAAAAAGAAATTAAACTTAGATCATTTAAATCTAACGCCAAATCAGTACTGCTGTAATTAAATTACTAAATTAAATAATGGATCACAATGAGAAACATGGAGTGCAACATAAAGAATTATTAACAATCTACAAACAGTGATTAATTTGTGTCTGCACAGAAGATAATAGTGGGATTAACATGGTATGACAGTATCACCAATGTGGAGCTTCAGGAGAGAACCAAGAAAATCAGCCTAGATCAATTTTAAAATCTGCCTCCAATGAGAATTCAAACCTATGGCCATTATTATTGTTGTCTTCATAATCCATGCTATAGTTGGACTTATGATGCTGATCTGAAATGTTCTTGATCAAAAAGTACTTGATGGGTGATATGGTTAGTATAATGCCAGCCATCTTATAGTTAACTGTGATGAAATCATATAGTAAATAGTACCTGTGTGCTTTACAAACTGCATCACAATAGCATTAGAAAAAAGAATAGTGGTGCATACATTAAGCTACACATAATGGTGGCATAGTTGTTAACATAATGTTTATTATTATCATCATCATATATAACTAGATACATACATCTAATATATAAAGTTGACTTATAGATGTCTTAGTCACTCTGCTACATGAGGTTTTGTTTAGATAACCCACATAAATTAATGTTAAGTACAGCATATGTAAAAACTAAATATATACTGTCATTTTGTGAGACAGGTGTGACCTGGTTACATAAACAAATTAGGAAGTTGGTACCCTGGCTTCACTACGTGATATCACACACACCCCCTTCCCCCCTATTTTTTGTAACCACCCAAGCATCCCACACACATGACAGTCTTGCCATTGCATGTTCAGCGGTTTACTACTTTCATTAGAGTGCCTAAGATACATTAACAGTACCAATGTGTCAAAGTGTAAGAAAGTTTCTCATGCTATGAAATATAAACACTACCTCTTTTCCTTACCACCCTCCCATCCCAGAGAAATCACTGGTACTCATTTTAAAAAAAAAATCACACCCAGTCTACCTATTCCAAACACAGGCAAGCTACCCATTTTTGCCTAAGAACAGGTCACCACAAACTGCTTGGTATTTATAGCCTTAAAGAATCACACACAGAAAAATTGTCATGTAACAAGTTGAAAATGCTGCACACATCCATTGGGACTGTCAAGTTGCAGAGACTAATGCTAGTTGATGTGGCCAGAGGGTGCAGAGCCGAAATAGAATTTATAGTGCTGCTTAACTGTTCTGGAGAAGATGATGAGCTTCATCTAAAAAAAATACTCTTCTTCTGTGTCTCTACTTTGAAGTGGCAGACTCACCGCTGTGTCCTAATGATCTCAAAAGCTATGCTGGCTGTAATGTAGCTACTGACAAGAGTCTTCTGTGTCAGACAGACCCAAAGGATTAAAGGTGAAATTGACTTCATTGTACCAGGTTTTATCTCAGTTGGTTTGGTCTCTCTCTGCAGAACAGCAAGCTACCTGTTGAGAACATCGCACAAAGCATGAGCACTGTAGCCCCCGTGGTGGCCGGCCACACATCTGTGGAAAATTTGCACTCATAGTCTGAATGATGAAGTCCAAAAACAAACTCACAACCTTCAGAGTGTGATGCAGATAGATTGACCACTTCACCACGGAGATCCCCAGCCACAGGCATTTCTTTTTTCAGTGTTTAGGGCAGTGGTAATTTTTTATCTGCAACCCTGTGGTCCAGTACACCAGCTGCCTTGTGCATGGATTGGGTTATCATCATCATCATCATCATCATCATCATCATCATCATCATCATCATCATCATCATCATCATCATGCACCCTGCCAATTGGTGAAGGCATTCATGTGTCTCCACAGATCTTGGTCCCTGATGATCTGGATCATCTCAGCTGATAGTATTACTCCATGCCACCATTACTCCATCCCGCATCATTTCTCTGTCTGTATCTACCTCTTTTCAAGAGTTAGGGAAAGGAAACTCAGAGAATCTGTTGACATTTGATCTACTGGACCATAAGCTTCATGAAAATGTGTGTGGTAACTCATTTTATGATGTCAGGAACTTTGACAACAAGGTAGCAGATCTAAAATTACCACTGATCTGAACGCTGAAAAACAAAGAAATGCAATTTTCCGAGTCAACACCAGGGCTGTTAGAAAGCATATTCCTCTTCAACTGAGGATTGAACCCGCATACTATGCAGGTAAACTAGTGCATTATCCACTATGCTTCCTTTACCCAGAAATAAATAATTTTCGACCCTTTTACACCTTTTGGAATGTTAGGTATATCTGCTGCTAGACCTATATTCTTAGAGACCAATTAGACTCAATGAGTATTGTGATCAGTATCACAGCAGCCACCTTCATTTCCCAGAACATTTCTTGGTACCAGGGGTTGATCTGGAGTGCAGGTCTATACAAACAACTCTGCCTTGATGGGGCTTCAACTCCACGATCACCAAGCAGATATACTAGCCATTGCTCTACCTCAAACAGCAATATGGTAGATACAATTTAAAAGCAGAAGAAATATATTTAGATTAAGAATGCCCAGTGTCATGTTTAACTTTTTCAGATGAATGAAAATTAAGACAAATTCTTTATTTGCCAGACATGTTCAGTGGTTGCCATTGTACTTTGATGCTTGCAAAAAATGGCATGGCAAATCCGTCGAAGTTGCCAGAGTTTGGAAAAGCAAAGGCAACAAGCTCTTCCAGCAGAAGAAATATATTGATGCAGTGAGTGCCTATACTCAGGTAAGACATCACAGTAAGGTAGAAGTTAGTTGATGTTAAGATATCCTCTTCCATGACACCAACTTGAAGTTACAGAGGGTTCACTTTAGCTGTTGACTCCAAGAGTGCGGGTTGTAGCAATTCTGCTTGCAGATTCAGCCAAGTCAGACAACCAGATGGACAGGGACCAAACTAAGAGAGACATAAATGTTTGCTGCTTTGCAGATGACTGCCTTACGTTGTTTTTTTTTAATGAAATGGTATGGGTGCCAGTCGTTCAGAAAGCAGTGGCAAACTACTGAACGTAAACTTGCCCAGGAATCATGAGCAGCCAAAAAATGCTGGGGTTGACTGCTTTATCTTTGCTTGTTTGCAGATCGGCTCTGGACCATAAAAGGTTTGTATTTGTTGCAGGACATTACAATCAGCCCCAGATTGATTTTCCAGACAAGTTTACATTCAGTAGGTTGCCATTGCTTTCTGAATGTGAAGTCATGTTTAAGTCCAACTGACTGTGGGGAATAATCCCACGACTTGCCGTCAGTGCACAAGTTTAAGCGGAAGTGTCTTAAACCTCTCGGCCATGCTGACCTAAAGGCTAAGGAAGGCAAATCCAGAAGACATGCCTATCAAAACTGAGTGCACAAACCTGAAAAACAATGCAATGCAGCTGAGCTTGTGATGATGAAGTTTAAGATAGTCAACTATTAACTTAACTCAGTGAAGATGTAACATCTTTTACAAGAAATGATAATGTATGTAATTGTTTTCATGACTTAGGAACTTGTAATCCATGTACAAAAGTAAAAGTAATCTTATGACATATGTTACCATATGGACATTAAGTTGTATGGAGCTGTATTAGCGCAGTGATTAGCATGCTTGCCAGCTGGCTCGGTAGTCATGTGTTTGAAGTCCCCATTGAGGCAGATTTATTAAAATTCTTTGTTGGTCTGAAATGTTTGTTTTAGACGTAATTATGCTGTGCCTATTAACAACAGAGCTGTGACATTTGCACCTGTTTACAATAGAGCTGTGATATTTGTGCCTGTTTACAACAAAGCTGTGATATTTGCACCTGTTTACAACAGAGCTGCAATATTTATGCATGTTTACAACAGGGCTGTGATATTTGTGCTTGTTTACAACAAAGCTATGATATTTGCACCTGTTTACAACAGAGCTGTAATATTTGCGCCTGTTTACAACAGAGCTGTGATATTTGCACCTGTTTACAACAAAGCTGCAATATTTGTGCCTGATAACAACAGAGCTGTGATATTTATGCTTGTTTACAACAGAGCTGTGATATTTGCACCTGTTAACAACATAGCTGTGATATTTGTGCCTGTTTACAACAGCGCTGTGATATTTGCACCTGTTTACAACAGAGCTGTGACATTTGTGCATATTAACAACAGAGCTGTGATATTTATGCTTGTTTACAACAGAGCTGTGATATTTGCACCTTTTAACAACATAGCTGTGATATTTGCACCTGTTTACAACAGAGCTGTGATATTTGCGCCTGCTTACAAAAAGGTGTGATATTTGCGCCTGTCGGCAATTAAAAAAATGTACCTGTCTCCCAGGTCAACCCAGCCAAAAATTGGCACCAGGAAATGTTCTGGAAGCAAAGATGGCCGCCATGATACTGACCACATTAGCATAGAATGCTGATTGGTCTATACACATTTGGGGCTAGCATCTTATACCCACTATGCCTGAAGGCATGCAAAAGGGTCCTATATTAAGTTTAGTTAAGAGAATTAATAAGACCTCACTTCTATTTCTGCATTTGTCCTGTATTTATTTAAATATTGGATGGTATTAGTATTGTTTGTGTTTACAGCAGAGATTCAATATTTGTGTCTTTTCATCAACACATAAATGTTTCTATGTTGTGTCAGATGTAGTTTTTGTTTTAACTAAATATGTTAATATCCTTATCTTAACATCTTTTATTTTTTCACGTTAGAGTTGCCTTAATGCTCCAGTAGACTCCGATGATTTTTCTTTGAGTCTTGGAAACAGATCAGCTGCATTGTTTTACCTGGGACATTATCAGGTGAGGTTTACTTCATTTTACCTAGTGATTTTATAAGAAGGAGAGGAAGAGAGGCAGGGGGAGACCAAGAGAGAAGACGCTGGACAGTTTGACATCATGGTATGGTGGAACGCCGGTATCAGAAATGAACTGCAGCACAAGAGACAGAAGGCTGTAGACAGACATGATCACCAACACAAGATGGCTTCGACTACAAAAAGAAGGTCTTTATAACCTGTTTACATTAAGACTTGAGCTTGTTCAAGTGTATAAATTTGAAGTGTTCGCAAACTGTGTGGTTTTTACATGCCTTCATGTCTGCCCGGTTTGATGTGCCATTTCTAATGTTGAAAAGAACTTTATTATCAACCGAAAAAAATCATATGAATATGGATAGGTTGATATTAGTGTGACCCACACTTAAGAGAGATACTGTTACTTCTCACTTTGTGGAGCATTTTGAATATTATAGGGAGTCTCCGTGGCGAAGTGGTCAAGCCATCAGCCATGCACTCTGAAGGGTGTGGGTTCGATTCTAGGCTACGTCTTTCGGTTCATGGGTGCATTTTTTCTCGGAGACTCCTAGGGGTCATCACTGGAGCTATGGAGTTCTTTCTTTGTGCGGTGCTTTCGTCAGGCCGCCCTGGGGAAAGAGACCTAGCCATATAGGTTAAAACCCAGTGCAATTAAATCAGTCTCGACTTTTAAGACTTTTTTAAAAGAATATTACAGTTTTTAACTTACATAGTGGATGACATCTGTGGATAGAGATAAATTAAAGAATGATTAAGAATTAATTCAATTGATTTTGATATAAAGGAATAGTAAAGTATAATGATTAGAGGAATTGTGCAATATCAGTTGAGAAAATGTCTAACCTCTCTACAAAGCCTGCACCACATGAAGCATTATAATTCTTTTGTTTAATTGTCCCGAAGCAGTTTCTTGCTATTGGTCTGTGATGTGATAGTGCCATCACATTTTGTAGGCCTGAGAGCAAGGAGCAATCTTCCCCTCACTTTGGCAAGTGATGAGCCCAGGTGTCAAACACATGACCATCCATGCTCATGACATTACCAGAGTAGTTCACTTACAGCATGGCTAGCATGCCTGCACATCTATCGCTAATCTCTCTCAAGTTTGAAAAGCCAAAGGATAGGGACTAAACTAAATATAAACACATATTTGCTGCTTTCACTGAGCAGAAAATAGTAGTATCCCTGATAAAATACCAACTTAATCTCCTCAGTAATTTGAAACTTGGCTACTTTTGAGATACTGAGAAAAGTCACATGATAGTTGTTTGTTAGTATACTTGTCAGTTGTGCAATACAACTTTGGCCTTTCCAGTTCTCTTTTGAGTAATATATAGTTTAAAATTAGCCAGCAAGTGCTAGAAGATTCTAGAGAAAAGATACCAAATAGTTTGTTTTATGACATGATGATAAAACAACAATACAATTATCAATGGTTGTGGAGATCTGCAGTTGTGGAGGAGCATGATCACATACATAATCTGGATTGTGTGTACTGGACAAATATCACAGTGCTTTCAAGTACTTTCCATGTATGCATCTTATTCATTTGGCAGGAAAACTAATGCCATTAGAACATTTGCCTTGTCCAAAAAATATTAGCTAGTCTCTTTTGCCCATGCCAGCCAGAGAAATGAATTCTGTTAAGAATGGAAAAAGGGTATAGGGTGTGTTAAAAGTTAAATTTATTTTCTTGTAGTAAAAAAGGCAATAGAGTATTTAAGGTAGGAATAATGGAATTATTAGGCTTGTCATTTTGATGGAGAATGCAAAAACAACCTGTATATGTGGTTGATGTGTGCTACAGAGAACCTGTTACTTGAAGTGGTTGAGTTGCTTACCTGATCTTGAGTTGTGAAGCTGCCATATAATTGTGTTTGCATAGTACCACTGTGTCTCACCCAGTGCTTATTAGCTGTCATCTTTATGTAAGAAGTCATATGTTTATCCTTAGACACGAGAGTATTATTTGAACTATTATGACCTCATGACAGGGTCTTTGTGTTAGATATATGGTATATAGAAGTAATACTGATGAATAAGGGGGAAAAAAAAGAGATGTGTATGCTAAAAGGCTCTCCTCTCCAGTATTAAAAATGCAAAGCATATGTAATAGAAAGTCCACCTTGCACAGAAAAAATATATGATACTTGTGATTCTTTGTTGGAAAAATTCCATGACTGTTGAAATGTCTCAATTTTGAGCTATCTCAATTTTGTCAACAAAATTGCCCCAGGAGTGCAAATTATGACTTATATGTTTCCATCTAGTGTCAGCACGATGTTTTAGAGGAATTTCCTAATGATCCAGAAACTTTGATTGTTTGGAAAATATCCATGACCGGTGACCTGTTGAAATTTCTCAATTCTGAGCTGTCTCAATTTTGTCAACAAAATTGCCCCAGGAGTGCAAGTTATTACTTGTATGATCACATCTAGTGTCAGCACATTGTGTTAGACTAATTTCCTAATTATCCAGAAACTTTGATTTTTTTGGAAAAATCCATGACTGGGTGACCTTTTGAAATTTCTCAATTTTGAGCTATCTCAGTTTTTCCAAAAAAATTGCCCCAGGAGTGCAAATTATTACTTGTATCTGGTGTCAGCACATTGTTTTAGACTAATGTCCTAATGATCCAGAAACTTTGATTTTATTTGAAAAAATCCACGACTGGCGACCTGTTGAAATGTCTCAATTTTGAGCTGTCTCAATTTTGTCAACAAAAATGTCCCAGGAGTGCAAATTGTTACTTGTATGGTCACATCTGGTGTCAGCACATTGTTTTAGACTAATTTCCTAATGATCCAGAAACTTTTATTTTTTGGAAAAAAATCCATGACCGGGTGACCTGTTGAAATTTTTCAATTGTGAGCTATCTCAATATTTGTAAAGAAAGTGCCCCAGGAGTGCAAGTTATTACTTGTATGATCACATCTAGTGTCAGCACATTGTTTTAGACTAATTTCCTAATTATCCAGAAACTTTGATTTTTTCGAAAAATCCATGACCGGTGACCTGTTGAAATTTCTCAGTTTTGAGCTATCTCAATTTTTTCAAAGAAATTGCCCCAGGAGTGCAAATTATTACTTGCATGGTCACATCTGGTGTCAGCACAATGTTTAGACTAATTTCCTAATGATCCAGAACCTTAGATTTTTTTGGAAAAAATCCATGACCGGCAACTTGTTGAAATTTCTAATTTTGTCAACAAAATTGCCCCTGGAGTGCAAATTATTACTTTTATGGTCATGTCTTGTGTCAGCACATTGTTTTAGACTAATTTCCTACTGTTCCAGAAACTTTATATTTTGGGAAAAATCCATGAGATTTCTCAGTTTTGAGCTATCTCAAATTTGTCAACAAAATTGATCCCGGGGTGCAAATTATATTGTATTATTCTTGTGTCGCACATTGTTTAGACAATTCCTATGATCCCGAAAATTTTATTTTAAAAATTTCCCGACCGGCCCTGTAAAATTCTCATTTGAGCTTCTCAAAATTTTTCAACAAAAATTTCCCCCGGGGGTGCAAATTATTACTTTTTTGGTCATGTCTGTGTCACCATTGTTTTGACTAATTTCCTTGTCCAGAAACTTTTTAATTTTTGGGGAAAATCCATGACCCCGGGCCCGCCAAAAATTTTTCATTTTGAGCTATCTAAAAAATTTAACAAAATCCCCGGAGTCAAATTTTTACTTTATGGCTGTCTAGTGTCAGCACATTTTTTTAGACTAATTTCCTGGTATCCGAAAATTTATATTTTGGGAAAATCCATGACCGGGCCTGTCGAATTTTTCAGTTTTTGGGTATTTAAATTTGTCAAAAAAATTGCCCCCGGAGTGCAAATTATTACTTTATGGTCATGTCAGTGTAGCACATTGTTTTTTAAAAATTTTCCCAGTGTCCAGAAACTTATATTTGGGAAAATCCCGACCGGGCCCCCTGCGAAATTTTTCAGTTTTACTATTCAAATTTTTCAAAAAAATTGCCCCAAATGCAAATTATTACTTTATGGTCATGCTAGTGTCAGCACATTGTTTTAGCTAATTTCCTAGTGTCCAGAAAATT
>JACEFZ010013757.1:0-20709 GCA_014155875.1 Cepaea nemoralis
ACCCCCTGGGCAGGTGCTGTGGGATCAGTGGTGTTCCAAAAATGAAAAAGTGTTAAAGGGCGTGATTGACAATGCAATGTGCCTGGTCTATACAAGTATGTGACTGACAGCTGCTAGGTCTAGTGGTAGTGGACAGTGTTGGGTCTAGTGGTAGTGGACAGTGTTAGGTCTAGTGGTAGTGGACAGTGTTGGTCTAGTGGTAGTGGACAGTGTTAGGTCTAGTGGTAGTGGACAGTGTTAGGTCTAGTCTAGTGGTAGTGGACAGTGTTAGGTCTAGTGGTAGTGGACAGTGTTAGGTCTAGTCTAGTGGTAGTGGACAGTGTTGGTCTAGTGGTAGTGGACAGTGTTAGGTCTAGTCTAGTGGTAGTGGACAGTGTTGGGTCTAGTGGTAGTGGACAGTGTTGGTCTAGTGGTAGTGGACAGTGTTGGTCTAGTGGTAGTGGACAGTGTTGGGTCTAGTGGTAGTGGACAATGTTGGTCTAGTGGTAGTGGACAGTGTTGGGTCTAGTGGTAGTGGACAGTGTTGGGTCTAGTGGTAGTGGACAGTGTTAGGTCTAGTGGTAGTGGACAGTGTTGGTCTAGTGGTAGTGGACAGTGTTGGGTCTAGTGGTAGTGGACAATGTTGGTCTAGTGGTAGTGGACAGTGTTGGGTCTAGTGGTAGTGGACAGTGTTGGGTCTAGTGGTAGTGGACAGTGTTGGGTCTAGTGGTAGTGGACAGTGTTAGGTCTAGTGGTAGTGGACAGTGTTAGGTCTAGTGGTAGTGGACAATGTTGGTCTAGTGGTAGTGGACAGTGTAAGGTCTAGTCTAGTGGTAGTGGACAGTGTTGGGTCTAGTGGTAGTGGACAGTGTTGGTCTAGTGGTAGTGGACAGTGTTGGGTCTAGTGGTAGTGGACAGTGTTGGGTCTAGTGGTAGTGGACAGTGTTGGTCTAGTGGTAGTGGACAGTGTTAGGTCTAGTGGTAGTGGACAATGTTGGTCTAGTGGTAGTGGACAATGTTAGTCTAGTGGTAGTGGACAGTGTTGGGTCTAGTGGTAGTGGACAGTGTTGGGTCTAGTGGTAGTGGACAGTGTTAGGTCTAGTGGTAGTGGACAGTGTTAGGTCTAGTGGTAGTGGACAATGTTGGTCTAGTGGTAGTGGACAGTGTTAGGTCTAGTGGTAGTGGACAGTGTTAGGTCTAGTGGTAGTGGACAATGTTGGTCTAGTGGTAGTGGACAATGTTGGTCTAGTGGTAGTGGACAGTGTTGGGTCTAGTGGTAGTGGACAATGTTGGTCTAGTGGTAGTGGACAGTGTTGGGTCTAGTGGTAGTGGACAGTGTTAGGTCTAGTGGTAGTGGACAGTGTTAGGTCTAGTGGTAGTGGACAGTGTTAGGTCTAGTGGTAGTGGACAATGTTGGTCTAGTGGTAGTGGACAGTGTTAGGTCTAGTTTAGTGGTAGTGGACAGTGTTAGGTCTAGTGGTAGTGGCCAGTGTTGGTCTAGTGGTAGTGGACAGTGTTGGTCTAGTGGTAGTGGACAGTGTTAGGTCTAGTTTAGTGGTAGTGGACAGTGTTGGGTCTAGTGGTAGTGGACAGTGTTGGTCTAGTGGTAGTGGACAGTGTTAGGTCTAGTTTAGTGGTAGTGGACAGTGTTAGGTTTAGTGGTAGTGGACAGTGTTAGGTCTAGTCTAGTGGTAGTGGACAGTGTTGGGTCTAGTGGTAGTGGACAGTGTTAGGTCTAGTCTAGTGGTAGTGGACAGTGTTAGGTCTAGTCTAGTGGTAGTGGACAGTGTTAGGTCTAGTCTAGTGGTAGTGGACAGTGTTAGGTCTAGTCTAGTGGTAGTGGACAGTGTTAGGTCTAGTCTAGTGGTAGTGTGACAGTGTTGGGTTCTAGTGGTAGTGGACAGTGTTAGGTCTAGTATAGTGGTAGTGGACAGTGTTAGGTCTAGTCTAGTGGTAGTGGACAGTGTTAGGTCTAGTGGTAGTGGACAGTGTTAGGTCTAGTGGTAGTGGACAGTGTAGGTCTAGTCTAGTGGTAGTGGACAGTGTTAGGTCTAGTCTAGTGGTAGTGGACAGTGTTAGGTCTAGTGGTAGTGGACAGTGTTAGGTCTAGTGGTAGTGACAGGTAGGTCTAATCTAGTGGTAGTGGACAGTGTTAGGTCTAGTGGTAGTGGACAGTGTTAGGTCTAGTCTAGTGGTAGTGGACAGTGTTAGGTCTAGTGGTAGTGGACAGTGTTGGTCTAGTGGTAGTGGACATGTTGGTCTAGTGGTAGTGGACAGTGTTGGGTCTAGTGGTAGTGGACAGTGTTAGGTCTAGTCTAGTGGTAGTGGACAGTGTTAGGTCTAGTGGTAGTGGACAGTGTTAGGTCTAGTGGTAGTGGACAGTGTTAGGTCTAATCTAGTGGTAGTGGACAGTGTTAGGTCTAGTGGTAGTGGACAGTGTTAGGTCTAGTCTAGTGGTAGTGGACAGTGTTAGGTCTAGTGGTAGTGGACAGTGTTGGGTCTAGTGGTAGTGGACAGTGTTGGTCTAGTGGTAGTGGACAGTGTTGGGTCTAGTGGTAGTGGACAGTGTTGGGTCTAGTGGTAGTGGACAGTGTTGGGTCTAGTGGTAGTGGACAGTGTTAGGTCTAGTGGTAGTGGACAGTGTTAGGTCTAGTGGTAGTGGACAGTGTTGGGTCTAGTGGTAGTGGACAGTGTTAGGTCTAGTGGTAGTGGACAGTGTTAGGTCTAGTGGTAGTGGACAGTGTTAGGTCTAGTGGTAGTGGACAGTGTTGGGTGGGACAGTTGTTGGTCTAGTGGTAGTGGACAGTGTTAGGTCTAGTCAGTGGTAGTGGACAGTGTTAGGTCTAGGGGCTAGTGGTAGTGGACAGTGTTAGGTCTAGTGGTAGTGGACAGTGTTAGGTCTAGTGGTAGTGGACAGTGTTAGGTCTAGTGGTAGTGGACAGTGTTAGGTCTAGTGGTAGTGGACAGTGTTAGGTCTAGTCTAGTGTAGTGGACAGTGTTAGGTCTAGTGGTAGTGGACAGTGTTAGTCTAGTGGTAGTGGACAGTGTTGGGTCTAGTGGTAGTGGACAGTGTTAGGTCTAGTGGTAGTGGACAGTGTTAGGTTAGTCTAGTGGTAGTGGACAGTGTTAGGTCTAGTGGTAGTGGACAGTGTTAGGTCTAGTGGTAGTGGACAGTGTTAGGTCTAGTGGTAGTGACAGTGTTGGGTCTAGTGGTAGTGGACAGTGTTAGGTCTAGTGGTAGTGGACAGTGTTAGGTCTAGTGGTAGTGGACAGTGTTAGGTCTAGTCTAGTGGTAGTGGACATTGTTGGGTCTAGTGGTAGTGGACAGTGTTAGGTCTAGTGGTAGTGGACAGTGTTAGGTCTAGTCTAGTGGTAGAGGACAGTGTTAGGTCTAGTGGTAGTGGACAGTGTTGGGTCTAGTGGTAGTGGACAGTGTTAGGTCTAGTGGTAGTGGACAGTGTTAGGTCTAGTGGTAGTGGACAATGTTAGGTCTAGTCTAGTGGTAGTGGACAGTGTTGGGTCTAATGGTAGTGGACAGTGTTAGGTCTAGTGGTAGTGGACAGTGTTAGGTCTAGTGGTAGTGGACAATGTTAGGTCTAGTCTAGTGGTAGTGGACATTGTTGGGTCTAATGATAGTGGACAGTGTTAGGTCTAGTGGTAGTGGACAGTGTTAGGTCTAGTGGTAGTGGTAGTGGACAGTGTTAGGTCTAGTGGTAGTGGACAGTGTTGGGTCTAGTGGTAGTGGACAGTGTTGGGTCTAGTGGTAGTGGACAGTGTTAGGTCTAGTGGTAGTGGACAGTGTTAGGTCTAGTGGTAGTGGACAGTGTTAGGTCTAGTGGTAGTGGACAGTGTTGGGTCTAATGGTAGTGGACAGTGTTAGGTCTAGTGGTAGTGGACAGTGTTAGGTCTAGTGGTAGTGGACAATGTTAGGTCTAGTCTAGTGGTAGTGGACATTGTTGGGTCTAATGGTAGTGGACAGTGTTAGGTCTAGTGGTAGTGGACAGTGTTAGGTCTAGTCTAGTGGTAGTGGACAGTGTTAGGTCTAGTGGTAGTGGACAGTGTTAGGTCTAGTGGTAGTGGACAGTGTTAGGTCTAGTGGTAGTGGACAGTGTTAGGTCTAGTCTAGTGGTAGTGGACAGTGTTAGGTCTAGTCTAGTGGTAGTGGACAGTGTTAGGTCTAGTCTAGTGGTAGTGGACAGTGTTAGGTCTAGTGGTAGTGGACAGTGTTAGGTCTAGTGGTAGTGGACAGTGTTAGGTCTAGTGGTAGTGGACAGTGTTAGGTCTAGTGGTAGTGGACAGTGTTAGGTCTAGTGGTAGTGGACAGTGTTAGGTCTAGTCTAGTGGTAGTGGACATTGTTGGGTCTAGTGGTAGTGGACAGTGTTAGTTCTAGTGGTAGTGGACAGTGTTAGGTCTAGTCTAGTGGTAGAGGACAGTGTTAGGTCTAATGGTAGTGGACAGTGTTGGGTCTAGTGGTAGTGGACAGTGTTAGGTCTAGTGGTAGTGGACAGTGTTAGGTCTAGTGGTAGTGGACAATGTTAGGTCTAGTCTAGTGGTAGTGGACAGTGTTGGGTCTAATGGTAGTGGACAGTGTTAGGTCTAGTGGTAGTGGACAGTGTTAGGTCTAGTGGTAGTGGACAATGTTAGGTCTAGTCTAGTGGTAGTGGACATTGTTGGGTCTAATGGTAGTGGACAGTGTTAGGTCTAGTGGTAGTGGACAGTGTTAGGTCTAGTCTAGTGGTAGTGGACAGTGTTAGGTCTAGTGGTAGTGGACAGTGTTGGGTCTAGTCGTAGTGGACAGTGTTAGGTCTAGTCAGTGGTAGTGGACAGTGTTAGGTCTAGTGGTAGTGGACAGTGTTAGGTCTAGTGGTAGTGGACAGTGTTAGGTCTAGTCTAGTGGTAGTGGACAGTGTTGGGTCTAGTGGTAGTGGACAGTGTTAGGTCTAGTGGTAGTGGACAGTGTTGGGTCTAGTCTGGGTAGTGGACAGTGTTAGGTCTAGTGGTAGTGGACAGTGTTAGGTCTAGTGGTAGTGGACAGTGTTAGGTCTAGTGGTAGTGGACAGTGTTAGGTCTAGTGGTAGTGGACAGTGTTAGGTCTAGTGGTAGTGGACAGTGTTAGGTCTAGTCTAGTGGTAGTGGACAGTGTTAGGTCTAGTGGTAGTGGACAGTGTTGGGTCTAGTGGTAGTGGACAGTGTTAGGTCTAGTGGTAGTGGACAGTGTTGGGTCTAGTGGTAGTGGACAGTGTTAGGTCTAGTGGTAGTGGACAGTGTTAGGTCTAGTGGTAGTGGACAGTGTTAGGTCTAGTCTAGTGGTAGTGGACATTGTTGGGTCTAGTGGTAGTGGACAGTGTTAGGTCTAGTGGTAGTGGACAGTGTTAGGTCTAGTGGTAGTGGACAGTGTTAGGTCTAGTGGTAGTGGACAGTGTTAGGTCTAGTGGTAGTGGACAGTGTTAGGTCTAGTGGTAGTGGACAGTGTTAGGTCTAGTGGTAGTGGACAGTGTTAGGTCTAGTGGTAGTGGACAGTGTTAGGTCTAGTCTAGTGGTAGTGGACAGTGTTAGGTCTAGTGGTAGTGGACAGTGTTGGGTCTAGTGGTAGTGGGACAGTGTTAGGTCTAGTGGTAGTGGACAGTGTTAGGTCTAGTGGTAGTGGACAGTGTTAGGTCTAGTGTAGTGGACAGTGTTAGGTCTAGTCTAGTGGTAGTGGACAGTGTTAGGTCTAGTGGTAGTGGACAGTGTTAGGTCTAGTGGTAGTGGACAGTGTTAGGTCTAGTCTAGTGGACTGTGTTAGGTCTAGTCTAGTGGTAGTGGACAGTGTTAGGTCTAGTGGTAGTGGACAGTGTTAGGTCTAGTGGTAGTGGACAGTGTTAGGTCTAGTGGTAGTGGACAGTGTTAGGTCTAGTGGTAGTGGACAGTGTTAGGTCTAGTCTAGTGGTAGTGGACAGTGTTAGGTCTAGTCTAGTGGTAGTGGACAGTGTTAGGTCTAGTCTAGTGGTAGTGGACATTGTTGGGTCTAGTGGTAGTGGACAGTGTTAGGTCTAGTGGTAGTGGACAGTGTTAGGTCTAGTCTAGTGGTAGAGGACATTGTTGGGTCTAGTGGTAGTGGACAGTGTTAGGTCTAGTGGTAGTGGACAGTGTTAGGTCTAGTCTAGTGGTAGTGGACAGTGTTAGGTCTAGTGGTAGTGGACAGTGTTGGGTCTAGTGGTAGTGGACAGTGTTAGGTCTAGTGGTAGTGGACAGTGTTGGGTCTAGTGGTAGTGGACAGTGTTAGGTCTAGTGGTAGTGGACAGTGTTAGGTCTAGTGGTAGTGGACAGGGTGTCAGAGCCTAGCAGCAACATCGTTACGGCACCCGGCGGACAAGAGTTGTCGGCTGGCAAGTTTCTTACCTGACACGCGACCAGCGCTGACGACAGACGACGCAAAGCCACGTGACCCCACCTGAGGCAGTGGGCGGTGTGTGTGATAATCTGAGACCACGCTGCGACTGGACATCTGAACGGACGTGTGTGTCGAGAGCAAGGCGTTGTGTGAATCTCCGTGGTTGTGAGCTGAACGACTGATATTGTGAGCGTCAGACCTATGAGCTGTATTGTGGTAGTGAGTTGTTATATGTTGTACATTGCTGTAACTATTGTTATGTATTTAATGTGGTAATAAATCCATATAACTTGTGTTGCTGTGTCTTATGTCGAATCACGTTGTACTTGTACTGTCTCACATGTGTTAGCCAACGAGCCTAATATAAGACCCTGACATGTGTGGACGTGGGTTGCTCGTCATTATTTAAGAACCTAATATATTTAGACGTATGTTGTTCGTCTTTGTGATTTAAAACTATAATTCTTGTACTTGTAAAATTTGTCAAGGTTATAGTGATGTACATGTGATCGGAAAATTCTCAGTGTGATCCATTACTACATTGTCTAAATATGTTTAAGATCATTAGTAAATGTACAGTACATATTGTTTGAGCCTGTAAACGTGTTAAACATTTGTGAAATTGTTAAACTTGTCACCGTTCGACCTTGTCAACCTTGTGATTTTGCCGCCATTTTGACCTTGTCGCCATCTTGTAAACTTGATGTCTTTGTCCTTACTGAATGTCATCTTGATGTAAGTGATGTGTCATCAATGTTATTGAGTGTTCAAATACAAATAGATTGTTTTTGTGTATTGAGTTTGTGGAACGCAAAGAGTTTTGGAAAGAGTGTAACTTCTGTTGAAAGAAACACTGTTGACGACAAATTTACGACATACAATTATACTCAACGCCACTCAAACCTAATCAACACTTAGTGACTTACAGGCACACACCAACAAACACACGCTAACTTATTTCTCTCCAAAAACAAAGCAGGTTTTTGCGTACCATCCATAACCCTGCCGTAGAGGTCATTAGTGATTCTGAAGTACGACCCTACAGTTTTCTAGCCCGATTGCCCAACCTTTCGTCACCATATCCAAGGGCACTTGAGTATATTTTTCTTCACTTTAACTTTACGTATGCATTAGTGGGCACGCATCGTATAGTCAAATCAATTGTAAGTTATTTTTCTACTAATCATTTACAACATATTTTGTGTGATTGATTTTCATTGACGTATTTTCTCCATCATGTCGTCATTATTTGATTTCATCGATATGGGTTTAAAATTGAAGTTAGAAGGTGATGAATTAACACAATGGAGTGAGAAGAAATACGCTGAGTACTGTGAACGCGAAGATAGAGCAGCAGAAAGAGCTCTAAAACAAGCAGAAATGGCTGCCAAGCAAGCTGAGGCAGAAACAGCCTTGAAACAGGCAGAGATTGAAAAAGCTGCCAAACAAGCAGAAGCAGAAACAGCTTTGAAACAGGCAGAGATTGAAAAGGCTGCCAAACAAGCTGAGATAGACGGTGAACTTAAGAAAGCAGAAATAGCAGCTCAAAGTAAGAGAGAAGAACTTGAATTACAGTTAAAAATGAAACAACTGGACACTGAGACTGCAATGAATAAAGAGTCAAAGAAATCTGAAAGACTGGAAAAAGAAAACCAGTATAAAAAGTACCAAGGTATCGTTCGTAATTATACCTCGGGTGACTGCATAGCAGCCTTTACCCAAAATTTTGAGACTTTAATGGAACATTACCAAGTTCCACTTTCGGAATGGAATATTTTATATATGAGAAGTCTTTCTGGGGAACCTTTGAAAGTCATTGAAACCATCCCCAAAGAACTCAGGAAAGAGTACCATTACATTAAATCAAAAATAATGGCACATTTCATGCTAGATGAAGCAGGGTACAGAGAACAATTCAGTAAACTGAGTCCAAAGTCAACTCAAACGTTCTCTGACTACCTCTGTTTAGTCCGAGACATTTTCAGCAAATGGACTTCATCAGCCAAAATTAACAAAAATTATGATAAATTAGAAGATCTCATTATTCGAGATAAGGTTATTTCTTCTATCCCAACATCTTTTTCTAAGTTCTTGCAAGAGAATGAATGCACATGTGTGGAAGAAATGGAAAGACGTGGGTCGGCCTATTATACGGCAAATAAACAATGTTTTGCCACTGAAGCTACTGACAGTAACTGGGTAGCAGCTGCCAACTATGAGAAAAACTATAGTAGGCAAAAACCAAACAGGCCTACCTCTGAAAAGTTCAGACATTGTGTCCATTGTAAAATGTCTCATTATTTGAACGAGATGTGCGATCAAAACCCAGGGTACCAAACATACTTGCAAAATATGGTAAACAGACAAGACAGAGAACGTAAATCGTTCAAAAGCTTACGTAAATGTTTTCTCTGCAAGGCGTACGGTCACCATCGCATGGATTGTAAAGGCAGGCATATGACCAACAAAGCCAATGCCGCCTTGTTCGATAGTTCAGCGTCAGAAGACGAAAATACTGAAAAACATCCTGTACATGCAGCACAGGCTTGTGACGTATTTAGTTCCAACACATGCACTGTCTGTAATACCTTCTTTGAGAATGGTATCTTAACATGTGGGCACGCCATCCCTATTGCTAATGAGGAAGGTAACTTAGTAATAGACTCAAAAGGCAAATTAGACATCTATCACGGGTACGTTAATGGCAAGTCTGCTACAGTACTTCGCGACACCGGGAGTACACTTATTGGCCTGAAAACAACATTCATAACACCTACAGACTACACTGGTAGACACATCACATGTAGAACATTTTCAGGCAATATTGAAAAATATCCATTAGCTTGGGCATACATCGAAACACCATTCCTCACCGGAAAAGTAAAAGTCGCAGCACTTACAAACCCAGTGTGCGATATAATCATCGGAAATTTACCGGAGGTGAATGACAAACATCATAACCATGACATAACATCACTATGTATTAATGATAACACATCACCACCAAATGTCATTGAAAATGTCATATCACCAGTTGAATGTATGTTAGCTAATGCAGCACTAAGTTCTCATCACATCATTGACGATATCATTCCATCATCATCTGATGTCATTGAGTGTGTGAACGCAGTAACAAGAGCTACTGCTAGAGTGCAAGATGATAGTAACCAAACTGAGGCTATTCAAATGCTTAGCCCAGAAGTACCACCTAGTGACTCGATGAAGGAAACATTCATAACAGCTCAAAAAGCTGATCCTTCACTGTCAAAGTATTTTGACCTGATCGGCAAAAAGCCAAGAGTAACGAAAAATGCTAAATGGCATTTTGCTTTATACAATGATATACTCACCAGGTACTACACCAAAGGTGACGTTACAACAAAGCAAACTGTGTTACCAACCACTTATCGCAAGCAAGCTTTACATCTTGCTCACGATATACCTTTTGCAGGTCATATGGCATATGTTAAAACCAGGTCAAGACTATTGACACAGTTTCATTGGCCAAAATTCTGTAATGACATAAAAACATATTGCAGAAGTTGTGATACATGCCAGAAACTGGTAAAGAAAGGTAAACACCCACAGGCAAAGTTACAAGTCACTGACTTAGCCAGTCGACCTTTTGAAAAATTATCAGTTGACATTGTGGGCCCTCTTAGTCATACAACTACTAGAGGGAATAAATATATACTAACAATTATTGATCAATGTAGTCGCTGGCCAGAAGCGATTCCGTTAAAGAACATTACTGCCAACGATATCATGGAAGTGTTCTTCCATATTTTCTCCAGAATTGGGTTTCCAGATACTATCCAGTCTGATAGAGGCACTCAATTTATCGCCGCATCCACTCAAGCTTTCACTAAAATGTTAGGAGTGAAGCAAGTCTTCAATAGCCCCTATCATCCTCACTCGAGCGGGATAATAGAAAAGCTTAATGGGGATCTGAAGCACATGCTAGCCAAAGTAACTCAAGATCACCCCAATAACTGGGATCTATACTTACCAGCTGTCCTTTTTGCTTATCGCGAGGTACCACATTCTAGTACCGGTTTCTCTCCTTTTGAACTCATCTATGGTGCCAAACCACGCGGCCCATTAACAATTTATCACCAAATGTTAACTGAGTCCACTCCAGTATTGAAACCCATATCATCATTTGTGTATGTAACATCATTGCGTGAAAGGATAATGAAATCATGTGAAATTGCTAAAAGTGCACTAAAACTATCTGGTGCTACTTACAGACAATACGCAGACAAAGGTAACAGGACGATAACATTGACAGCTGGACAGGACGTCTTACTACTACTACCTAGTGACAGACAACTACTGACAGATTCTTGGCAGGGACCCTTTAAAGTGACAAGACAAATCTCTCCTGTTGACTACGAAATCCTGATAAAAGACAAACACAAAATATTTCACATCAATATGCTAAGACCATACTTCAACAGAGACAACGAACAAGACGATACGACAGCTTGCACCGTGATAATAGATCACGAAGATGACGATTCTAGCGACGAGATTCCAACACCTACATTAGACACGACAAACTGCTTGAAGGAGATCAAGATCAATCCAAACCTAAGTCAAGCAGAGACAAACAGTTGCAAACAGTTGATACAAGAGTACAACACCATCTTTTCAGACAACCCAGGACAAACAGAGTTAGTACAGCATCACATCACACTTACATCAAACACACCCATAAGATGCAGACCATACACCATACCATTACATTACAAGGAACAACTACATCAGGAAATCATTAACTTAGAAAAAAACAACATCATCAGACGATCCCTATCAGACTTCTCTTCACCCATGGTCATTGTACGGAAAAAGGACAACACAATACGACTTTGCATAGATTACAGAAAACTGAACAAAATAACTGTTTTAGATCTTGAACCAATGGCAAATACGGACGATCTTCTGACAGAACTGACTGACGCTAAGTTCTTCACGACCCTTGACATGGCTAAAGGTTACTGGCAGATTGCTGTACATGAAGACAGCAGACATCTAACAGCTTTCGCCACGCCTTGGGGACTATACGAATGGTGCAAACTTCCATTTGGGCTAGTCAATGCCCCAGCCACATTTGTACGCATGACACGACTCCTCCTATCTGACATTCCTAATATAGTTTCCTATATTGACGACATCTGTGTCCATACAGAGACAATGACGGAACATATAAAGATACTGGAACAGACACTAGAACGTATCAGACAGCACGGACTGACAGTGAAGCCTTCAAAGGTGAGGCATGGCTTACCAAGAGATATCATTTTTGGGGTACAGAATATCCAATGGCTTTGTCATGACAGACAACAAAATTGTCCTCGAAAATTCTAAAACTGTCACTTCCAACAAATAAGAAACAAGTCCGCAGTTTGCTGGGACTTATTAATTATTACAGAAACTTTATTCCTGATTTTCAGAGCTAACTGAGGTTTTTTCTAATTTACTAACCAAGAATAAACCCGAAAAAGTTGTAAACGATGAATGCCTACGAAATGCATTTGATAAAGTTTTGGCACATTTTTCTGATAAGAATACACCTAATCTCATCCTTAAATTGCCCAACATTCGTTTACCTTTCAGATTGAGAACAGATGCTAGCTCCATTGCGATCGGTGCAGTCCTTTTGCAGGAATACAACGACATCTTACATCCCGTCTGTTTTCTATCAAGAAAACTAAGACCCCGAGAGCGGGCCTGGTCCATTCCGCAATTGGAGGCATTGGCCTTAGTAGAAAGTGTAACAAAGCTGTCCAAATATCTTCTAGGACGTCACTTTATCATCGAAACTGACAACAGTCCATTAAGGTATATCAATTCCACAGTACCATCAAATAACATGATTGCTCGCTGGTCCTTAAAGCTTCAGAATTTCAGTTTTGAAGTTCGCCATATTCCCGGCAGAATGAATACAATCGCCGACCTTTTGTCCCGTTGTCCGACAGACCCAGTAAACAATGTCTGAGTGCACTGTGTAATATTACACTCAGCCCAACACAGCCACCAATGTGTGAATTTTTCCATTCACCTACTGTGTAAGGTCAATAATCAAAATTGTGATACGGTTTGCATACCGACATGTATAATATACTTATTTTAATCAAGTCATGTAATGAGTGTAGTATAATTGTGTAGTGTGTGTTAGAATGAGAACGATATTAAGTGTATATAGACACCAACAACAGTGTCACAATCGCTTAACCAATTATCAGAAGCGAACTTTACTATTGTGACATTTGTGGGTGATTTTTGTTCACCGTGATATTTTAACATGTGCAAATGTAGACCGAACATTGACTCCTACATCACCTCTACAGCAAATGTGATCCAAATTGTTCGACGTGTGAACACATCGGAAATAAGAACATTCCATCATAATCCGTTGTCTTACAATAACATCAGACAAGAACTGTGAGAACATTCTACTATCAGTTCCGAAATAAAACCGGATCATTTGTGTTCAGAAAATGTAACATCAACCAAATTTTTCGTTTCGTGTGCATTTCCGGTGTAGTTTAAAAAGTATAACTTAATTAGCAGACTATGTAAAAACTTCCAAAAATTTATGACACTTGTAAAATCTTTTTCAATCTATAAAATATAATATACAAATTGTGTACATATTTATTTTGATTAGTGTAATCTTAGAATCATATCTTGATTAATCTATTCATATTACCGACTTTTTCTCGTTAATATGAAGAAACGTCAAGCAATGACGCTAAGAAATTAAATTATTATGGTAATGTATGAAATTTCTTAAATGTCAAAATTACTTCCCTTGCATTTGTGAATTACATCAAGGGCCATAATTTGAAACATATTCATTAATGTGTATTGTATAGATAGACATTTGTTTGCTCAAATGATTGGCACAGCAGGTAGGCGTCCACCAAGCATGTCATAGAGCTGCCAACATTGCAAACCAACATAAGAGCTCCTGACCAAATAAGGGCAGAGTTTAAGTGTTTAATACGACTAACACAAAGCCGTATTTCAGTCTGGCCTAGATGGTTGTTGCAAAACAATCATATTATTACGTTTTTTTCAAAAATGGCTGCGAGGTAGATGCGTGAAGCTGGAACTACTGATCTGACTGGGTATTATTGCAATGAAGGTAACCAGGCATCAGGGGGATGAAACCTGAATTGTGTTAAAAATTGTACTTCATTTGTCATTTCGATGCAACTTACATTTTTTTTGTATATATTTCTATGCCTTATATGTATTTTCATGCATAACACTGGGAAAAAGTAGTCTCTGACATGAAATTAACACTACCCCAGTATATACATACATCATGAATGAAAGATGGCATCTTTCATTGAAGTACCCGGGGAGAATGTCAGAGCCTAGCAGCAACATCGTTACGGCACCCGGCGGACAAGAGTTGTCGGCTGGCAAGTTTCTTACCTGACACGCGACCAGCGCTGACGACAGACGACGCAAAGCCACGTGACCCCACCTGAGGCAGTGGGCGGTGTGTGTGATAATCTGAGACCACGCTGCGACTGGACATCTGAACGGACGTGTGTGTCGAGAGCAAGGCGTTGTGTGAATCTCCGTGGTTGTGAGCTGAACGACTGATATTGTGAGCGTCAGACCTATGAGCTGTATTGTGGTAGTGAGTTGTTATATGTTGTACATTGCTGTAACTATTGTTATGTATTTAATGTGGTAATAAATCCATATAACTTGTGTTGCTGTGTCTTATGTCGAATCACGTTGTACTTGTACTGTCTCACATGTGTTAGCCAACGAGCCTAATATAAGACCCTGACACAGGGTTAGGTCTAGTCTAGTGGTAGTGGACATTGTTGGGTCTAGTGGTAGTGGACAGTGTTAGGTCTAGTGGTAGTGGACAGTGTTGGGTCTAGTGGTAGTGGACAGTGTTAGGTCTAGTGGTAGTGGACAGTGTTAGGTCTAGTGGTAGTGGACAGTGTTAGGTCTAGTCTAGTGGTAGTGGACATTGTTGGGTCTAGTGGTAGTGGACAGTGTTAGGTCTAGTGGTAGTGGACAGTGTTAGGTCTAGTCTAGTGGTAGTGGACAGTGTTAGGTCTAGTCTAGTGGTAGTGGACAGTGTTAGGTCTAGTCTAGTGGTAGTGGACAGTGTTGGGTCTAGTGGTAGTGGACAGTGTTAGGTCTAGTGGTAGTGGACAGTGTTAGGTCTAGTCTAGTGGTAGTGGACAGTGTTAGGTCTAGTCTAGTGGTAGTGGACAGTGTTAGGTCTAGTGGTAGTGGACAGTGTTAGGTCTAGTGGTAGTGGACAGTGTTAGGTCTAGTCTAGTGGTAGTGGACAATGTTAGGTCTAGTCTAGTGGTAGTGGACAGTGTTGGGTCTAATGGTAGTGGACAGTGTTAGGTCTAGTGGTAGTGGACAGTGTTAGGTCTAGTCTAGTGGTAGTGGACAGTGTTAGGTCTAGTGGTAGTGGACAGTGTTGGGTCTAGTGGTAGTGGACAGTGTTAGGTCTAGTGGTAGTGGACAGTGTTAGGTCTAGTGGTAGTGGACAGTGTTAGGTCTAGTGGTAGTGGACAGTGTTAGGTCTAGTGGTAGTGGACAGTGTTATGTCTAGTCTAGTGGTAGTGGACAGTGTTAGGTCTAGTGGTAGTGGACAGTGTTGGGTCTAGTGGTAGTGGACAGTGTTAGGTCTAGTGGTAGTGGGACAGTGTTAGGTCTAGTGGTAGTGGACAGTGTTAGGTCTAGTGGTAGTGGACAGTGTTAGGTCTAGTCTAGTGGTAGTGGACAGTGTTAGGTCTAGTGGTAGTGGACAGTGTTAGGTCTAGTCTAGTGGTAGTGGACAGTGTTAGGTCTAGTGGTAGTGGAGAGTGTTAGGTCTAGTGGTAGTGGACAGTTAGGTCTAGTCTAGTGGTAGTGGACAGTGTTAGGTCTAGTGGTAGTGGACAGTGTTAGGTCTAGTGGTAGTGGACAGTGTTAGGTCTAGTGGTAGTGGACAGTGTTAGGTCTAGTGGTAGTGGACAGTGTTAGGTCTAGTGGTAGTGGACAGTTAGGTCTAGTCTAGTGGTAGTGGACAGTGTTAGGTCTAGTGGTAGTGGACAGTGTTAGGTCTAGTGGTAGTGGACAGTGTTAGGTCTAGTGGTAGTGGACAGTGTTAGGTCTAGTGGTAGTGGACAGTGTTAGGTCTAGTCTAGTGGTAGTGGACAGTGTTAGGTCTAGTGGTAGTGGACAGTGTTAGGTCTAGTCTAGTGGTAGTGGACAGTGTTAGGTCTAGTCTAGTGGTAGTGGACAGTGTTGGGTCTAGTGGTAGTAGACAGTGTTACATCTGTGAGTTGATATTAGAGAATAGATATGTGAGTTTATGCTAGAGAATAGATCTGTGAGTTGATGCTAGAGAATAGACCTGTGAGTTGATGTTAGAGAATAGATATGTGAGTTTATGCTAGAGAATAGATATGTGAGTTTATGCTAGAGAATAGATCTGTGAGTTGATGTTAGGTCTAGTGGTAGTGGACAGTTAGGTCTAGTCTAGTGATAGTGGACAGTGTTAGGTCTAGTGGTAGTGGACAGTGTTGGGTCTAGTGGTAGTGGACAGTGTTAGGTCTAGTGGTAGTGGACAGTGTTGGGTCTAGTGGTAGTGGACAGTGTTAGGTCTAGTCTAGTGGTAGTGGACAGTGTTAGGTCTAGTGGTAGTGGACAGTGTTAGGTCTAGTCTAGTGGTAGTGGACAGTGTTAGGTCTAGTCTAGTGGTAGTGGACAGTGTTAGGTCTAGTGGTAGTGGACAGTGTTAGGTCTAGTGGTAGTGGACAGTGTTAGGTCTAGTCTAGTGGTAGTGGACAGTGTTGGGTCTAGTGGTAGTAGACAGTGTTACATCTGTGAGTTGATATTAGAGAATAGATATGTGAGTTGATGCTAGAGAATAGATCTTTGAGGTGATGCTAGAGAATAGACCTGTGAGTTGATGTTAGAGAATAGACCTGTGAGTTGATGCTAGAGAATAGACCTGTGAGTTGATGTTAGAGAATAGACCTGTGAGTTGATGCTAGAGAATAGATCTGTGAGTTGATGTTAGAGAATAGACCTGTGAGTTGATGTTAGAGAATAGACCTGTGAGTTGATGCTAGAGAATAGACCTGTGAGTTGATGTTAGAGAATAGACCTGTGAGTTGATGCTAGAGAATAGACCTGTGAGTTGATGCTAGAGAATAGATCTGTGAGTTGATGCTAGAGGATAGACCTGTGAGTTGATGCTAGAGAATAGATCTGTGAGTTGATGTTAGAGAATAGATCTGTGAGTTGATGTTAGAGAATAGACCTGTGAGTTGATGCTAGAGAATAGACCTGTGAGTTGATGCTAGAGAATAGATCTGTGAGTTGATGCTAGAGAATAGATCTGTGAGTTGATGTTAGAGAATAGATCTGTGAGTTGATGCTAGAGAATAGATCTGTGAGTTGATGCTAGAGAATAGATCTGTGAGTTGATGCTAGAGAATAGATCTGTGAGTTGATGCTAGAGAATAGATCTGTGAGTTGATGTTAGAAACTAGACCTGTGAGTTGATGTTAGAGAATAGATATGTGAGTTGATGCTAGAGAATAGATCTGTGAGTTGATGCTAGAGAATAGATCTGTGAGTTGATGCTACAGTTAAAGAAAGAATAGTCAAATACGTATGGTAAGTGACATTCAATACAGAAATAATGTGGAGAATGCAGATGACAACTGATCGCTGGCAACTGCAATGTTAAACTTGGTTGTAAATAACTGTCTTCCTGAGTGACTACTGACCTCTGTCTCACACACCAGCTGGGTCTGCCAATCAAAGTAGTAGAGACAGTCTCCAGACTGGTCAATGTAGACAGGCTGGCCAGTGCCTGCCCCCGGCACACAGACAAAGTTGATGTAGGTGGTGCGGGCAGCTCTATCAGTGTTACACGTATCACCATTACTGTAGTTGAGCATGACGACCCCGTCACGGTAGATCAGGTGAGCATTTGCCTGTCCTGCACTGACTCCTGTCTTGTCACCTGTCTGTGGCACCTGACATGAACCTGTTGTCATGAACAGCAAATTGAGGAAGTTTAGTGTGCACACAGGACAGCAGTGAGTTAGCACACAGGGCATCAGTGAGTTAGCACACAGGACATCAGTGAGTTAGCACACAGGACATTAGTGAGTTAGCACACAGGACATCATTGAGTTAGTACACAGGACATAATTGAGTTAGCACACAGGACATCAGTGAGTTAGCACACAGGACATCAGTGTGTTAGCACACAGGATATAAGTGAGTTAGAACACAGGACATGTGTGAGTTAGCACACAGGACATAATTGAGTTAGCACACAGGACTCAGTGAGTTAGTACACAGGACATAATTGAGTTAGCACAACAGGGACATCAGTGAGTTAGCACACAGGACATTAGTGAGTTAGCACACAGGATATCAGTGAGTTAGAACACAGGACATCAGTGAGTTAGTACACAGGATATGTGTGAGTTAGTACACATGTCATCAATGACTGCTGACTGACATACAAAGCCAAACTTTACTACCGCCTTACTACTGATTGACAAACAAAATCAAACTTTACTCTCACTTGACTACTGATTGACAAACAAAATCAAACTTTACTCTCACTTGACTGCTGACTGACACTCAAAGTCAATCTTTACTACCACCTGACTGCTGATTGTCACACAAAGTCAGACTTTACTATCACCTGACTGCTGACTGACAAACAAAATGAAATGTTACTATCACCTGACTGCTGACTGACACAGTAGATCAAACTTTACTCTCACCTGACTGCTGATTGACAAACAAAATCAAACTTTACTCCCACCTGACTGCTGACTGACATACTAAATCAAACTTTACTCTCACCTGACTGCTGACTGACACACTAGATTAACATGCCTGTACTAGTCTGTACTCACCGGTTCCATTTCTGCAAGGACTAGAAGTGCCCAAGCCTGCACAGACGTTGAGAGTGAACTCGTGCCCTTCCCTGTCATAGACCTTGTATCCACTGCTGTTCTGGAGGGCACTCAGGTCAAACACATAACCTACAACAATATATACACAGCTGAGGTCAAACACATAACCTACAACAATATATACACAGCTGAGGTGAAACACATAACCTACAACAATATATACACAGCTGAGGTCAAACACATAACCTACAACAATATATACACAGCTGAGGTCAAACACATAACCTACAACAATATATACACAGCTGAGGTCAAACACATAACCTACAACAATATATACACAGCTGAGGTCAAACACATAACCTACAACAATATATACACAGCTGAGAAATACCTGCAGCACCAGTTTCAGCTGGCTGTTACATGAGCAATACCTGCAGCACCAGTTTCAGCTGGCTGTTACATGAGCAATACCTGCAGCACCAGTTTCAGCTGGCTGTTACACATACACACTTGTCATCTTCATTCTTTGTCATTGACATAGCACATGTTTCATCACATTGTCAAGTATAGCTGAGATCAGAGAAATATCACCAACATGTTTAGTTTAGTTTAGTTTAGTCGATGGATCAACATCATGGCACACAGGTGTACCCCCTAAGTGCTCCGTTCTCCTCCTAACTCAAACCTGAGTCTGGAGAAACTAAGCTCAGTGCACGAACTCCTTAGCACCGGCTAGGATCCTGAAATACTTTGGGTAGATTTTTAACTCGAAATTTTGCCTGGGCAGCGCTGTTAGGCTACTCTGTTTCGATTTCCAACTGCCAAGGGATATTTTATGTGCGCAACAATACACATGGGCGTCCGATCTCACTACCCAGAGACCAGGGGAAATTTTATTGCCAGAAGTCCAAGTGAAATAAATCCCAGTCCTCACCGGGGCGTGAACCCGGGACCTCCAGTACTCGAGGCGGACACCATACCTCGAGACCACGCAGCCCCCCAACATGCAGTCACCAACATGTCATGTTTCAGTTGTATAATTCAGATCAGAGAAATATCACCAACATGTCATATTTCAGACTAATTTCGACAACAGTTTTGACAACTTGCCATGTTTCAGATTGTACAGCTGAGATAACAGAAATATTATCAACATACCATGTTTCAGTTTGTCGTGGAAAGCACCTGGCAAATTCAGAATCCATCTCTCATTCCTCAACAATGGTATAAATCCAAGGATGAATTAAGAGATGGAAAAATAAAACTTCACTATGACTGACGTTTACAATCTGTGACGTAAAATTGCCATTAAACAAAGCGAATAGTCTGGACTGTAAAATCTCAGTTTGATGCCATTTATTACCACCCATTGAGCTGAGAAGGAGCCATGAAGGTGTAGATAGCAGCCTTGAGACATTCTAGCCGTTTAACGAATTCACCAGGTAACACATCATCATGGACTTCCAGGCTGAGTGGAGACCTTTAGCCTGACAAACGTGTGAATGTACCAACAGTGGGCTGATCATACCTTCTGCCCTGACACCTTATTTGCTTGACACAAGTGAGAGATTCAATTGCCAGCAAAGATGAAAATCTAGCATGAATATTGAGATTATGCAACAGGAAAATCAGGTTTCAGATGCATTGTGTAGGCCAGTCAAAAGATGACTGACAGGTTAAATTTACAGTTCATAGTGAAAGAGAGGGTGAAGTTAAAGAATAAAGTGACAGTGTTAAAGTGACAGTGGCCTTGGAGTAACTGTCATGTCAGCTGAAGTCATGCCTGACCTAACTGTATGGAGACATGTGACAGTGGGCATGGATGCGACTGTCATGTCAGCTGAAGTCATGCCTGACCTAACTGTATGGAGACATGTCAATGACAGTGGCCATGGATACGACTGTCATGTCAGCTGAAGCGATGCCTGACCTAACTGTATGGAGACATGTCAGTGACAGTGGGTATGGATACAACTGTCATGTCAGCTGAAGTGATGTCTGACCTAACTGTACGGAGACATGTCAGTGACAGTGGCCATGGATGTAACTGTCATGTCAGCTGAAGTGATGCCTGACCTAACTGTATGGAGACATGTCAGTGACAGTGGGTATGGATACAACTGTCGTGTCAGCTGAAGTGATGTCTGACCTAACTGTACAGAGACATGTCAGTGACAGTGGCCATGGATGTAACTGTCATGTCAGCTGAAGTTATGCCTGACCTAACTGTATGGAGACATGTCAGTGACAGTGGCCATGGATACGACTGTCGTGTCAGCTGAAGTCATGCCTGACCTAACTTATTCTCTAGTAAATACCAAGAGTCAGGCTGGAACATCACAATCAGAGGGTGGGTGGGTGAGATCACATCAAGGGGGGGCCAAGTTGATGGGAAAAAAAGGGTTTGGGGAACAAAATGTCCA
>JACEFZ010013758.1:0-38103 GCA_014155875.1 Cepaea nemoralis
AAATAATGAGATTAAATCTGTATTTAAAGACAGCCAATTTATTTCTGAAGGCTGTGTTTAATTTCATTAAAAATTATGAAAAGACTTGAGTATCCTGACATACACTTTTCATAATAATGAAGCACATAGGAGTAGAAAAACAAAATAGATTGATCTTCAGTGTATATTCTTAGCAGGAGGCAATAGTATCTAAGATGGGGAGCTTATCCAAAGATTTTATTAAGAATATTCTGAATGGAAGATGAAACAGCCTTTAAAAAAATGTAAGTTGGGATGTTTAAATGTCATAAATTCATAATACATTCCACAAAGTTCACTGATTGCCAAGCTCTTGTGGAAAATACAGAAAAAACCACACCAAAAATTACAGAATGTATTGTTTGAAGATACTTATTCAGAACACAAATAACACCATGATAAAAGTGACAATGTCAGAAGCATTTACTCTAAAAATTGGACTGATTGTTAGGAAAGGTTTTCATTCTGAGGCCGACACATAACTCAAGAAGTTTGTATGAATGACATTGAAATGTCATTGACATCTTGTCAATTGAAAAGGGGGCTGAGTGGTCTCGAGGTATGGTGTCCGCCTCGAGTGCTGGAGGTCCCGGGTTCAGGCCCCGGTGAGGACCAGGATTTATTTTAAAAATCCACCTGGACTTCCAGTAATTTCCCCTGGTCTCTGGGTAGTGAGATCAGACGCCCGTGTGTATTGTTGCGCACGTAAAAAAATCCCTTGGCAGTTGGAAATCAAAAAAGAGTAGCCTAACGGCGCTGCCCGGGCAAAATTTTGAGTTCAAAATCTACCTAAAGCATTTCAGGATCTTCGCCGATGCAGCGGAGTTCGTGTATTGAGCTGAGTTTCTCCAAACTTAGGTTTGAGTTAGGAGGAAAACGGAGCACTTATGAGTTAAACCGTGTGCCGTGATGTTGATCCAATGACTAAACTAAACGACATTGAAATGAAAATGGGAAGAAGCAGAAAATACATTGAAACATTTAAAGAACCTCAGCACATGTATCTGGCCAGTAATGCGTCTATGGTTCTGAAATATGGACCAATAATCAGGGGATCTAAAGCTGATCAACTTGAATAGACTATCCATCCATCATGTGCCATGCCGGTAAGCGTGGGCAGTCATAACTCGTCATTTTACTCGATTACCATAGTCGTGGATCAGCTCAGTGTTCCTGTCTCGACCATGTCACGTGGTCAAGCCATCCAGGTATTTACTTCTCTCTCTCTTCCCCTTGTTCTCCTCCCCTCAATCTTGCCAGTTGTTACCAAGTTCTCCAATTTATTTCTTCTCGTATCATGTCCAAAACATTTTAACTAATTTCTCTAATCAACTTACGATTTTCATTTGTTTTTTGTAGTATTTCGTCATTAGTTTTTCTGTCTGTCCATGGTATTCTTTGTATTCTCCTCAGAAACCACATTTCCACAGCCATCAGATGTTTTTCATCTTGACTGCACATTGTCCAAGCTTCACATCCATACAAAAGTACAGGCTCTATGTAGCACCTCACCTTTTTCTTGTTTCTATTGACACCTTTTTATTGGTCAATACGTTTTTCATCTTTCTAAAGGCTACTTTCACCATGGTGATTCTTGTTCTCATATCTTCAATGCATCTCCCATCAGATGTTATTACTGTTCCGAGATAATTATACCGATTCACCTGTTGAAGAATATTCCCATTTACTTGTATATTTATTTTTTTTTTTTTTTTTTTAGCATATCCTTTACAGGACTTAGCTGTCAACACCAGCATCTTTCAGCTGTATGTTGATCTCTTGGCAAGATTACGCTCAGTAGTTTGCCATTGCTTTCTGAGCAGCCGGCTCACATACCCCGTAAGTTACCAATGCGATTCGAACCACTGCTGATTTGAACCGTCATCACGTTACCGACGAGAGTATACGAGATTACGGAGAAAAGTCATAACCTCTAAGCCATGAAGCCGGCTTGTATATTACATTGTGGTATTTCGTTCTTCCTAGTGACGACCATAATCTGTGTCTTCTTACAGTTTAATTCTAACCCTAGTTGTTCACTGTGTACAACAACCGCATCTACTAATTGTTAAATTGAATAAACTATACATTTAATAATAAGGATCAGGAGGAAACATGGCTGAGATGTTAACATGCCTGCCTCAAGCTCAGAAGTTATTTGGTTTGAATTCCAGCACCAGGCTCATTTTCATAAGAATCATTGGTTTCTAATGATACACCATACTCCTCTGTTATCTTGGGTAGTAAGATGGGATACCAAGCCTTCAAAGATAAAATTAACAAAACAGGAAGCATCATGTGCAAGTTCTTGTTAAAAATCCCACAGCAGTTAGGAATTGCAAAGAGTAGCCAGCAAAGCTGCGCTCGGAGAAAATTGTTAGGAAAGATAACCTATAAAAAGTTTGATGATGTCCATTGCGGGAGAAAGTAAGGCTTACTCAAATGTGAACTGAAATTGGACACGTTGACCTCTAAGGTGCAAAACTGGCTGTGGTGCATTAGACCTCTGTGGTGCATTTGACATCTGAGGTGCAAAACTGGCTGTGGTGCATTTGACCTCTGTGGTGCATTTGACATCTGAGGTGCAAAACTGGCTGTGGTGCATTTGACCTCTGTGGTGCATTTGACATCTGAGGTGCAAAACTGGCTGTGGTGCATTTGACCTCTAAGGTGCAAAACTGGCTGTGGTGCATTTGTCCTCTGTGGTGCATTTGACATCTGATGCGCAAAAATGGCTGTGATGCAATCTCCTTGAAAGGAACGAGGAAGGAAGCAAAGAAAATGGCCATTGGTGAAATTAAATTACATGAATATAAAACTACATTTAAAGAACTACTTTTGTCATATAGTTTTATTGTAAATTAGTAATTGTAAAATATTTATG
Organism: Cepaea nemoralis; assembly: GCA_014155875.1. Taxonomy (NCBI): domain Eukaryota; kingdom Metazoa; phylum Mollusca; class Gastropoda; order Stylommatophora; family Helicidae; genus Cepaea; species Cepaea nemoralis. Next base: position 2,903 of record JACEFZ010013758.1, read on the forward strand.
CTGTTAAAATTAGTCCTTACACTGAGGTGACGATTGTTTTATTGTAATTATCTATACTGCTAAAATTAGTCAATGCATTGAGATGAGGATTACTTTATTGTAAATTAGTAATTGTAAATATCTATCCTGCTAAAATTAGTCCATACACTGAAATGAGGATTGTTTCATTGTAAATTAATTATTCTAAATATCTGTGCGGCTAAAATTGGTCCATACGCTGAGATGGGGATTGTGATATGTTAAGCATGGCAGTTAAGTTTGGTTGATTCTACAGAAACTTATTGTCACTCAGCTGAAAAATATGGCAGTTATATCTGGTCGATTTGATTTGTAAATGGTCAGTTTTGTTGCACACTCCGATAACTCTGCAATTGCTCCAGTCTCCTTTTATAGGTCACACACAGAGAACCTCAGCACAGAAACAGAGCATGAACTGCATAGCATCAGCAAGGATCCTCAAGAGCGGACATTCCCACACATGCTTTCATATACTTTTGTGGTTAAGTGTTCTAATTTTGCTTGGTCAGTCGCCAGTTTGGCCTAATCTTTTCTAACAGATATTTCACATTTGAACAATGTCTGTGACTATGTGTTTCAATTGTTTCTGCCTAACTTATTCATTTACCCACTGCAGTAGGCACCTGACGAGATGCAGCGAAATATGCCAGGCAATAAATCGTGCAACATATTGATTGTGGCTTCTGTGTTTAAAGCTAATCTGTTCTATTTCCTTCTGCCAAGGGATTTTTCATGTGCTCATGGGTTCTCCAAGTTTTTTGCTATGAGTCCTCCGTACACTCAGGTCTTAAAAAGATGTGAACGTCCTAACGCTTCACACATCCATGGAAGTTCCGCTACTGGAATTAATATTTTTATTATATAAATAAAGTCTAAATGTTCAATCCACTTCCCAAGATTTACATTTCTTTTCTGTTTTTTTTTTTTCTTTTCTTTCAGAGCAAGGCCAGGTCTTGCTGACATCATTTTTACTGAAACAGCAAACTGTAGCTGTGGAGCGCAATGTCCTACCAGTTTCAGAAACTGATTGTTCTAAAGTAATCTCCTCTACTGACCAGGTCAAGAAGGAAGTTACAGAGATTCAGAAATGGTTGGGTACCTCATTCGGGCAGGACACAGAAAAGTAATTACTTGTTTCTTTTATCTTCACCTTTTTATTTTAAATGTTCCTTTTCTTGCTTTCTAATTGCAGTATTTTGTCGCTAATGTATAAAAATGTCTCATTTGTGTATGTGAGGGAGGTGGGGAGATTTAAGCTTTACATTTTAATCATTTGCTGATACATACTGAGAAGTGTGATGCTGATGATGATTGGTGCTGTGAGTAGTGGATAGTGAGACAAGCACTTTCATAATTCCCTGTCATACCGAATTGAGGGTTAAAAATCAGCTGCAGGCGATTTGGATGCAGACTGCTTTGCATTGATTTTGATGGTATCAGGTGTCAATTGTTTAGAAAGCAGTGGCAAACTGCTGAACTTACCTTGTCTAGTAAATAATAAACAGCCAATAAATACTGGGGTTGATTCAACATCCTGTGGTTCAGTAATGTGGTTCATGTGGCTTATACACTTGTATTTGGGGTGTTAGATCACATTTGGTTCTTTATTTCTTTATTTATACATTGAACATTTCTTTGTTTATACATTATCTTTATAACCAGAATGTTAACTAGCATTTAATAAAAGAGACATGATAATCACAGTGTTAACTTTAGACTTCATCAAGAGGCTTCATAATATCAGAATGGTCTTCATAATATCAGAATGGTAACAGTTTTAGTAAATTTGATATCAGAATGTTAACAGTTTCAGTTTCATAATATCAGAATGATAACATTTTCAGTCTGTTTGATGATAATTTGTTTAGTAAGCTTAATGATATCAAAATTTTAACAGTTTCAGTAAGCTTGGTCATATCAGAATGGTAAGAGTTTAAGTAAACTTGATAACATTGCTGACTCAAAAGGATATCACACTAGCATGCAAGGATGTTGGGGCACAGATTTATACTGAACTGAAGAGTTGCTGAGAATAGGAGACAGTGGAAGGATATGATTAGATGACTGATTGATCTGGTGAATTAAGCAACTCAAAAGTTTGATAATCTAAGCGGTGACCCTGTCCCATTTTAAGGAACTTGATTTTCAGAATATTGATATTGTTGGGTCCTGTATTTTAATATCACCTATCCTCCATTATTCTTAGTTCATTTCATGATTCTCTTGTGATGTATATTCCATTATGGTCATTTTCCATTGGAATGTAATATCTGCCATTTTGCATAAATAGTACAGTTTTGCATACGATTATACTCATCTTTCAGCTGTGAGAACACAAGGCATAGTGTGATTGATGATGAAGTTGTGCCTGCCTATGTTCTAACCCATTTGCTTGCCAGAAAGGACTCAGATGACTTGGTAAGTTCAGACTTAAGTGCTACTTGCTGCATTTGTAACAGTTATTTGTGTTCACTTAGCTCACTAGCATGTCACTGGTGGCATTCACATTTTCTGCAGTTGAAACATAACTGAAAATAAACTTTGAACACCTACACCAGGGCACATGATTATGGTGATGAGTTAATGAGTTGACTCATTTTTCATGAAGGAAATCACATCATTAATTATATCTTACAAGACCAAAGCACAAGTCTTCATGAAAGTACGTTATGTGTGAAGTGATCAAGGAGTTTTTATTGTGTATATTTGATTGTAGTCATTGTTCAATGTGTGGTGAGTTTCTTGGTACAGAATGAGTTATTTTATGCCAGGAATGTTATGTATTTTGATTTTTAAAGCCAAACTGGCAATTTGCAAATTGCAGAACTGCTATTTTGTATTTAAAAACAGAAAACTGCTTAATGTCATACTGTTTGAATCTTAAGTATCTACCTTTATGACAGCATGGACAGTTGGCAACTTTAGTGTGTTCCTTAATGTATGTTAAACTATCTGTTTTCCATTGCCAGGATGACATGGAGACTCACTTAGTAGAGAACAGTCCTTACCTGAAGGCATCCATAGACACCACTGTTGAGCTGTTGTATGCTAAGTTAACAGACTATACACATAAGATTGTGCTAAAGCTTTTGATATTTGAGGCTAAGTCTGAAGTTAGGACACTGTTTCAAGGAGCTTCTGCTGGAATTGAAAGTGAAGCAGTCAAGGTAATTGTTGTGCAAGATCCAACTGAATTCTGCAAAGCTTTTTCTGTTGATCATCATCATCATCATCCAGTACCTTGCCAGCTGGCATGGGCTATCATGCCTCTCCATAAATTAGGATCTCTGATGTCATGGATGATTTCGTGAGTTGACTCCTTCTGTGCCATGACACAAGACTATCAAGAATCTTCTCTCACTGTCTTCCTCTATCTCTCTTCAAATCTGTCCAGTTGTCACATGTTTCATTATTTGTCTTCTCATAATGTGGCCCAAAAATATGACGTCTGCCTCTTTCTGATGTTTGTGATCATATTGTTATGGTTTTTAAAAAGTTCAAATCCCTTTTGCATACGTAGAGGCATATTGGGTATATGAAGCTAGCCCCATATTTTCATAGGCCAGTTGGCACTCACTTGGTCATGTGATCAATACCACACCGGCTGCCTTTACTACCCATAATTTTTCCTGGCAACAATTTTGGGCTGGGTGGTCTGAGAGACATTCGTGTCTCTTTACATGCCCAAAATATTTGATTTTCCTTAATTTTATTTGTCTTAGTCACCAATTTTCTTCAATATTGAATTATTTTTGGATACAATGAGTTATAGAAGAACTAAAATAAATTAACGTCACTTTTAAAAGGAAAGGCTGCTTCAAGCCACAGTACCCAACAGTGGTAGTGTGACAGAAAGATGATGAATATACTGATGAAAATACAAGATTAGATTAGTTGCAAGTAGCACATATACCATTGAAAAGAGACTCGATAAAGTAGTTCCTAGACTACCTAAAGAAATGTGCCAAGACGTTACCTACTCCATTCCATTGTCAGCTTGTTGAAATAAAAAGTATACATTTGTGAAACTGGTTACATGTTATGAAATAGATTATATAAACACAAAGCTGCCTTTAGGAACCAAAGAATAGATTCAAGTGATGTAGTGGATTATAGCAATACAGGTATTGTTCGAAAGTGAAGCATTTTGTTTTGAACTAATCTGTGTAGTTTTCACTGCCTTTTGCAGGACAGAATACTAGCTGAAGCCAATCTTCAAGCAAAGAGTTACAGTGAAAAAGCCAAAGAAAGTTTCCAAGCTTTGTGTGAAAGGTGAGTCTTGTCTGTTGTAAGTACAGAATCCTTTCACGTCTTTAGGCATATTGGTGGGTATATGGGGCTAGTCCATACTTTTATAGACCAATTGGCACGGGTACATTTTTAATAAGTTTCCACCTGGATGTAGATTTGAATACACAGCAATAATGCTAGCTACTGCACGATCACACCTCCCTTTTCTATTGTTGTGTACATAATAACAGCCTGTTATATGCCTGATAAAATGTTAGGTGTTAGTTAGTTAGTCGACAGATCATCCTCATTGCACATCGAACCATTCAGTCCATAAGTGCTCGGATCCCCTCCTCAGCAAATCCCACAGCGTGTAGTGGCTCACGACACCAGTTCTGCGTTGGTTTATAATTCTTCTTTGGCTTCCTGCGTAGTGTTCTTGTTTGGCCACCCCTCTTTTAATTTGCTGTTCTTGCAGTCTGGCCATGGTTGTAGATTCACAGTCATCACTTGGTTCTCGCAAAAGTCTTACTTCTCGTAGAGCATTCAGAATGTCAGCCTGGTCCATGGCGCATCCGCCCTCCACATTAGCGTTACCTGCAAGCTTGTCAGCCCACTCATCCCCTTGTACTCCCGCATGCCCTGGCACGAAGATGAAACTAATCTTTGCCAGCCGAGACTGCTCCAGAGACAGCAACTATTCTCTTCAGATCCCCCCCCATCTCTATCCTCTTGAGCATGTTCAATGAGTCGCTAAGGAAATATGCCCTAGTGAATGTCTGTGTCTCGAGCCATGTTATTGCTGTACTTACTGCCATGACTTCCATAGTCAGGCTACTTGTGGTCTCAGCAAAAGCACCAGAGTCCTCCTTCACAATTCTCCCTCTGGCCTGAGCCGTAAAGGCCATGAGCTTCTCACATGTCGGACGACCGACCCATCTGTGTAAATGACAGCATCACCGTCTAGCGAATTCTCGAAAATCAACGCTTGTACTTCCGCCTCCACAGCTAGCCGGATTTTCTTGTCTGCATTTTCTGTCTAGTTGGATGCAAACTGAAAAGGATGTGCAGAAATCTGTTGGCACTTGTACCCACTCCTCGCCAGGTTCTAAGTCCTCAAGTGAACACACCTGTTGAAGAATGTCTTCGGCTTGACCCATCCACGACCGTCCTCTTTTTAACCTGCTGCCCTTCACCTTCATAATTTCACTATGCAGTGGATGTTGTGTGTTTGCGTTAACTCTGAGGTAGGCGCGAGCTCTGCAGACTTGTATTCTGTCTTCAATGGTTGGAAAATCAAGAAGGTAGCGCATCGCCCTGCATGCTGTATCTCTTGTACATCCAAGAATAATGCGCATAGCTTCATTCTGTATCCTTTCCATCCTTTCTAACTGCTTACGGCTGAGAGTCAGGATTGCCATCGCATACTCAAAAACAGACATGACCAGCCCTTCATATAGAAGACATAGGTGACGCTGCTCACAGTTTGCTGCCGCCATCACCCGCATCGCAGCCAACCCCCGCTTGGCCTTTGTTATCACCTGGTCTATGTGCTCATTATAAGCAAGGCTTCGATCAAACCGTATCCCCAGGTAATTCATTGCCTGCGTTCTTTCCACCGTCTCTGAACACAGATTTACAGTTGGTGTTGGAGTGTTGACAATATGATTATTCAACGAGAACCAAGTCACTGTTGCCTTTGTTGGGTTGACCATTACCCCAGCCTCAACACACCAAGTACTTATGCGATTGAGTTTGGTTTATAGTTCCACAGCAACCTGATCTCTATCCTTACCCTGGCGATACACTAAAACATTGTCGGCATATGACAATGTCCTACCAGGTCCAGTGATCTGCTCGCTGGTGATTCTCACATGTGTAGGCGTTGAACAGTACCGGAAATAATGGTGATCCCTGTGGTAGGCCAGGATATATTGTTGTTGGTTCCGATGTGCAACTGCCACATCTAAAAACTGCTTTTCTTTGGAAGAGGGCTGCAGCGATCCAACTAAGGAGGAATGGACTTATTTTGAGTTCAAGAATCTGAAGCATTAAAAAATCCAATGGTACTCTGTTGTACGCGTCCTCAAGATCAATCGCTGCAGCAAAGGTTTCAATGCCTGAGTGGAAACCTTCATAGACATCATGGGCAAAAACTGCTGCATTGGTCCAGGTTTCTCTTTTTGGACGGTACCCACCCAGGGTAGGTGGGAAAACACCTTGCCTCTCTAGCTGGCTTGATATTTTCCTGGCAATTAACTTCTCCAGCAGCTTGCCTATTGTATTCTGCATGGTTATAACTCGATATCCCTGAATTTTTGTGTGGTCTTTGCCAGGCTTCGGCAAGGGAATCAGATAGCTGTGTAACCACTCCTCCTTGATGCTAGCACTCCCTATACTGTTGTTGTACATGTCTGCTAGTTCCTCTAGCTCGTTGTCGGTACACCTATTGATGTCGTTGTATCTTATGCCATCTGACCCTGGAGCGCTGTTTTTTGATCGTCGAAGCACAGCTTTGATTTCTTTCACTGTCACTATGTCTTCATCCGAAGTGTTCTGGGCCTTGCACTTGTCTGACGTGACCTTCTTGGCAAGATTTTGGCCTCATGTCTGTCTGGTTGCTCTGCTCTAGATAGCGTTCAAAGAGGGCTTTGCCCTTGTCCTCGTCAGTCCTCTGCCAGATGAGGTCAGCACCTTGGAAGTCAGAAATGCTCTTATTCTTGACTACCCCGCTCATGCTTTAAGTAGTCGACAGAACAATTTCAGTGACTTGTCTGTGCTTACTCTTTGACACACCTCTGCCCTTTTTTCACTTTTAACCACCTTGACGAGTTTTTTGAAATAGCTTACTTTTGTGTGCATCTCTCTTTCTAAGTGCATGCAAGGACTGGGATGGCCAGCTCTGTTCTTCTTGGCATTTTGCCATCTCCTTACAGCACCATGTTTATCCAACCACGCCTTCTCCACCTCAAGATTCTACCACAGTGGCTGCTCCCAGCTTTTTTTCCTGCCCTGAAGCTTTCTGCGCTTGTCACGTCTTACTTTACTCACCACATCTTGCCCTGTACTGTCATACTGGAAAGTCTTGACCGTTAATTTGTGCTGCCGGGTTCTGCCTTTCTCAACCAATATGCTGCAAGGGTGGTGGTCGCTGCCGTGGTGTCCTAGGACACTCCGTCTACACACTGTAGTGAGTGAAGGAGAAACCAGCGCCAGATCAATAGCACTGTCCTCATCCCCTGGACGGCTTCCTGTCCTGGTGACACAGCCACTGTTGATATAAACCAGGTCAATGGTTTCAAGTGCAGTCTCGAGCTCCTCCCCTTGTGTGTTGGAGGAAATGTTTCCCCATGATTTTTAGCGTTGAAATCACCACAGAAAATAACATTTCTCTCTTGACATAATATGTCACTTAAGCACAGCCAATTCTGGGAATCCATACTCGCGTTGCGGGCATAAACATTATCCAGCACGAATGGTAGACTGGATTGAACTCTTACCACCTGTATTTGTATATCGTCACTGTCCCAACTGGACATGTCTAGCTCTGACGCCACCATGCTGCCATAATTATGTTCTCATTTTTGTCATGTTGAAATAGTTCTTATAGTACGTACATGTCATTCCATTTAAAATGGGCATATTTTTTTCAAGCGCAAAACTAATAATTTTACATAATTCTCATTAGTGTATATGGATCAAATATTCTTTCATGAAGTAACCTGATTTCATTATGTTTATTATTTGAGAACATGGCAGCAGACATAATAAACCAATAATTTTACAGAGGTATATTAATTATTCTCTGAATGAAGTACGTTGTTTAATGTCACCTCCTGTGTTTATCTAAAGGAGTTTGGGGAAGGAGCTGTCAGATCTTCTCATGTTTCTGGCATGTAACGCATCTGAAGACGTGAGACAAAGTGTTATTCACATAGCCAAGAAATTAGTAACAAGGCGTCTTCAAGAATGGTCAGATGTTCAGCTTGGACCAGGTGAGTCTAGAAGTGCCTCCATGCTTTTGATCTTGAAAAACTTTTCAGTGCTAAACAAAAATTAGATATAAACTAAATAAAAATGGATGGCCAAAAATGGGAAGTAGGGGTGTGCCATAGTATTGACTTAAAAGGTGTTAATATGGTAGCAGTCATGTTGTATTATATATCAAATTGAAAGGGGTTACATAGAGAGAACTATTGTATTGATCTTTTAACCATAGTTTAAAAAATATAAATCAAATAGTGTTAAATTATCTCATTCATTAGCACCTTTCCGTCTTGACAGACGATAGATTGGTACATTGTGCTTCAAAAAGGCATAACAACTACAACCCATAGTGGTGGCGAATGTGACTGATAAGGCCAATTCGCGCTGTAAATGTTCGTCCACAGTGGATGCATGTGAAAACATTGTCGTTTCCACCATCATGCACCATCTTACATCTCTCACGCTCTGTGTGTGCTTTATCTGCAATCATTTTCTCATTTGTCTTTATTCCATTTCTGATAGTTGCCCTCCATGCAACACGTTCAGCGACGACTTGCTCCCAATGTGCATTATCAATGCCTGTATCAATCATGTCCTGCTTACACACATCTTTGTATCGTAGTAGAGGCCGACCCTGAGCATCTAACGTATTGAGAAACAAGGGAGAAAATTATTCAAAATGTTCACTTACCAAGGCAAATCTCCTTCATGTTGTAATAATCCAATTAAATTCAATGAATGTGATAAATATATCACTTTTCTCTACAAATATCACAAGAACTACTTAATACCATCAGAATACCATTATAACATATTTCGAGGCACATCATTTTCACTCAAAATTGAAAATCTTGAAAACACTGGGCTGATTTGTACTAAATTGTGTACACTATTTTCTGTTTCATTATAATTATTTACAATACTGCTCAGCTTATTTGTGATAGGCAAAGCAAACTTAATGGGTACAAGTTTGGTGTATTAGAACAAACATAATTCGACATGGGCCATCATATGACGACGCACTTTCACTGTCAGTTTTGGTTTCACTGTCACCACCTGCTGAATAATTTATTCAATTTAATGACTATATTATTGCACATGCCTTCAGCATGTTTCACAAAGTACTTTAAATAAGAATCACTTTCATCTAAAATTGTTTCAAACAATAGTCTGATGTAAATCGACGAGGTCGAGAACTAGTGGGTGTTGCCATTTCTGAAATCAGAAAATGTAGCACAATTTTCCAATATTTCTGCACATTTTTGAGCCAATGTGACTAATTGTTCGATGAATAGAGATGAAGGAATTCTCCAATGTAAATTTCCATTTACTGAGCAGAACATATTGAGAAATGAAACAAATAACGTGATGACACTTAGTATTGTTATATAATCCATTGGCACTTATATGATATTGCATTTAGTGATAAATCATCCATTCTCACTTAGTTAATGGAAGGTTAGGGAAATGATGCAATGTTATTTTTTGTAAGTGGTTTAACATATTTTTGTATACATATGTTCTAAACATGCCTGTGTGTTACTGTGGCCCTTATAGAAGGCAAAGAATAGTAACACTGTAGCCTACCATGCACGTCATAAGAATGACAAAGGAGGGTTGGTGTGAGACCAGCTATCTCATCCTGTAGAAAACTTTAGATGCAAAATCCAACCAATCATGAATAATTATACAAAAGGCTTGGCTTGAGTTGTTTGAAGGCCTCTGCTCCATTGCAAGATGAAAGACAGAATAATGTTTTAAATATGCCTGGCAATATTTTTGTTTAACCCTTTACAGGGCAGACGTTTGTCTTGTTTTGTAGCCCTGAACGGGCAAGAAGAATTTTAAAGTTCGGAAAAAGTTTTGACTATGTTAGTAAAAACATCACGTATAAGTTGTTGGTCAACAGATTTTAGTCAAATAAACAGCAAAATGACGGGAAAAGCATGCAGAATATTTTACTAACATGAAGGTTGCAGCTAATCCATACATGAACACAAATATTTACAAAATGTGACACATTGTTAGTGATTGTCAGTCATCTATATGGCAATTTACAAACACATTTTCAGAATTAGAATCACTTTCTTCAAAGTTTCTATGTACACTGATATCTAGCTGCAATTCAGTCATCTTCGTGCACTTAAATGTCACTTAAATTGAACCCAGCTAAATCTCCGTTATCACTTGAAGTATCATCAAAATCCATTTTGAAATACAGCGCGTAAAACCCCCCAAAACTTTTTTAAAAAATCCGTTCAAATTCAAAGTACGCACTTGCAAATGGCGGCCATGTTGTTAAGCTATCGGCGAAAACGAAAGTAGACGATCGGAAGCCTTGGAAAGCCGCGAGATCGCGTTTTTACAATGCATAATAGTAACTGGCGCTTTGAGACGGTTGCCCATACTGGGGTACGGATGGAAACGGACGCTTTGCCCTGTAAAGGGTTAAGTAGTTGAATCAGGTTTAGAATATTCTTTTATCACTTAAGCAGATTCAACATTTTAAAACATAATTGATTACTTTTATATGTAGAATCATGTATTTTTAATTTCAAATGATGTTTATATAAACTGTTTTATTCCCAGTACATTTCAGGCGTGTTCTTGTTTGTGAGGCAGAGAAATGTGCCAAAACTACTCAGAAATACCTACCTCTATACCCAAATGATCATTCTAAAAAGTTGGAAGAGTTAACTTCCCCTGAACTTATTCCTGGTTTTACTGAGCATGAACAGCTGTCTGAGCTGATTGACAAAGCTCTGGTAAGTTGTCTGACTTGAGCTGACTTTTGTATGTGTTATTGTTCGCTCACTTTGAACGCGAGTGTAGTTCGCACTGGACTGATTTTTGTGTGTAGGATAACTTTGCCTATTATCAGAAGATGGTGATGTGTATATGTCTGTTTCTCTAACTACTCTCACATCATGTAAAGAAGATGTAAATTTCTTGTTGATACATATCTGATCAATTTCATTTTGTGGTCGGGTGAAGACCATGTTACTTTGTAAACTCTGTTATGTAGTGAAACACTTCTTCCCATGCTGTCATCTTATAGTAGGCACCCATGATAAACTGCAGTGTTGATCCCTGAACCACATGTAATGTGCTTTGTATGGATTCTTAACGAAGTAATTTAAGGTACACCACGGTAGGTACAGCGGGCATATGGTGCTGTCCCCATATTTGTATGCGACCAGTCTGCACTTAAAGGGTGATGGGGTCATATCCTGCCAGTCGAGCGATTTATTTCCACAGTATATGTCTAGGTAGCACCATTGAGGGCTGGGGTTGACGCTGTGACCCAGGTTCGGTGTTACCATTTAACACTTTATGGCCAATTTGGAGACTGCAGCCGCTTGACTGACGCACTAGACTGCATGCGTGAGCTACTGCATTACCTCGGCTGCGCCATATCTTAAGGAAGAAAATAGGTACAACTTTTAAAACTGATGGGCCTGCAATAGTTCACTAAGTGCTTTGTTGTGAAGCTACCCATAGACTCTCAGCCAGTGAATGAACACCCATTATTGATGTCATTGGCTCAGAAGTAATAAAATAGCAAATACACATTGTACCTAAAGAGTGCATGTCATTCAAAAGGCAAGATCTGCTGGTAAAGGAATTTTTGCCTTAATTGATTTACTATGCCTGGCAACAAGGGAGCCATGATGGCACAGTGACCAGCTTGTTTGCTTGCCAGCCCAGTGGTCATGGGTTCGATTTCACATCAAGGCAGAAGCAGGTCAGCATGGTCGAATGGGTAAGAACACGTGTTCTTAAACATCCAGTGTGCTGATGCTGAGGTTAGCGGTTCAACCCCTACACCGGACAGCTGGACTAACATGTTGACCTGTCATCCTTGACTTGAGGATGTAAATCAGATGCAATACTGAAGTCAGAGTGGGTTCGCCTGTTGGCGATGGACACTGTTAATAGGGAAAGCTAATCCACACGCAAAATTCAGTCCATCGCTACTATAATTATTGTGTATGGACTACGCTTGAGTTCAAAGCGAGCAAGCGCCCAATAAAAAACATCAAGGCAGATTTTCAAAATTGACCTTGCCTACCAGGTCGAATGAGCCTCAAGTTGGTACCAGGAAATGTCTTGGGAAGTAAACGTGGCTGGATTGATACTGACCACATCAACCCCTTAATTACTGATTGAACTGAACAGATCACCATATGACCAATGTACATCAAGACATGTGGAAAAAGGTTCCTTTTACTACCAGGCAACAAGATCTTGTCTGCTCATCAGCCGTCTCTACCTGGTCATGCTGTCATATCCTAAAAGGCTGTCATTAGTTGCTAAATAATTGTCTATGTACTGAAGTACATGCAAATGTTCCAGGCTATCCTCAAAACAGTGACTGTGAGTGGCACTTAAAAAACTATGGGAACATTTTCTTTTAATGACATTTTAGTGGTGGTTAATTGTTTGCTTGTTATTTTTTGGTTTTTTTAAATTGCTTGATTATATATCTTTAGTTAGTGGACATAGTGCAGTAATTGAATAGGGAAGGGCAGCCGATAAGCCAGACATCATCATTGCCATAAGAGATGCAGGATGAACAGATTAATTTAAGGATACAAGGGGAGTCATCTTCCTTTTCCAAAGCGAAAGGGATGCGACTCAAGGCACTGTTAGAATTGAACATTTTGTCACAGTGAAGTTTATTCAAGAAACAACACTGCAGATGTAGACAATCAATTTCAAGCAAATGGAAGAGGAAGAACATTTTGTCAAGAGCACCAGACATTTGATTAAGCAATACTGGTGGACTGGTGTGATCAATCACTGTACTCTGCCTGGGATGTTAAGGAGGAGATCAAGGCATCTACGGACCTCTCCACTGTGCAGTGATGATGCTCATCATTGATCACAGTAGCACACTTAATCTGATTTTACTTCTTGTTTCTATTTCTATCTTGTTTTGCAAGCAAGTGAATACTTAAATACAACTGCAAGTCTTTCCATATCATTGTTGAGTAGAGAAAATGCTTCTAAAGTTTCACAACAAAACATCATTTGAGGTGTAATTATTTTATTTTTCTTCATGCAGTCCTATGGAGTGTGGTACATTAATGCTTTAAGCCCAGGAGTCCGGCCAGATGATGTACATATGGTTGATTTGATCGAGGATTTCACAAACTGCATTGAAAAGAAAATGGTAACAATTTGTTTTAAATAGTATGTGGTCAATTTCTACTGTTCTACTTATTTAAAGGAGAAAAAGCAACAATTAAGTATACCTAGAAATTAAAAAGAAAAGCTAAAGGAAGCTTGCGCAGAAAAGAGGTGGGCAGAGATATGACATAAATGTAGATTATGCTTCTCTTCTTCAGCATTCCGAGTCATTGAGGTTCTTGCCCTGCAAGTGCAGGCATTAAGAATAATGACACCAGTGCAGCTTGTAATCGTGAACATTTATGCGCGAAATGGGAAGGTCGACGTGCGACAATGGCAGATTTTGTTTGATATGGATGAAAGGCATATCATCTACTGTGGGGACTTCAATGCCAGAGGCAGTCAATGGGGGAATTGCATCACCAATAGACAGGGAGAAAATCTGGAAGACGCCCTGGCATCTGCTGCCTTAATCTGTCTGAATGATGGGAAGGTCACTAGAATAGCCACTCGACCAGGTGACTCTGACAGCATCATTGACTTGGCTCTGGTGTCGCCCACCATCGCATCAAGGTGCCGGTGGGGCACACTGGGATACCACGATAGTGACCACTACCCTTGTGTCATCCTGATCAAGAAAGACGGGGCCATGAGTCAAAGAAACAAGACAAATGCCTTCCCGTACGACAACACTGGTCAAGACGCCATAAGCAAGATCAGAAGAAGGAAACTAACTTCCTCCCGCAGGAGACAAGAAAGATGGTTGCAGCCACCATGGTGGAATGGAGAGGTCGAGAAGGCATGGCTGGGAAAGAGGCAGGCTGTCAAAGACTGGCAAAAGGCCAGAAAGGCTAACATGCCACAGTTTGAGTTGGCGAACCTGAAGACTGAGGTCGATAGGACGACGACTTTATTCAAATCCTGCGCCAAACAGGCCAAGGCCGAGAAATGGGACGAGTTCTGCAGGAAGGTGTGCTCCGAGCGATCTCTTACGACATTCTGGCGCCTCCACAAGAGCATGAACGGTGCTGCACAACGTAGGGGTATTCCAGACTTTCAAGGCACAGACCTCGCATGGAAAAAGTCGGATGCGGATAAAGGTAAGGCCCTTCTTGCTCGCTACATAGAACAGACTGACCAGAAAGACGAGCCCGCCAGAGGACCACAACGACACTCTCTGTTGTGCGAGGGGGTCGGGACAGACGAAGAATGGACCATCACAGCTGAGATATTGCGTACGATGCTCAAGAAATCACCTAACACCACCCCAGGCCCAGACGGCATCCGATATGGTGACCTACTGGTGATATCAGATGATGACATGGAAGAACTGGCCAGAGAATTCAACACCAGTATCCAGAGGGGTCAGGTCAAAGAAGAATGGCTACACAGCTACTTGCTGCCGTTGCCAAAACCGAACAAAGACCATTCCAAGATAAGCGGCTACAGAATCATTACGATGCAGGCAAGCTATTGGAGAAAATTGTCGCACACAGACTTTCTTGGGACTTGGAACAGCTCGGCTGCTTCCCGCCCACACTTGGAGGATACAGACGCAACAAAGAGTCATGGCTGAATGCAGCAGTCTTTGCTCAAGATGTTTACGAAGGATTTCAGGTCAGAGAAGAGACATGTGCGGCCGCCATAGACTTAGAGGACGCATATAACAGAGTATCGTTCGAGCAATTGATGCAAACCCTCCTCAGACCGAAAGTGCACCCTCACCTTGTACGATGGATAGCTGCAGTTCTGCTCCAAAGGAAGGTGGTGCTAAGATGCGGGAGTTGGTCTTCTGAGCCGATAACGATATGTCCAGGATTGCCGCAGGGTTCACCACTGTCACCAGTACTATTCAATGTGCCGATCACTGAACAACAGTTGGACGGGAGGGGTAGGACTCTGTCATTCGTTGACGACATCCTCGTGTATCGACAGGGTCGAGATAGACAGGCGGTTGCCAATGATATGCAGGGCGAACTAGATCGAATTTCCTCATGGTGTGCTGATGCCGATGCCCTTGTCAACCCTGCAAAGGCAACGGTTACATGGTTCTCACTAAACAACCATATTGTGAAAACAGACCTGCCGGCAGTAAGAATGGATGGGAGCAGTTTGAGTAGAACCCAGTCAATGACATATCTTGGCGTGAGGCTTGATCGTAGCCTGTCCTTCAGAGATCATGTCGATTATGTCATAACGAAGGCTCGAAAAGGTTTGTCAGCAATGAGAGTCATGGCGACTGCCAATATCGAGCAAAGACTGCTAATACTTCTGTTCCAAGGACTTGTGCTTTCACGCATCGAGTATGCCCTGGCCATCCTCACTGTCAGCCCTACACAGATTGGAAGACTTGAAAAGGTACAAAACGAAGCCATGCGCATCATTTTGGGCTGCACGAGAGACACCAGCTATGTAGCAATGAGATACCTCCTTGACTTCCCGACAATGGAACACAGGATCAAGATCTGGAGAGCTCGTGCATACTTAAAAATAAGTGCAGATGAGCAGCACCCTCTGCATGACGCTATATTCAGAGAAAAGGGTGACAGGCTAAAGAGGGGCATAATCATGGATGGGTCGGGCGGAAGATGTCGTCAAGACAGGTCTGCAGTCTTACCAGTATCAACCCCAGCAAGGAATGGGTGCCGGTGCCTCCAGCTTTTAAGTGCACTTTCTCCTGCATTATCACACTCGACAGACGGTGCAGAGAGCAGAACCCTGCCGCTGTCAATGCAGAGGTTAACGCGCTCATCTATGAACACTCAGATAGCCCCGAAGTGCTCATCTATACAGATGGATCTGTGGTAAAGCAGCAGAGAAGTGCGTGGGCATTTACAGCCGTTCAAGAATCCAGTGGTGCCCACTCTATGACCACGAGCAGCATGACGATGGAGGTGATGGCAGTTACACAGGCTTTCATATGGCTGGAGTCACAGCATTATACCAACGTGTGTGTACTAAGTGATTCAATGAGCATGATTCAGAAGGTCGAAGCTGGATCTGTACGTAGACAGTGGACTGAATCGCTGTGGAAGTCTGTTGTCCGTAAAGTCACCTTCATCTTCGTCCCGGGACATGCGGGAGTCGAGGGAAATGAACGAGCTGACAAACTGGCTGGCTCTGCACCCCCTGTAGATGGCCAGCCCATGGATCGTGCCGATGTTATTAACGTCCTTAAAGATATGGCGAGAACAGAGGACTTTGACGTCAATGATTCCACATCGCTGTCCAGGATGAAAGACCTGGGAGTAAGAATCGGCACAGCCAGACGCGAGAGGTACATCGGGAAAACAAAGCGCCTCGTCAACCAACACAGAACTGGCACTATTAGCCACCGGACGCTGATGCATATGCTGGGGGGAGGATCTGAGCACCTATGGACATGTCCGGAGTGCAACGAAGATACCCCAACTGATAACTGAGGTTCTTTGCTGCAGATACAAGCCGTCTCCATTCGTCTCTCTGGTTGACCTTCTCTTGCTATTCACTGATTCCAAGTGCTTGTTGGTCTGTATGTATATCATCTCTCCACCGTCTTCTTGGTCTACCTCGGGGTCTATGGTCATTTATTTCCTGAGTGTAAGCGGGTTTTGTTTCCCTATTATCTTCCATTCTTTCTATATGCCCCAGTCATTGCAGTCTATTAGCCTTCATGATACCAGTGATTAGTGGGGACTTAAACAGATCATAAATGTCTTTGTTACTTCTTCTTTTCCACTCTCCACTTTGTGTATCCCTAATGGGTCCAAAGATGCGTCTTAAAACTTTGTTCTCAAAGGTTTGTAACAAGGCTTCGTCTCCTTTCGTTGTACTCCAGGTTTCAGAGCCATACAGCACAACTGGTCTGATCAGTGTTTTATATATTGTGATTTTGGTGTTGCGAGATAGCGCATTTGATTTTAGCAGATGTTGTAGTGCATAGTATATCTTATTTCCAGAGTTGATTCTAGCTTGTATTTCTTCCCTTATTATGTTGGAGCAATTGAAGATTGTACCCAGGTATTTGTATGTTTCCGTTCTTTTAATGGTCATATCTATTTGTATGTGGTCAGAGTTTTTAGCCGTTCTTTCTCTTGAAATTATCATATATTCCGTCTTGTCTTGGTCGGTACCCAGCCCCATTTGTTGAGCTTTTTCCTTTGAGTCAATATTTCCAATGTCTTTTGTTCATTTCCCCTATAATGTCTATATAATCAGCATAAATGTAGATTATGCAGATAAAATCTGGATCACTAGCAAGATCAGAATATGACTCCAGTTTGCCTTGTCTGCCATGCCGAGACTGAATGTATTTTGGAACAGCAACAATATGGAAATCAAACTAAATAATCTGTAGTGGTTACCCCCATTCTCTTATGTGGATGTGAAGGCTGGACACTTACTACATACTTGGAGTGAAGGGTGGACATTTACTGCAGACCTGGAGTGAAGGGTGGACATTTACTGCAGACCTGGAGTGAAGGGTGGGCATTTACTGCAGACCCGGAGTGAAAGACTGGAAATTTACTGCAAACCTGAAGTGAAGGGTGGGCATTTACTGCAGGCCTAGAGTGAAGGGTGGACATTTACTGCAGACCTAGAGTAAAGGGTGGATATTTACTGCAGACCCAGAGTGAACGATCCAGGCTTTCAAATACAAGTGTTAAGATAACTTCTAACTTCCATATATTTAGTTTATTGTCATCATTATGTGCCATACCGGGCAGTGCCGATGATCATTGTCACCCATCCAGCATTTTCTCGCTCTGTTGACCTCTGTATCATCATATGACCAAGAAATAGTGATTGTCCATATTGACTCCATATGTCAAAAATCAAATAATTTTATGAACTGGCCTCTAGCTGTGCTTGGATATTGGTTACCTTGACCATTGATGGGACTCTTAGTGTTCTATGGAGAAACAGCATCTTTGTTGCCTTCAGTATTTCATATATAGAGAATAAAATAATGTTTGTGCTAGGGATTGAATAAATACAAATGCAGTTTACTATGAGCAGCTCATCTCAGTAGTGAAGTTTTTGAAATGTGCCCAGTTAGCTGTTTTAAACAGTCCACTTGGCGGCTCAAGTTAGGAACCAATGGAAGACCATGGCAATGGATGCTCTATTAGTGTCTCTGTAACCGCACAGTTGGGCACTGGGGTACTAGAAGAAGGCTTCAAATGTACACACATATAACAGATTACATCCACTGGGCATGGAGTTGGAATCTGTTTACATTGAAATACATAAATCCGGTGGAGAGAACCAACCCAGGTCTAATCTCAGCCAGCCTGTATATGGTGAGCTGAATTATGATCTGGTTATTTCCTAATCTGTCTCTCCACAGATGTTAGGTTCTAGTGCCGGGCTTGCACACCCTGCTGGTGCCTTAGCTTGGAGAGGGGAAGGACAGCTCCGACACAGTCCCCTCGGATATGGTACTTTGATGAAGGGTCAGGAGGAAAGTCTCCACATCAGCCTCTCCGATAGATGCAAGCCCTGTATTGGGGCTCATGTGATCTGAATGCCAATGCATCAGACTTAAAGAATTACAACTAAATCTTCCAGAGAATTCATGAAGAACATGATATACAACACATACACAAAAACAACAAATAGTTTTGAGGCTATAAATCAATCTGAGGGGGGGGGGGGGGGGGGGGGGGGGGGGGAATTTTATTTTAACTTTACAAAAAAGTGGGTATTTTCTATGATTCTGCCTAATATCACAGTTTCATTAAATATTTTTATTTATTTTAGTCTACCATGTCCTGCCTGCCATGTCTTATATTCTGAGGGGGTATTCTGAGTCTGTATTTTTAAATGCCAGTGATCAACAGCATAAAGTACTGCAGTTAGGTCAAGGTTCTCTGGCATAAAGCATTAAGTCAGCTTTCTGTGGCAGGGTAAAACAATGGGAATAATGGTCCCTGCTAAAGATGTGTATTTCCACTCTACTATAGCTGTATATACCAGGAACTCATACAGACGCATACATTGGATGCACAAGTGCAACTACTTGTTTCATTTGCTTGAAATTTGTCTATAATTGCAATGTTGTCTGTTTGAGTTTGTCTTTAGTTCACTCAGTGGTCCATAGAGATTATCTTCCGCTGTTGTTTCTGTAGGCCAGAAGGTTTGCCCAGATATGTTGTATTTTGGGCAGTCTTGGAGTATGATCTGCTGCCTGCGGCGCCAATCCACATGTGCATATGGCTAGTTGCTTTGAAATTTTAGGTCTTGAAACTCCCAGCATACAGTGCAGACTGACTTGGTGCCATCAACCTTTCACTCATTCGGACCCTTGAAAGAACATTTGCAGGGTCAGAGGTTTACAGATGCTTGCTTGCTTGTGTTCATTGGCTTGAGCTCCAACGCAAAGTCCTGTATGTCGGATGAAGGCATCCTGTTGTCCAACATCAGTGTGATGTCATACAGGACCTGAGGTTTGTGTGAGTATCCGTTGTCCCATGTCTGGCTTATTGGTGTGCAGACTGGTGGTTCCTCGCCATACAGGCAGACACTCTCCGACTTCGGAGGAATAAACGATCCTATTGACTTCAGCCAGGACCCTGAAGGGACCTGTTGCCCAGGACGCTCCAGGTTTACAGATGATAACAAGATAATGGAGGCCGTGCTAAATTGGTTCACGGCCATACCCAAAACTTGTTCCTGGAAGGCATCAACAAGCTAGTGGACATGGGGAACCAGTTGTGGTGCCAGTCAGGTGACTATGTTGAGAAATAACACACACAATTTCTGGTTCATACAATTATTTTTTTTAAAATGTTATTTGTAAAATTCCTGTTAATTAATGACTTCCCCTCGTGCGTGTGTGTGTGTGTTTAATATGATGCATATATTAAGACATCAAGCACTTATATAATCTCATTGCAGATAACTATGGATTTTGCCTTTACTGTGATGGCCAACTTAGTTGATGCATTTAATCATTCAATACAGTAAGTTCTTTCCATCTAAGATTTTTGACATGCACCTTTGGTTATATTACTCATCAGACGTACTGTAAACATCTGTACTAAAATTTTTTTACACATGTTTGTCCCATTGCAGTCTGTTATCTACAGTAATGATTTAGTTTAGTGATGTTTTGTTTTATTATTGTTCCCCATTCCTGATGTTTTTGGTTAGCTTAGTGTGTGCTGTGTGAAGTATGTTGTGTCGGTTAGTTTATAACCTGTGAAATATGTAGTGTTAGCTTCGTGTGTAGGATGTGAAATATCCTGGCAAAAGACAAAGAAACTTTTTGTCCGGCCATGATAAGAGCGACATTCTCCAAAGGCCCTGATGAACATACATGACAGGGAATCATGAACGTGCCTGGCTACCACACTTGCCTGTTGGCCCAGTAGTCATGTGTGAATCTCCATCAAGGCAGATTGTTTAAAAACACCTGGGCTCCCATATCAACCCCATGTAAACTGGGTACCGGAAAATGTGTGAAGTAATGGCAGCTGGCATGATATTCATCATGTCACTCACCAAGTGCAGATTGATCTATAATATGGACTAGCACCATATGCTGGTATGCCTCAATGCATGTAAAATGTTCTTTACTTTATAAAAATAATACTTGATGACTGTTATTTGTCAGGTCATATCAGATATGATGGAGCTACCGGTTAACAGTAGATGGTACAACCTGCTCTCTGTTAGCACCAAATGTTGGGCGGCACTCTCCAAACCCGGCACAACACATTGTGCCAGCGGCTTTAGGTGGAGGAGCACAATTGGGAGGGTTATGGCCTTATCCTAGTGCGAGGAAATACAACCTAAAGACTAAATGTCATGGAAGGCAGACCAGGCCCTAAGTCTAGGCTGGCAACTGGTCTGGGAAGCTCCGACAGGTGGAAGTTATAGCATTGCCTTGCTGATCCAGCAGCTTCTGCAGCTTGTCTTGTTCCAGATGTATTGGTGTTACCTTTCCTGTCGAGTAAACTAGGCAGGCCAGAGAGAGGGATCATGCTTCATGGGCTAACACATGGTCTTTACATTTCAGCCAAGGCTTTGTGCTATGGATAGGTCCTTGGCCTTATCACCACCATGAGTTGTAGTTTTGCCCTTTTTTTTTCTGTGACACAGTGTAACAATTGTCTGTCAAGAATGCCATAATCTACCATGTATGTCGTAAGAGGTGATTAAGGAGGGTTGGCATGAGACAGTTTATTATCACATAGAAAACCTTAGCTACAAAAAGCTTGGTATGAGTTGATTTAGAGCCTATCCTCCATTGTGAGATAAGCTGAACATCATCATCATTAGTCACCACTGTGCTCTTGAATGACAGGTATATTCCTTTGTTGAGAACCTTTCTGCTTTTATGTTGCCTTTTCAGTTGTGGATGCTCCGCAAAACTGGACAAAACAGGCTGAAGATGCATTCATCAGGTTGTGTTGTTTGTGCAAGGAGAGAAAGATTGAGAATGACAAAACCATCGCCAAGATGTCTGACATGATGAAGAAAAAGAGGCTAATGGTGAAGGTGCTGAACTTCTTATCTGTTTTCTGTGTCCAGTGGCTGGCCAAGAGTGAGAATCAGGTGAGCTTTTCTGATTTTGAAGCATCTATGCATATTTTGTTGACACATACGATAAAGGGTCGACACTTGTAGCTTAGGGATAGTGAATGCAGTTTCACAATCCTGGCAAATGTAGTTTGAATTCAGCCACAGGTTATTTGAGAACAGATCGCTTTGTGTTGATTTTCACATTGGTGTGAGCGTCAACCATTCAGAAAGCAGTGGCAACTACTGAACATAAAATTGTGTATAAAATCACAAACAGCCAATAAATGCTAGTATAGGATGGTGACATCCTGTAAAGGACATGAAACTGACTATACGTTGAAGGTAATTCAGTGTGTATCAGTGATGTGGTATCTATGCTTTTGTCAGAATTATTTTATTTTATTTTTCCAATCTAATAATATTTAACATTTGTTAACCCTCTTTAAAACTTCTTTACCTTGTACGGTGTTGGTCATCTGGAATTTATCTTAAGTCTCCTAACCTCACAACTCTGTAGCATTTATACCATGAGGGTTAGATTGTGTTGTTTAGCCGGTGTTAAACATCCGTACAGCATGGAACAAGTATGACATGATCAGAGATACACAGGGGACATTGTAGAAGATGGCGGCGTGGTGTGGACAGACATGTTTAGTGGTGAACCCTGGGAAGACCAGTGTATTGTGGTGCTTGCTGGACAATGCCGTTGGGAAAATAAAACTGTTTAGCAAATCTCTAATTGGGCAGTCATTTGAATGGCATAAATTAAAATATCTATGTTTGATATTTGACAATAGTCTATATACAAATTGTGTACAGCAGACTTTTGTTAAATACAAACGTTGCCTAGCAGCACTGAAAACTATGGTTGCACTCACATGAAACAGAGACTGCTTGTCTTATTGTTCAGCCATCTAGTCCTTCTCAAGTAATTCATTATGGCCTGGATATTATAACACTCTGCTTTACAGTGTAGAAAACAAGTAGATTCAGAGTGAAGGAATGCGAATCATCTTTGGTTAGAATCATGAGACACGTGCTGGGGCTTATATCCTTGAAGTCTAGGCCTGCATTGGCATAGACCAAGGCCTACATGTCAGTCACCAGGGATGCTAGACAGCCACTGCCTGATAACCTGAATGTTCTCAAAGGAAGCTGGATAAAGAGATGAGGATCCTGGATGACACAGGCAAGATATCACCTGGCAGGGTTACCACAGTCAAGTCAATACTGAGTGGAATGGAATGGATTGGCAGTAGCAAATACAAAATGAGCTTTCATCAAGTCACAGTGGGCAAAGATAGAGAGTAGTGTAGTGGACTTGGTAGAATTGAGGTCCAACATTTGATAGATGAAAATGCCAGAAGAGATAATGCAATCATATACAGGACATTCATATGCATTGTGAAGTGATCTACTGGCTTTCTGTTATTAGTACATGTAGTGCCCTACTTTTGTTTGCTAGTTCGGCATTGTGTTTTGCTTTTCATTATTGCGACAACTGACTTTGCATCTTTGATGAGAGCTATGGTTTTCTGTAATTTCTCTGTCGGCAGCATTTCAGCTGCACTTTCAAGGTATCTATCTCTGTTCTATAGTCACTTGAGAATTTTCCAGTTGTTGCTGACTGTTTTCTATGTTTCTTTTTTAAATTCTGGAGAATTCCTGAGCCTTCATTTTCTGTTGTGTTTTTTATTTTATTTGGCTGATCTATCTGTATTGGTATGGCTGCGGGTGTTACTTGGGATAGATATTTCTAGATTTATAGTTTAAGACAAAATAACCGACAGAGCAACATATTTGAGGATGGTTAAGTTTGGACTCGACAAAAGAGGAACGTACAGGGAGACGAATCCAGTGTGTTACAGCCAAATTTCCCATGTGAAACAGTCAGCACGTATACTTTATATTTGCTGAGAAAGACAGAGCATCTATGTGTTTGCCTGGAGAGTTATGATGTTGATTTGTAAAACCAAGAACAAATAGTTAACATTTAACCATGGATTTAATTGACATAATTTAATGTTCCGTTAAGACATTATTATAATTGTTTTAATTTATTTGAGTTGTTAGGGCCACTTGTCCCCAAACCTGTTTTAGTTTTTATTTTCATCACAAAATAATAGGCTAAAAGGAGTGTTGTGTCCATGATAGTATGTTAAAAGGATTGTTGTTTATATTATAGTATGCTAAGGGGAGTATTGTGTTTATTATAGTATGCTGAAAGGAGTATTTGTTTATTATAGTATGCTGAAAGGAGTATTGTGTTTATTATAGTATGCTAAAAGGAGTATTGTGTTTATTATAGAATGCTAAAAGGAGTATTGTGTTTATTATAGTATGCTAAAAGGAGTATTGTGTTTATTATAGTATGCTGAAAGTATTGTGTTTATTATAGTATGCTGAAAGGAGTATTTGTTTGTTATAGTATGCTAAAAGGAGTATTGTGTTTATGATAGTATGCTGAAAGGAGTATTGTGTTTACTATAGTATGTTAAAAGGAGTATTGTGTTTATTATGGTATGCTAAAAGGAGTATTGTGTTTATTATAATGTGCTAAAAGGAGTATTGTGTTTATTATAGTATGCTAAAAGGAGTATTGTGTTTATTATAGTTTGCTAAAAGGAGTATTGTGTTTATTAGTATGCTAAAAGGAGTATTGTGTTTATTATATTATGCTAAAAGGAGTATTGTGTTTATTATAGTATGCTAAAAGGAGTATTGTGTTTATTATAGTATGCTAAAAGGAGTCAATTAATCAATCATGTGCCGTGCCGGAAAGCGTGGGCGGTCATGATTCGCCATTTCACTCGATCACCAGAGTCGTGGATCAGCTCAGTGTTCCTGTCTCATCCATGCCATGTGGCCAAGCCATCCAGGTATTTTCCTCTCGGTCTTCCTCTTGGTCTGTTCCCTTCGATCTTGCCAGCTGTCACTAAGTTCTCCAGTCCAGTTCTTCTCATAACATGTCCAAAAAATTTTGACTGTCTACGTCTAATTTCTCTAATCAATCTACGATTTTCATTTGTCTCTTGTAGTACTTGGTCATTGGTTTTTCTATCTGTCCATGGTATTCTTTGCATTTTCCTCAGAAACCACATTTCTGCAGCCATCAGATGCTTCTCAGCTTGACTGCACATTGTCCAAGTTTCACATCCATACAAAAGAACAGGCTCTATGTATCCCCTCAACACTCTTTTTCTCATTTCAATTGACATTTTATTGGTCAGAATGTTTTTCATCTTGCTAAAGGCTACTTTCGCAATGGCGATTCTTGTTCTAATCTCTTCAAGGCATCTGCCATCAGATGTTATGACTGTTCCGAGATAATTGAATCGATTCACTCGTTGAAGAATATTCCCATTTACTTGTATATTACATTGTGGTGCTTCGTGCTTCCTAGTGACGACTATAACCTGTGTCTTCCTACAATTTAATTCCAACCCCAGCTGCTCACTGTGTACAACCACAGCGTCAGCTAATTGTTGCAGATCCTGTGCATTGTCTGCAATCAATACTGTATCATCTGCATATCTAATGTTATTTATGTTTCGTCCTCCAATGCTGATTCCATTTAGGTCTTCTACATTTCTGAAAATAAAAGGAGTATTGTGTTTATTATAGTATGCTGCTAAAAGGAGTATTGTGTCTATTGTAGTATGCTGATTGGAGTATTATTATAATATACTAAGAGGTATTGTTTCTATTATAGTATGCTAAAAGGAGTATTGTGTTTATTATAGAAAGCTAAAAGGAGTGTTATGTTTATTATAGTATGTTACAATTATTTGTTTATTATAGTATGCTAAAAAGATTATTGTGCTTATTATAATCAAATATGTCCTGTGTTCTGGTTGTGAAATGAAAGCATTTGTATATTTCCCTCCCCAACCAGCTGGACACACAGATGGCTTACTGCAAGCTCGTCTACAGGCTGGTGACGGCCCAGCTGTTGCATGTGGAAACAGTCTACAGAAAACTCACCTTTACAAGAGAAAACAGAAACCTGGATACCCAGACCAGAGTTCTGGTAAACAGAGTTCTTCTCAAAGTGCTGGGCTTGTTGTATGAAACCCAGGCAGAGGACGTGGCCAGTTGCAACCCAGACAGAGTGTTGATACTGCTGGAGGATTTCATTAAGCCGCTGAAGACAGTTCCAGAGATGGAGTGGGATGATGTGTTGTCTGATATGGCCGTCCGTGTTCAGTCAACATTTGGACATGTGCTAGGCCTTTCGTTCAGGTGTGGGTAGAATTGGGTGGGAGTCATGGCTGAGAGGTTGTGGTGTCCACCTGAAGCTCAGAAGGTACCGGGTTTGATCTCGGCATAGGGCTGGATGTTTTTCAAGAACCATTGATGTCTAATAACACACATTCCTGTCTAATGATAACACACAATCCCCCTGATCTCTTGGGTAGTGATCTGAAACATAGCCTTTTCAGATAAGCGCCAAAAAAAAAAAAACAGGAGGTCCCATTTGCAAGTTCTGCACATTAAGGAAATACCACAGCAGTTGGAAATTGCTAAGGGTAGACTGGAAAGTCACTGCTGGCAACATGCAAAATTATTAGGACAGAAAATCTACCCACGAGTATCATTCCCTCTGTATTGTAGGGACTACAGCCATAGTGTGGTTTGAGAGTCTGTACAGGTTAAAGCGGGGCCACAGCAGTGCAGTGCTTGCCTGTGGGTCCAGTGGTCATACGTTCTTATTTGCATCCAGGTGGATTTTTAAAAGTGACCTAGATCCATCCAGTTTGAAATATGTATCATGAAATGCTTTTAGATGTAAAGGCGGCTACAATGACACTGACCACATCGAGTGCCTTGGTCTGAGCACTATATGCTCGAATACAGCTCAAGCCATGTTTTAAATAAAAGGATCTTTTAAGTTAAAGCAGGGACACTTGCCTTCTATAGCGAAGTGAAGCGCAGGAGTGTGGGCCTTCAGTGGTACAGGCTGTGTCTTGTTTATTGACTAGAGCTTTAACACAAGTGAGTTTATGCTTTCTTTTAAATTATGATTTTAAAGATGTAAGATATGTGGTTATTTTGTGTAAATGTGTATATAATTTAATAAAGGGGTCTAATAATGTCACTTGCATTGTGAATGTGTATATATTATCTTGTGTTCTGTTTTGAAATTTGTAAAAGCCAAATGAGTATTTGATATTTCTAGAAAATTCATTGAAACTGCTATGGAAAACATAGCTGTTGCCAAATCTCATATTTGAATCATTTACCCAGTCTCTCATTTTTGAATCTGTTACCCAATCTTAAATTTATATACCTCAAAAGAAGAGTGTCATGAGTATCCATTTTTTTTTTTTTTTTTGCGTTTCCATCCTTTTTTAGGATATTGCGGTCAACACCAGCATCTTTCAGCTGTATGTTGATTCCTAGGCTAGATTACGCTCATCAGCACGCCACGACCTTGTGAGCGACCGGCTGCATACTCTCACAGGTCACTATCGTGGCTCGAACCACTTCTAATTCTTGTCCGCTCACGTTGACTACGAGAGTATTCGGGATTAATGGAGAAAAGCTGCTAACCCCTCGGCCAGGCAGCCGGCATGAGTATCCATACTTTTTTTAAAATATAGTCTCTCTCAACACACTGACACGCATATCAGTTTTATCACTATTTTCACAACATCCATACATACTAGGGGGGGAAAAAAGCAAATTCTTTTATTATTTTTTTTAATGTGAGAAATAATTATGGTCATGCATGTTTTCAATGTATCTAAAAAGCTGTGTAAATTATACAATACTCAAAATATAAATATGCCATATGTGAAATGTTGACAGCATGATTATTATAACAACAAAGAGTATAATTATACCTTTGAATTTTTTTATTTTTTTTTTAATGATACAGTTACACATTTACTTATTTCTGATAATGTTCTCTTGTGGGCTAGAATTCATTCATTCTCTCTTCCCTCCCCAACCCCACCAATTCCGTTTCTGAATAATATCTCAACTGCTATGCTAACAAACCAATATACTGTATTCAGGTTTCTAGGTGGTTAAAACAACGCACACATACCAACTCCCTTCCCCCAACACATATAAGATCCGCTTTCCTTACATTATTTTTCTTTTTTTTTTTTTATTTTATTTCGTCCTTCCCTTCTTCACTTTCTGACACCCACTATTGTATAAATATAAAATCAACATTGCTACTTCACGTGTCTCTCTATGTATATAACCTGCATGCATGCAATGTTAAGACTACAACTCCTGTGTGCCTCATAGAAAGCACCTGTTACTTATTTTTATGATCTATAACATTTACAATGTTTCATCTACATAATAAAAACGCAGACACATAAATATTTACCAAAATCACATTCCATATTTAAAATACGCATAAAGGCAGCAGTTTTTTTTTTTTTTTTACAGCCAAAAATGTTACATTTATCACATGAAAAGAAAAGTCTTCACATTCTGATTCATTGAACCATTCATTGCATTAGCATGACAGTGGTAAGAAAGACTTGACAGTATAAATTCATATTACAAACAAAATGTGTTTTTGAAAGTCTAGTGTTGCCTCTGTTTTGATGGTCAACAAGGCCAGGGTTGGGCTGCAGATGAAGACTTAACAAGTCTTAGGACTGACTTACTATTGATGATGACCAGAAACTCTTCAGCTGATGTGTGTGAAAGAGGACAACAAGAAAGAAGCATAATGAGAGGAGGTATTCCTCATCAGCAACTGGGGTTTAGGAGTTTGTGAACACAAATTTCACAACTTCCTGCCATGCCGGGTTGAGGATTCGAGATCAGCGACAAAATGTAAAGTGCTGCAGACAGACTCGACAAGTCTTAGGGGCTGACTTACCTGGTGATGATGACCAGAAACTTTTCAGCTGATGTGTGTGAAAGAGGACAACAAGAAAGAAGCATAATTGGAGGGACAACGAGAAAGAAGCATAATTAGAGGAGGTATTCCTCATCAGCAACTGGGGTTTAGGAGTTCGTGAACAAAAATTTCACAACTTCCTGTCATGTCGGGTTGAGGGTTCGAGATCAGCAGTGGGAGCGGACCACTTTGAATCGCACTCTCTTTCCATCAAAATCAATGCAAACTACTGAACAGAAAAAGTGCCAAGCTTTGTACTGTTGTTGTTTTTTTAATTGTTTTTATTTTGCTTGCTTTGAACTCTAGCGTAGAACATGCACTTGCTGCTACTACTAGTAAGAAGTATGCTGGACTGATGATATTTGTGCTCCTGTGTCCCCCACTCTGACTTTTGAGGTACTTGTAGTAAATCACAAATCCCCAGTAAATGCTGTGGTTGGCTGCAACATGCTGTAAAAAGATATGCAACTAATACATCCTCCTCCTGTAAACGAACGGTGCTGAGCCTTGTGTGTACGTTCTAGGCTGTGCTTTCACCACATCTTGATGTTTGTCCATTTATATTTATGAAGCACTGCAGGACATTTGTCCTTGTCCCCCAATTACGGTTTTCAATATGTTGTTTAAATAAGGGACCCTTTTACATGCCTTGAGGCATATATTGGGTATATGGTGCTGCCTCATATTTCTATAGACCAGTTGTCACTTGATGGGTGGATGTGGTGAATACCTGGCCAACCTTTACTTCCCAAGGTCAGTTTAACAATTCCATTTCAATGGGTATTCAAACATGACCACCAGGCAAGATTGCTAGCCACTGGCTCATTTTATGTCCATTAATTTGTTGTTTCTGAGATTCTTGTCTTCAACAGCTCTTGGATCTATCCTGCCTTATAAAATAGGTAACAGATTATTTTCTAGTTAGCAAAGCTAGCTAAATTAGGGAGTTGGGCACCTCATCTGATCACAGTGCCATAGTACACAAAAAGGCCAATACAGTCCTATCTAGCATTGGTTGCATTTTGTTTTAACAATAGAATTAACTGAACTCAACATTTTTACTGCAAATGTCACTGTTTTTCTGGTATCTAATGTTATTTAATCCTTATCAGCCACTACAACAGCTACATTTTCAGCTACTGTTCTTCTGCCCTCTTTCCTCTATTGGAGTATAAACCTTCAACCATTCCATATTAGGGCAAAATGTAAGACCAGTTTGTGGCCCATTAAAATTAGTTTTATCATTCGTTCTCCAAGTATTTTTGTCTCCCTTGATTTCTTTTGTCCTATAGGTTCTTCTTCTTCTGCGTTCATCCGGAGTTTTTTTTTCCGGATGCGATTGCGTTATGCCTGTTTACAGCAGAGCTGCGTTCTTGTGCCGTTAGGCCGACACATCCGACTTCTGCAGGCATTTGTTGACCGGGTTAACCTTCCCGGGTCCTATAGGTTCTAGGACGGCATTCTAATTTGTATCAGGTGTTCTCAGTGTGTGCCCTATCCAGAAAATCTGTATGGTGTGAACTGGTTGGGGCATGATAGAAATCATGTGTTGACTATAAATAGACATCAAAAAGGGAATATGAATAGCCAAAAATGCTTTCAATGGCATGAAATCAGTATTAACATCTAGAAAGATTAACAATGCATTAAAAATGAGAATTGTCAAATGCTACGTATATTCAACGCTACTGTATGGCACGGAACATTGAACAAGCAACTAGAAAGCCAGAGGCCATGGAGATGTGGATATACAGATGAATATGTTGTATTTCATGGAAACAAAAACAATCAAATGCAGAGGTTCTAGAAAAACTGAATGAAAAGAGAGTTGATAACAGAAATAAAGAGATAAGGTAAGTGAAATATTTCCGCCACTTTAAAAGACATGATACTCTTATAAAAACCATACTGGGAAGATAACATCAAGAGATGGACAAACATCAGCCTGACAGAATGTACAGTCAGGGTGAGCGACAGACAGTGTTGGAGATCCAATGCAGCCAACCTTCATTGTAGAGATGGCGTCTGATTGATTGTTGACTACACACACGTTATCTTCTGTGTTTTTGATCACTGTATTCTGTTTAAAACTAGCTAACCCCAAAGCAGTTGGGGTGTGAAGTGCTAGGCCTGCAAATATTCTAGGCTATCCTATATGAGGTTGGGTGGTCTAGTCTTCTTTGTCACCTTTCCTTCCCAGACAGTTCCCTGAAAATCCTTCAAATTATCTGATACCCAATTATGAGACTAGGTCGACCCGAGACCTGGTTAGAAAATAATCCTGCTTCTTTATTCTGTTTGCCACCTACATAATATCTTCTGTGCACAATATATATACACATATAATGTTTCTTATATGCACCTACAAACATCTTATTCTTCAGTTTACCACATAAAAGTCCTCATTCTTCAGACAAAGTAATCACATCTTATTCTCCTCTTGACTACATACTATTTTTGCTACATAAGCACATCTTCATTTTCTGTTACCAAGTACTAACTAGACACATACACAACACAACAAATAAATCTTTGGTCAAGGATAAAAAGTTTGGTCACTTGTGTGGAGAATGTTTCATGTGTTTGGGCCAGGCAATGTTGGCATCCAGTCTCTTAAATGCAAAGTGGCAAGACTTGCCAGCTGCCAGATTGTCTCCTTTTATAATCTGGGGACAATCTACATCGGCCATGTGACTCTCTGTGAAAAATAAAGCAAAGAAACACCTGTGACTAAAACATGAAATTATTATGGTTTTATATTAGGATGGCAGCAAAATGGTAGATTCAAGCGTTAAAAAGTTACATTATCATACAAGGGGAAGTCAATAAGTAAGTCACAAATGGCTGTAGAACAATAAACTAAATATGATAACTTGAAACCAGTTTATTCTTATACATACATTGCCCCTTTATTTCTCAACATAATTTCCACCAACATTCATGCATTTATCCCATCGTTTTATCAGTCCTCCCAAACTGGCTGTGTTTCCTAAACCACGTTTTCATTACACATTCAACTTAGCATCATTAAAATTTTTTTTTTTTTTTTAAATTTTTTTTTTTCCCCAAAAAAGGGGGGGGGGGTTTTTTGGGAAATTTTAAAAATTTTTTTTTTTTTCCCTTTTTAAGCCCCCCCCAAAATTTTAAAAATTTGGGGGGGGTTTTTTTTCCCCAAAAGGGAAAAAAATTTTTGTTTTTTTAAAAAAAAAACCCTTTTTTTAAAAAAAACAAAAAAAAAAAAAAAAAAAAAAAAAAAAATTTTTTTTTTTCCCCCCAAAAAACAAAAAAAAAAAAAAAAACCCCCAAAAAAAAAACCAAAAAAAAAATTTTTTGGGGTTTTTTAAAAAAAAAAAAAAAAATTTTTTAAAAAAAAAAAAAAAAAAAAAAAAGGGGAAAAAAAAAAAAAAAGGGGGGGAAAAAAAAAAAAAAAAAAACCCCCCCAAAAAAAAAAAAAAAAAAAAAAAAAAAAAAAAAAAAAAAAAAAAAAAAAAAAAAAAAAAAAAAAAAAAAAAAAAAAAAAAAAAAAAAAAATTAAAAAAAAAAAACCAAAAAAAAAAAAAGGGGGAAACTTTAATTTTTTTCCCCCCTTTTTTTTAAAATTTCCCCAAAAATTTAAAAAAAAACCAAAAAATTTTTTAAAAACCAAAACCCCCCCCCCAAAAAAAAAAAAAAAACCCCCAAAAAAAAAAAAATTTTTTTAAAAAAAAAAATTTTTTGGGGAAAAAAAAAAAAAAAAAAGGGGGGTTTGGGGTTTTTAAAAACCCTTTCCCCAAAAAAATTTTTTAAATTTTAAATTTTTTTGGGGCCTTGGTTTTTTTTAAAAAACCCCCCTTTTTTGGTCCCCCCTTTTTTTTTAAAAAAACCCTTTTTTAAATTGGGCCATTTTCCCCCTTTTTTTTAAAAACCCCCAAAAATTTTTAAAATTTGCCCCCCCCAAAAAAAGGGGGGTTTTTAAAAAACCCGGGGTTTTTTAAAATTTTTTTTGGGGAAAATTTTTTAAAAAAATTTTTTTTTTTTTTCCCCCAAAAAAAAAAACCCCCCCCCCCAAAAAAAAACCCCCGGGGGGCCCCTTTTTTTCCCTTTTTTGGTTAAAAACCCAAAAAAAAAGGGGTTTTTTTTTTCCCCTTAAAAAAAAAAAAAACCCAATTTTCCCCCCCCCCCCCAAAAGGGGGGTTTTTTATTTTAAAATTTAAAAATGATGGATTCAAACGTTAAAATGTTAATTTTTTAAAAGCTATACTTTTGGGACAAGTATGGTGGATTTCAAAGTTCCAGGTTCCAATTTTAGTTGGTCAACCCAGCCTAAAAAGGGTTTCCAGGAAATGTTCTAAAAACTTTTTTCTTCTGGATTTACCAGCAGCCACTTCTGTGTGTTTTATTCATGGTGTGTAATTTAGCTGGCAGTTGTAGCACAGTATCTAGTGTGCTTGCCTGCCCCCCCTTTTGGGGGCATTGGGGTTTAAATTTTTTGTCCCCAAAAAGATTTAAAAAAAAAAACTGACCTGTCAGGTGGACCCAGCCTAGAGTGGGTGCTAGGAATTAGGAAGTCAACCCGCCAAGTGCTGATTGGTACAAATATGGGGCTAGCACTACACACCCTATAAAGTGGGCAGGGGTTTAAAGGCTCCTTTATGTTTTCTGGGATATTTGAAAGTATAGCGCTCTGTATATTTGTCTCTTTGAAAGTATAGGCTCTGTATATTTGTCTCTTTGAAAGTATACCCCGGCCTTTTTGGTTTTTTATTTAGTCTCTTTGAAAGTATAGCACTCTGTTTTTAGTCTTTTTGGGAAAGTAAAAGCCTCTGTTTTTTAATTCTCTTTGAAAGTATGGGCCTCTGAAATATTTAGTCTCTTTGGAAGTTTTTTTTAGCCTTTTTGGGGTATATTTTTTTTTCTCTTTAAAAAGTATACCCTCTCTGTATATTTAGTCTTTTTGGGAAAGTATAGCCTCTGTATTTTTGGGCCCTCTTTGGAAGAAATAGCCTCTGTATATTTAGTCCCCCTTTTGGAAAGTATAGCCTTTTTATTTTTGGGGGTCCCCCTTTTTTTGGGAAAAGTTAAAAAACCCCTCTTTTTGTATTTTTAAATCCCCCTTTTAAAAAAAATTGAAAAAATTTCCCCCTTTAAAAAAATAAAAAAAATTTTTCTTTTTTTTTAACCCTCTTTAGGGTATCCCCTCTTTAAAAATTCTTTGGAAAGAAAATTTTGCGCACATTTTTGGGATTTTTTTTTATTTTACTTCCTTGGTTTCTGCCTGGGCTGAAAAAAATTTAAAGGGATGTACCTCCTAAATATATTCTGTCACCTCAAATAACAATATCACCATCATAAAGTCCCCATGCCGATAGACGTGTGCGGTCAGGGTTTTTCCATCTCAAATGGTCACAAGAGTCTAAAATCGGGTCTGGGGGTTCTTGTCCCAGCCATGCTATGCTCCCAAACCATCAAGGAATTTACCCCTTTTTCTTCCTCTTTCTCTCTTCCCATCAAGCTTGCCAGTTGTCACTAAATTTTACTTTTTCCCCATTTCTCTTCCAAACATATTTTTTTAAAATTTGACTGAAAACAAAGGAATAATATTTGTGATTGAACAACTCACCAAAACCTCACCAAGAGAAAAAAGTCCCTAGTCCTAGGATTTTTTGATCTTGAACTTGTGGGCAACCATTGCACCTGCAACAAATCACAAAAAATTTGGAAAAACCAGTAGTGCCCAGAAACCATTATCTACAATTTCAACAGTGCCCGCTCATGCGGCATTGGGCATCCAGGTCAAGTTTGGGACATCTTGCTCAGTAGGTCAGCGGCGAATAAATAAGAAGCGTGTTTTTTTAAGCATCCGGCTGCTGATGCCAAAGGGAAGGGGTTCAACTTCTACACAGGACAGTTTTTTTAAATTTAAAAAGTTGACCTATCGTCCTTGACTTGGGAACGTAAATTACAAGTACCTCTGAAGTCAGAGTGGTTCGCCTGATGGCGAGGGACATTGTTAACAGGGAAAATGAATCCAATAGCAAAAAACAGTCCAGCACTAAAGAAATAGTGTGTATGGACTACTTTAGTTCAAAACAAGGGGCGCAACAACAGCAAACATTTTGTTTATCTCCCAAAAAAAGTTCATAAGACTGGAAAAACTGCCTCCCTTTTTCAGTTGGAGTCTTGGTTTTCCCGTATGGGCCTCAATGTTCAAAATGTTAATTTTTTTTCTTTTTTTAAAATAATTTCAAAAAAAAAAACTGGATCCCTCATCCCTCACTCGCTTTTCATTCCCACTTCTCTATTTGTGTACCCTCCCCTTTCTTTGCTGCATGATTCCCCTCCCATTGTGCTTTCCTATTAAAAACTGGGGACCCCTTCCTCCCTCTTTCGTGGGTGGGGAAAAATGTGGTCGAGGAGGGGTGGGTGGGGGATGGGTGTGGATTAGGGTGTTATGTGGGTTTGGGGGCAGGAAAGT
>JACEFZ010013759.1:0-10242 GCA_014155875.1 Cepaea nemoralis
CTATCATATTTTTATATTCCCTCGACCCCGAAGGTACAAGAGGAACATGATGAGATGAGATGATGAGACTGACCGGTGTAGGGGTTGAACCCGCTGCCTCGACATCAGCACACCTAAAGTATAAGAGCGAGCTGTCTGATCCATTTATACTGGCCTCCCTCTAGAAATTTATCTCTTCGACTTTTCCTGATCTTTTCTATGTCACTTCTGTGTCACTTCCATTACACACAAACGAACGAACGAATCGACGAAAAATGTTATTTTCAAAGGATAATAAAATTGGGCACGCAGGCCCGTTTTACATTCGGCCCTTCCAATCACTCATTTTTCGTACATCAATTAACTATTGTGCATGTTACACTCTCCTATGGAGAAAAAAACATTGTCAAATGGGTGTTGAGAGCATAAACAATACATATTACCATGTTATGAGACAAACGGACAGGCAGGCATACAGACACACACGCTTCAATAAGTGATCCCAACACCTCTCCTAGATCACACAAGGACAACATAGTTGTCGTTTCACGGAGTGAGATTGACCTGGCTAATGACATTTTTTAAGTGTGTCTAGCTGGCCGTGCGTCGAAGTGTACGAGGGCGCTGTCGTCACTTGGAGGCGGCGGGTTCGGATTTCCATGTGTCTGTACCTTATGATGTGTGCTTTGTCTTGCAGTCTCATAGCCTGTAAAGTTAGTAGTCTTTGCCACTTCATCACAGATGAGACCTTGGACGATTCGTCCTTTATTGGGCCAGTCTAATGTCTGGACAAGATAATGGGTGGACAAGATACTACACACAGACGATGGTAGCCTAGGCAGGCCGACACACCGGAACAGTCCGGCTTCATCGGTCGGGAGACATGTGCTCGAGACCGGTCACGTGGTTGAAAGAGACAGTGCCTTCCGTGTGTTGTTCAACACACAAAGTAGTCGTTTGTTAAAGTTTGCTGAAGCTATAATAATCAACCTTCTTAAGCCGTCCTTGTGCAAGCAGAAAGACATGTTAGTCAGTTTAAAATTACCGTGGTAGACAATCGACATTACTGTGCGCACATGTATATTTCAGTTTGAAGGATTATCTAATTAATTCACGTTAAGTTGTGTGATTTCTGCAGTATGTACCTGACGAGATGCAGCGAAATATGCCAGGCAATAAATCGTGCAATCTATTGTTTGTGTCTTCGTTATTCAAAGTCTAATGTCTGCCCAGTATGCCATACAGACTAGAGTCTTTGCAGGGTGCTACACAGGTTAATACTTGCCATAGATGCCCCGTTAATATATGCCAGGATGCCACACAGATAGTATCTGTCCAGGAGTTTCCATTGACTATTGTCTGTCCAGGATGTCCACAGGACTATTGTGTGTCCAGGATGTCAAATGCCCAGGATGTCCCACAGACTATTGTATGCCCAGGATATTCCACAGACTACTGTCTATCAAGGATGTCCCACAGACTATTGTCTGCCCAGGATATTCCACAGACTACTGTCTATCAAGGATGTCCCACAGACTATTGTCTGCACAGGATGTTCCACAGACTACTGTCTATCAAGGATGTCCAACAGACTATTGTCTGCCCAGTATGTTCCACAGACTACTGTCTATCAAGGATGTTCCACAGACTATTGTCTGCCCAGTATGTTCCACAGACTACTGTCTATCAAGGATGTCCCACAGACTATTGTCTGCCCAGGATGTTCCACAGACTACTGTCTATCAAGGATGTCCCACAGACTATTGTCTGCCCAGGATGTTCCACAGACTACTGTCTATCAAGGATGTTCCACAGACTATTGTCTGCCCAGTATGTTCCACAGACTACTGTCTATCAAGGATGTCCCACAGACTATTGTCTGCCCAGTATGTTCCACAAACTAGTGTCTGCCCAGGATGATTCACATAATTTGTTTGTTCAGGATGTTCCACAGACTATTGTCTGCCCAGGATGTTCCACAGGCTATTGTCTGCCCAGTATGTTCCACAAACTAGTGTCTGCCCAGGATGATTCACATAATTTGTTTGTTCAGGATGTTCCACAGACTTTTGTCTGCCCAGGTTGTTCCACAGACTACTGTCTATAAAGGATGTTCCACAGACTACTGTCTGCCCAGGATGTTCCACACACTAGTGTTTGTCCAGGATGTTCGACGGACTATTGTCTGCCCAGGATGTTCCACAGACTACTGTATATGAAGGATGTTGCAGAGACTATTGTCTGCCTAGGATGTTCCACAGACCACTATCTATCAAGGTTTTTCCATAGACTAGTGTCTGCCCAGGATATTCCACAGACTACTGTATATCAAGGATGTTCCAGAGACTATTGTCTGCCCAGGATGTTCCACAGACCACTATCTATCAAGGATGTTCCATAGACTTTGTCTGCCCAGGATATCCCCCGTGGAGGGTGAAGAAAGATGTTGATCAGTATGAATCCTGACCTTGGCTCACCAGCTCCTTCAACATCCCGAGAGAATGTCTCCGGTTGAGTCTCCGTGTGTGCTCTAGTCAAGTCAAGTAAGATCAATTAAACTAGACTCAAGTAAGGTCAATTAAACTAAAGTCAAGTAAGGTGAACTAAGCTAAAGTCAAGCCAAATTAAGTTAGTTAGTCAAAGTCGGTCAGTTAAACAAAGTAAAATAAAGTAGGGTAAAAGCACGTCAGGTCAATTAAACTAAAGTCAAATCAAGTCAAGTGAGGTCAAATCAAGTTCAGGTGCAGAAAGGCCAGGTCAGGCCAGACCAAGCCAGGTCAGATAAAAATTAAGGCGGTCAAATCAAGTCAAACCAAATCGAGTAGAGTCATATCAAGTCAAATTCCGTCACATCAAGTAGGATCAGGTACAGCCAAGCCAAGTCAACCAGTTTAGGTCAAATCAAGCAAAGTCATGTCAAGTCAGATCAAGTCAGGTAGAATCAAATCGAGTAACGTAAAGTAACCTAAAGTAAA
Source organism: Cepaea nemoralis (assembly GCA_014155875.1). Lineage (NCBI taxonomy): Eukaryota > Metazoa > Mollusca > Gastropoda > Stylommatophora > Helicidae > Cepaea > Cepaea nemoralis. Next base: position 2,955 of record JACEFZ010013759.1, read on the forward strand.
CTAATATAAAGTACAGTAAATGCCGCCTTGAGGAGTTTTGGGTATATGGTACCGGTACCAGATGTGTATAGACCAATCGGCTCGCTGTGAGTAATGCGATACCAAATTTGTTTATACCAATCGGCACGCTGTGAAGTAATGTGATACCAAATTTGTTTATACCAATCGGCTCGCTGTGAGTAATATGATACCAAATTTGCATAGACCAATCGGCACGCTGTGAGTAATGTGATACCAAATTTGCATAGACCAATCGGCACGCTGTGAGTAATGCGATACCAAATTTGTTTATACCAATTGGCACGCTGTGAAGTAATGACTGCTACACCTACTTCAATTCAATCTTCCCATAATTGCCATGGGTTGATAAATCAAACTGTAGTTCAAATATCAATACAGTAGTTTTCTCTTTACACCCCTCTTTAATTTGATATATAATAAAACATGTCTGCTACCATTATTAACAATCTTAAGACAGAACTGTGACACACCACTTACTTCCATTCTTCGCATTCATTCCCCCCCCCCCCCCCACCCCCCCTTCCAAACCTTCTTTTTCTTTGACACTGAATCAATGAAGCCTTTCAGGCACGCTTGGTATACTTTGGTTTCAACTGTTTCGTCGACACAGCTCACGCAGTGGCTACTCCGGCTACCTGCTGACTTGGCTGTCGTGTGTTTAAAGCCATGTTGGGGCGGGGAGTTTCTTTGACTCACCTGGGTTCCTGGGTCGACCTAGTCTAAAATGGAAGCCAGGGAATGTTCTCCGAAGTAAAGATGGCCGGGATGATATTTACCACATTACTCACAGCGCGCCGATCGGTCTAAACAAATTTGGTATCACATTACTTCACAGCGTGCCAATTGGTATAAACAAATTTGGTATCGCATTACTCACAGCGTGCCGATTGGTCTATGCAAATTTGGTATCACATTACTCACAGCGTGCCGATTGGTCTATGCAAATTTGGTATCATATTACTCACAGCGAGCCGATTGGTATAAACAAATTTGGTATCACATTACTTCACAGCGTGCCGATTGGTCATATCTGTATTAGCTTAGGGGTGCAAGACTACAGCACGCTTGAGCATCCATATAGAACAGTAAGAAGGATGCTCAAGTCGTGACGTAGCGTGTTGTTGGGTAGTTACCACCAAGGACGAGGGAAGAGAAGACAACATCATAATTGATTAGTACTTGGATTTTGTATCGACCATCATGTGTAAATAAAGCCTGTTTTGAAATAACACAGCAGAACTTGTTGATCCTCTGTATACGCATTGTTACAGATGGATAAATGGTGCCGCATACAGGATTCGATTTTTTACTTGAATGTCGCGTGAACAACGTGAAGTACGAAAGTCAACATGCCGCATGCTAAAGTGGACCAACCAATTTGTTGAGGTATGAACTAAATTTTAGACATTCATTAAATAAAAGAAAAAAAAGTTCAAAATCGGACCAACTATAATTGAATCAAGGTCAAAATTTAAGCGTTTTCCAGACTACCTAAATTAAACTTACACACATCAAGATTTTTGAATGGAGCCATCTACATAACATGATTGCCTATGACTGTGGAGTTTTATCAAGCTGTTTTTCGTCAGAAATACTTGAAGCAACGTGATGTTTGTCGAATTGCTGTGAGGTTTGACTTGCATTATTACAGCCGTTAATTAACCTTGTGTTGAAGGTCACACATTTACATACTAGCAAAGAAATCTCAAGACAGCTATAAACAACTCGAATTCAAAAGAGAATTGGTTTAAAGGAGCTGTTTCCTTCTGTTATGTTCATTTAATATTGACTTTGAGAACCTGAAGAAAAATGAGAGCTTATTTTGAGTCAACCCTATTGCTCCTTCAATTAGAAATTACGAGAAAATAGTTGCGTTCGCTCATCTTGAACTCCAGCAAATCAAAATGTTTTCAACAAAAGCGAACATTTCAACAGGGTGTCGACCTGCTGAAGAGAAGACCCAAATTAAATCGTTCTATCGAGCTGGACTCGCTTTCAAGCCGACGCCTTGAAGAGCCCTGTTAGGGTGAAAAGAAACTGCAAGTCTGGTAGGGCCCGACCAGGGGCTGAAAGTGAAAGTAACGAAAACTGAGACGCTGGAAGAAGGATATCACTGAAGTCACGTTTGGATGGCTACTAAATAATACGAACTCCAGACGTTTGAGTTATACATGAACCGTAACAAGGGACATTTTTAAAGAACGTACGTGAATTCACGCTTCTCTTGGATCAAGGAAAGACATGCTTGACGGTAATTAATTAAAGTATAACTGCTAGGAGAACATTTTTTAATGTGATTTTAATAAGATCATTTAGATAAATTGTTATAAATGTGAATTTGCTTGTATAGGTGTATAGTAAAATATTTCAGCATGGCAGAAGAAGCTTCACTGACACAAGTTTTGACTGGGGTAGGAACGGTAATAGGTAAACTCAACACAGTCATGAAACAACAAGGAATGGCAGCTGAAATTGTTAAATTTAGCGGACAGGCAAAAGATTTTAAGAAGTGGATAACTTCAATAGAGAAATATGCATATTTGGTGTCAGCATCAGATGAAGAGAAAATTAAACTTGCTTATCAGGCAGCAACAGAACCGGTTTCGGATCATATCAGAAGAAAATTAGAAGCTAGGGTAGATGAGACATGGGAGCAGTTCAAGGACGATTTAGCCCATAAGTACGCTGAAATAACGGACCCACAACATGCGTTTTCGGTGTTAAGACAGTCCAAACAAAACACTGGAGAAACTGTACAATTGTTTAGCGATAGGTTGATTAACCTGGCTGAAGAAGCATTCTTAGGACAGAACGTACGAGGAGAAGAGGTGGAGCGAATGTTGGTCGGGATTTTTGTAGATGGTATAAAATCAGATGGACTGAAATTTAAGCTGATGAGGGAAAATCCTGAGAGATTATCACAAGCTGTACCTATAGCAGTACAAGAGGAGAACTTGAGACGTAGATTTAGATTGAGAGTAGGACGAGAAATAGGTACCAGTTGAGAAGATAGGATTGAAGAGCCCATGGAGATAGGACAAACAAGGTTCGGATGGAATAGGAGAGGAGGTATACAGACATTACAAGGTAGTAATAGAAATGCTTATGATGAAAGAAGACAAATGAGAAATCCTACAAGTGAGACGGTAGGTAACACAAATAACACAAATATAGTCTGTTGGTCTTGTGGCCAACGTGGACACATTTTTCGCTTCTGTGGTAACAGGCGTGTCCAGTCGAATACACAAAGTAGAAATGGCAATAGCAGATTAAATAGGAATGTTGAAGATAGACACAGAAGTTTTACAAGTACAAGAACGCAGGAAAACCGACGCCCTACCTATTAAATAGGACCTGTAGTAGGAGGGAATATAACAAGGTCCCAAGATTTAAAGAATATTTTAATAACAGGTATAGTAGGGCGAGTAGAGAATACTTTCAACTAGATTAAATCAAACAGTTTACAGAGAATAAAACAGATCCCAGCTCATGTATAATAGAAATAGGAAAATATAGAGTTCGTAAATTAATTGATTCTGGAGCTCAGGTTAGTGTAATCAAAGAAAGTTTTTTATATAAAATAATGAGAAATTGCAGAATATTTAGGAGTCATAATAATCTTCACTCTCTTACAGGACAAAATTTACAAGTAGTTGGCCAAACAATAATAAATCTTAAATTGGGGGGAGTCAACATAAGACATCTTTTCCATGTAGTGAAAGATTTAAATAGAAATATGCTTATAGGTAGAGATTTTCTAATAAAAAACGGTGTAAGACTTATGTTTGATCTACATAAATTAAAATTCAAGGACGTGTACGTAGATTTAGAGGAGGACATGCATATATCAGCACTGGTTAGAGTTAAAATGTCTACGACGTTAAAACCACAGTCGGTTAATTTGATACAGGCAAAGGTAAAATGAAATCCATATTATTTAGCAGGACACACAGTTAGAATCACTGAATTGCAAAGGGAGGTAATTGATGAGCCTGGTCTAGAAGTTCCGGATCGAATAATATCATTAGATAAACACTTAACTTTTCCAGTAATGATTATTAACAACACAAGTAGAGAAATTAAATTATACAGAAGATGTGTAATAGCCAAAGTAGAACATAACATTAATGACATATTAGCAACAGATAGAGTAGAAATGCCGGGAATAAATTATTCAGAAACTCCTAGTGAAAGAATTAATAACAGACGCAGACGCGAAGAAAAAGGGAACGTGCAGAAGGATGAATTGATCCATCCATTCAGAAGAAATACAGCCCAAATACATTCACTAGACAAAATAACAAGAGAGCAAGAATTGTTGGCACAGTTAAAAACTCCACCAGAAAATAAGAAAGTATTAGAACAACTTATAAAAGAGAATCAGGATGTATTTGCAATTAATGATTTAGAATTGGGAAGGACAAAAACAGTTACGATGGAAATAGATACTGGAGATCATCCACCAATTAGTTTAAAACCGTATAGAACTCCCCTAAGAAATAGAGAAATTGTTGAAAAGGCAATAGAAGATATGTTGAAAGCAGGAATAATAACAAGATCGAAGTCAGAATGGTCATCTCCGATAGTAATTGTGACCAAAGCTGATGGTTCACATCGATTCTGCTGCGACTACCGGGCGTTGAATAAAGTCACTAAAAATATAGCGTACCCATTACCGGTGATTGACGATATTTTGGGCTTACTTAATGGGTCTACTTTCTTTACCACGTTAGATGCAAGATCAGGATTTTGGTGTATACCTATGTCCCCAGACGCCCAGAAAAAGAGTGCTTTTTGTACACACGCAGGTTCTTACGAATTCTTACGAATGCCTTTTAGAGTACGTACAGCGCCCTCTTATTATATGCTATTAATAAATCAAGTATTAGAGGGTATGCAAAAGTTTGCATTGGCATACATAGATGATATTTTAATTTATACAACAGGAGATGTAGATGATCACTTAAAACATGTAAAATTAGTATTCGACAGATTAAGAATACATGATGTCAAACTGAAGCTCAGTAAATGCGAATTTTTAAAAACAGAAACAAAGTATTTGGGGTATATTATTAATAGAGACGGAATTAAACCAGATCAGGATAAGGTAAAGGTTATTAAGGAACTACCTCCTCCAACTAACGTAAAAGAAGTTCGTGTGTTTATCGGAACCTGTGGGTATTATCGGCGTTTCATTCCAGGGTTCTCAAAAATAGCAGAGCCTATTACTAACTTAACTGGCAAATACGCTAGATTTAAGTGGGATGATGAATGTCAAAAAGCGTTGGAGTTTTTAAAAAATAGCTTAACAGCAGTGCCACTATTGACATATCCAGATTTGAATAAACAGCTAATATTATATACAGATGCTTCAGATAATGCTATAGGAGCGTGTTTGGTTCAACCATATGAAGGAAAAGAATCTGGAATACCATGGGTTAAAAATGAAAGGCCAATTTATTTCTTGTCTCATAAACTTAGCAGGTCTCAGCGGAAATTGTCTACTATTGAGAAGGAGGCTTATGCTATTCATTATGCTCTTCAGAAACTTAACTACTATCTACATAACGCAAATTTCCTTATTAGAACTGACCACATGCCTTTAAAATCTTTGTTAGAAGCTCCAGTGCAGAACAGGAAAATACAGACATGGGCGTTGAATCTACAGGGATACAATATGTGACGAGTTCACCTTGGGTAGCGAGAGTGAACCACACCCTAGGTGTCTCTGGCACTCCCGTGTATTCTAGCCCCAGGGGTTGGATGAGCAGATACACCTTTTTCCTCTGTGGTTGATCTCCTATTAGTTAATTACGTCTACAAGCCCCTCCAGATTCTAGACCCCCACTAACTACCTACACCTGTGGAACAATGAACACTGAGGCATCGTCCGAGACCACACTCAATCACTATACAAAGAGCAAGTCAACTTACATAAAGTTTATTCTACCCTTGAGAATATAGAACTGAAATGAACATCCTGATAGAAGAATCTATTTACACAAATAGAAGATAGAGTAGAGATAGACTCAGAGATGTAGGTATCTTCATCGAGTTGAGAAGTAGATTGGATGCAGATGTCCCGTCCAGTCGGTCCGCCACTCACCCGGCTTCCTTCCAGTGAGATGACCAGAACCTTGGATACCACTCTGTCTCCAGAGCGTGGATCCACAACACTAGAGTCACTGCTGAACCACACTTCACTGGACCAACTGCCTCTCTATCACTCCCACGGAGTCACTGTTAATACACTTCTCGAACAATACCAGTTGGGAGACAATCTTCCTGGACTTGACTCCAAGTAGTCGTTACTTCGATGAACTTAACGAATCACTGACCAATCTAATGGTCTGTCACTCATCACACAGTCTTACTGCAGAACCGCTATGGTATTGACCAATTTAATGGTCCCTTTATCACAGCACCGGAACATGAATGGAAAAGTATCACAGACCAATTCAATGGTCTCCTACAGTCACACTGCTTGTAGAATCAGATATGGCTACAGAAATGTCACTGAGTCCTTCTAGAACACAGTTGATAATCTTGATACTGCAACAGTACATTAATAGAATCAGACATCTATTTCACAGCAACAATTCAGGTTGGACTATAATCCCATAGTCCCTTCCACCGGGTTACCTTGACACACGTCACTACTTGGTGAAGTTCTTCTCAGGACCTGCCACTAGAGCTGTCCAAAGAACCATTCAAGTGTCTGAAAAGTATTTACTTCTGCGTTTAGGCAGAACCCCCGTCAACTAGACGGACCGGTGTTCCCTGTCGTTGAGCATGATTACTCAACATGCTGAACTGTTCATAGCAAAACAGAGTGTCGTCTATTTATCAGAACAATCACAAACCAACACTTCTCACACGGGCACCTTCAGGGTGGTTGTATGTATTGAGGCAACCTTCACTCATGGTGAATCAACTTGGGTACCTGATGTGGTTGAGTCTGGCGTGATAAGTAAAGAACTGAACCCTTCGCTCTGTCACACGAAGTGGTTTCCTGCCAACAACATTATAGTGACTGGTTCCTCAACAGGCAAACTCCTGAAAAGGAAGAGCGACCGGTGAGAGTATACTGGCCCAAACATAAGTCCACATGCATCCTACCAATAACTACTCAACCCTCAGTCATGCTACTTAGTTATGCATATAACTAAAGCATTATCTCTATCTGGAGAGTAGTATAGCATGGGTTTGCAAATGTCAGCTGGCCTCACAGAACAGCCCGTCAAACAGAGCAAGAAATCAGAATTTA